>VWZK01008315.1:0-61635 GCA_013396935.1 Baryphthengus martii
CGGGGGGGCATTAAGGAAACTGTGTCCAGTAGGTTGAGGGAGGCTCTCCTCACCCTCTACTCTGCCCTGGGGAGACCACACCTGGAATACTGGATCCAGTTTTGGGGTCCCCAANCCCGACCAGTCTAGGATTCTATGAAGTCCTGAAGTCTTGTCCATTGAGGACCATCTCTGCCATGTTCAAAAGAGGATGGAGTGCAACACCAGAGGGCTCACACCGACCGCACCTCTCATGCCTGGCTGGGGTAGACATTTGGCCATGAGGGTGGCTTGGCTGGGGAGTCTCTGGCACGTGCTGCTCTGGAACCTTTCAGAAGACCAGTGATAACACGCGTTACGTGTAGGGCTAAAAGCCCGGCCAGCGCCGCAGTCTGCAGCAGTGGTTTGAAACACAGCAGCAGTTTGCAAATCTGTTTGCAGATTTGCTGCAGTACTGAAAAAGAACAAAAAAAAAACCCCTCAAACCAAAAAAAACAGCTACCAGAAAAAAAAAAGAAGAAAAACCAAATCCACTCACACACAAAAAAAAAAAAAAAAAAGGCAATCCTAAACAAACAAGGAAAGCTTTAATTTTTATAGCAGCATGTTTAATTAGTTTCATTTATCTGTGAATTTAGTTTGCTTGTTCGAGGCATAATAAACACTGCAAGTTATTGTTAATTCAAGATCTACCGCCTGTTGGCAGCGCCGCTCGGCTGGGCTGACTGCCGTCCAGCCCTCCCCTTTTCTGCCTCGACAGCAAAACCCGGATCGTTCGTGCTGCGGTTCCAGCATCCGGAAAACTCGGCAAGGAGATGGTTTATACTTTCTGCTCTGGGTCACAAAGACCTTTGCAGTTCTCTGGATAGCAAGTAATAAAAGTAAAGAAAATTTTCAAAGAGTGACTACGGGAGAAGGCGGCTCGGCCGGGGTTTTATGAGCTGAACTGGGATGGGGCAGGGTGCGAACGACTCCCCGGCTGCAGGGTGTCTGCTGGGGGTGGGATACCTGATGGCGTGGGATATCTGCTGGGGGTGGGATATCTGCTGGGAGTGGGATATCTGCTGGGTGTGCGATAACTGCTGGGAGTGGGATAACTGCTGGATGTGGGATACCTGATGGTGTGGGATACCTGCTGCACGTGGGATACCTGCTAGGTGTGGGTTATCTGCTGGGTGTGGGTTATCTGCTGGGTGTGGGTTATCTGCTGAGTGCAGGACACCTGCTGGGTGTGCGATAACTGCTGGGTGCGGGATAACTGCTCAGCACAGGATACCTGCTGGGTGCGGGATAACTGCTGGGTGTGGGATACCTGTTGGATGTGGGATATCTGACAGGTGTGGGATACCCACTGGGTACAGGATGCCTGTTGGATGCAGGATACCTGCTGGGTGTGGGATATCTGCTGGGTGTCACCCACTTCCTGGGTGTCTCCCAGCTGTCCTGTGTAGTGCACCGTCAGGAACAGCAGGTGAGCTCCCTCCGGATCTCCAGAATGACACTGAGCTCAGGGGTGGATCTAAGTGCTCATTTTTGGAGAAGAGCTTTGCCCTCCCTCCGCCCCGGCTGGCCCGGTGCGGCAGATCTTCACCCAGCACCGAGTCATTACCGGCCGCACTTTCACTCCCTCTTTGCTCTGAGGAGCCGTGCCACTGATTCAACCTGACGGTGCTCAATAGCTCCATTACGGAGGATAAGAGATTATCTTTAGCAGGGAAGAGAGAGGAAGAGACAGAACCTTGAGTCTTTAATCAGAAACCTGAATTAACCCTCCCAGAAGGGAGCCCATGTGGGCTGTGGGTTTAATTTATAAGCCTATTTCTTCCTTCAGGCTTGCTTTATTTACAAGGAAAAGCAGAATCATGGAGAATGTCAGTATTTGGAGAACATCTTGGCTGAGGGCATCTCCATTTTCCATCTATCTACATCCGGAAAACCCAAATAACGCGAATTAATTTAAACCCCAAAGCGCAATTCAGCGAGTACGACTGCTCTCCCGCAAAACAGAGAAGAAATCTCATGAACATCTGTAGAAGGTGGTCCTGCTGAGCTCCAATCAGTCTGACCCCTCTTCTCAGGCCTTCTGCAAATAGAGGGATTATTTCCTTTTCATTCTATTAGAAGGCGGGTGGAAGGGAGAGCAATTGAGAAACTTCATTATATATTGAAAGAGGAAATGGTTCCAAGAAAAATGTATTTTTCCATATGGATAAAGCAGAGCTATTTGAGACTCATACTGTGTTCTTCTTCCACCGCAACTTGCAAAAGCTTTTCATTCCGCTTGTATTTCATGTTTCAAGTGGATTATTTCCCTTCAGTTGATAAGGGTGTAATTCAGTTAGGCCTTGGAGATAGTTATTTCATTTCTCAAAAGGATATTTTACATGGAAGGATCACATTTTTTTAATTTTTTTTTTCCTTTTTTTTAAAACCATCACCTAGAGTCTGTGGAAATTAGATATATTAGCAAGTACTTAATGGCTAATCACAGAGAAAGCGAGGGGTAAATTAAAGCGTGGTGGGATGAAAGCAATACTTCGCCTAACTTTGAAGAGTTGTGTAACTCAACGCGGAATAAAGTCACGTTCTGCCACTTCTGGCAGCTCCACCGGGTTCCTCTATCAGCTCAGTAACTCAGGTGAATACCAACCAAGCAAACCCTGGCAGGAGAGACAGAAAAATCCCCTCCTGCTCTTCCCTCCCACCAGCATCTCTGGCTGCTGCCCGGGCTGCTCTCGGCCTTCTGGCAACAGGAGATGCCTCAGGTGGGATGACCATGGGAATGGTCATCCAGACACCGAGGCTGACAGGGGACCTGTCACCCATATGGATGTCCCATGGACGGCTGCAAAAGGAGCTGGAGCGTGAAGGCCTCGGTCCTCTTGGTTTAGCTCCTAGAAAGGTGGAGTGAAATGCTGCCATCAAATGGCACCTCAGCACCAGTCAAAGAATCAGGGTGTGGGTCTGGACCACCAAAACCGCACTGTGTGATTCAACCATTGAATCACAGAATCCTTAGGGTTCAAAATGACCTTCAAGATCATCGAAGTGGTCTACTAAACATTATCATGACCCCTAAACTATGTCCCGAAGCACCACATTCACATGTTTTTCGAATACCTCCAGGGATGGTGACCCCATCACCTCCCTGAGCAGCCTGTTCCAAGGTCTCACCACTCTCTCAGCGAAAATATTTTTCTAATATTGAACCTAAACCTCCCTTGGCGCAACTCAAGCCCACTTCTTCTTGTCCTATCAATAATTACCTGGGAGAAGAGACCAACACCCACCTCACTCCAACTTCCCTTCAGGGAGCTGAGGAGAGCAATAAGGTCTCCTCTCAGCCTCCTCTTCTCCAGGTTAAACAATCCCAGCTCCCTCAGGCACTCCTCCTATGTCATGTTCTCCAGATCTCTCACCAGCCTGGTTGCCCTGCAGTCCCAGTGCAGTTTCAGCCTCCTACAACCTGGTCCAATGAAGGATCACCTAAAGCCAGGCCCCTTGCCCTGACAGCAGATCAGATCCAGCCACCAGTGCGGAGACTAAGAGAGTTTGACCTCGTTGGCGTTTCAGTCGAGGTCAAGGGCAGCGAAAGGCCTCTGCTGGGTAATAAGCCCAGGCAATGACATCTATGCGGCGATACGTGGAGACAGACATGGAATGTATGTGCTCGGTGTGAAGGGACAGCGCTCAAACTTGGCATGTACGACATTGCCACGGTCCCTGGGTCAGCCTCAGCCCCACTGGCTGCTCCAAACCCTTTCTGGTCAGCGTGCTCCACACACGGTCCAGAGGCAAAACCGCTCTGGAAGAGGGCAGGCTCCAGTGCCGGCCCAGCGGTCTGAGAGTCACCTCCTAAAATCAACAGCAATTTGTCCTTGACTCCAGGCCAGGTTTTCGCAGCTCGGTGGCTTCCTTAGAGCTCCCGCCGGCCGAGCGACACCGAGTGAAGAGAGGGAAGCAGCCGAGGGGGGCAGGAGAGGGAGCAGGAGGGAGGCCGCGCTGAGCTCCGCGCGGACGGCACCACCGTAGCCAATTACTCAGATTTTCATGAAAAACACAGAGGCAGATGCCTGAAGCTTGTTCAGACAAGTGGCTCTGTCGATTGGCTTCTGCGGGGACTTGGGAGAGAGAAGCATATTAATGACTCCTTCCCCGTGCAAGGAGAGCTCTGCCGAGGAACCGGCAGAGACTGAACCACTTGCAGGGAGCCCAAAGTGCCTCGTGGCTCCTTGTTTATTTTCAGAGACCTGGCCAACATCACGTTGGAGGCCCCTTCACTATTAATTGGCAGGGTCCCGCTCTCTGACTCGCAGGGCAAGGGCAGATCGGCGCTCGCACGTTCAGGGGAAGGACCGCGGCCGGTCCGTCTCCCTGTTAGAACGTTCCACGTCCTTCTGCCGACCGACAGCTTTGCATTTTTTCCTAGGTGAGGCTTGTTAATGCATTAAGTTTCAAGCTTATTTTGTAGAAGCCTTCAATTAAATACCTCTAAGGACAATAGCTCATTAGTATGAGATTGGTGCCGTCATTCTCTTCATCCCCTCCTGGCTACTTCTATCTTGATTTGGGTGAATTACACGAGACTTTTGTGAGCTGCATTCCAATCAGAGCTCCAGTTAAGAAAAGCCCTCGCTGTTTGCGAGGGAGGATGGCCCGGAGGAGCTGTGGCCTGGAATATTCATGTGTTCCATCAGCTCCTCGTGAGTGTACGACTAACCCAGGGCTCCTATCCTGGCTCCTTTCCCTGTTCAGAAACTGGCTTCCTAACGACACCCAGCAAGTTGTTCCGGATGGTAGCCAAGGACACGGGCATGTCCCCGACCTCTGGAAAACACAAGTGAATTTGTCTTTGCTTCATGAACTCTTAAAAAGCCTGATTAGCTATGTCTGGAGGTACTTGGCTCCCGTACGGAGGAGCAAATCCGTGTCACGAGAGATCACCCCAGTGGTACAGAAGCAGCGAAACAACCAGTCACCAGCAAACCTTTTAATCTGGTAAATCCGAGATAGAATCACACAATCCCAGAATGGTAGGGGTTGGAAGGGACCTCTGGAGATCATCGAGTCCAACCCCCCTGCCAGAGCAGGATCACCCAGGGCAGGTCACACAGGAACAGATCCAGGTGGGTTTTGTGTGTGGCCTGCCCTAGGAGATCCTGCAGCGAGATCCCAACCCCTCCATGGGGTGGTTTCCAGGTTTATTCCAACTCTGAGCACCTTAACTAACCAATGTGGGAAACTGAGGCACGGGCAAATCCTCTCAACAGCAAGTCCCAGAGGCAGGACCGGTGCTGTGCCTTCTGCTCCGCACCGTCAGCAGCTCGAGGACGGGACCCTCCCTGCTGCGCTCCAGGCAGTACGAGTGCCGCAGAATTCCTCTGCCGGAGCTCTGCAGTTCCCTCTGGCATTTCCTTGCATGTAAAGGCAGCTAAAATGTAGCTGGTGCTTCCTCTCCGTAACCACAGAGATCCCAGGACAGTGGGTAACGGCGTTTGCCCTCGGCCGTTGGGATTCATATCTGGGGTGGGGAGGGGACGGGACCGACTTGGCAGCTTTATGCAAGGATCTGAATGTGCTGGTGAGAAACAGCCTTTTAAGGAATGCTCCAGAAACGGTGAAACCAGTTCAATTGTTTTTCCAGATAAGAAGGTGATTCTCCCCTACCACCTAAAAGAGTCTGGGCACATTTGGGTACCTGTGAGTCTCTGGAGGAAGCTCCTCTAGCACACAAAGTGCTGGGGATAAATACCCTTTGCTTAAATACCCTCTGCCTAAATACTCTCTGCCTAAAACACCCTCTGCCTAAAACACCCTCTGCCTAAAACACCCTCTGCCTAAAACACCCTCTGCCTAAAATACCCCCTCAGCAGAGCTGCCTCCCATCTGACAGGCCAGGTAAGAGAGGGGCCCGTGAGGAAAGCATCGTTCCCAGCCTCCCTGTCCCCTTTCCTGGCCTCTCCCGGCGTGGCTGTGAGCGTGCCGCTGTTACGGAGGGTACCAAACCACCACCTGAGCTCCAGCAGGTTCCACTGGGTGTTTCCCATAATGGCATTCATTAGTCTATTTGACATAAATACTGTTTTCAGGTTAATATGTTTAACTTAATGAGGCATTTATTTTCTGCCTAAAACCTCTTTAAGAAGGTATGTTTTCTTCCAGTGAGTTGAGCTGACGAGGGCATTAATAACAGGCTTGAACAAGCAAGCTAAGAAAATAAATCCAAGCAACTCCTCTGTGCAGGTTATGAAGTATGCTTGGATTGATCCAAGTAAAGGCCATCAGTTCTGACAGTGTCGGAGAGAAAGAAAACTCATTCTCCTGCACGGCTCACTTCTTTCTGTTGGTGGCTGGCTGCTTCTTGGTGGCTTCTTCTGGGAAATGTCTGACCAAAGTAAAACCGGCAACATGACAAGATTTCTCAGAAGTCAGAGGGATGCAGATGATGCGTTGAGTGGATCCAGACCTCTGTGTCTATGAGCAACAGAAGGATTTTTCAAAGAATCACAGAATCCCAGAATGGCAGGGGTTGGAAGGGACCTCTGGAGATCATCCAGTCCAACCCCCCTGCCAGAGCAGGATCACCCGGGGCAGGATCACCCAGGAACAGATCCAGGGGGGGTTGGAAAGTCTCCAGAGAAGGAGACTCCACAGCCTCTCTGGGCAGCCTGGGCCAGGCTCCATCACCCTCACCATGAAGAAGTTTTTCCTTATGTTTATCTGGAACCTGTTCCAGTTGCACCCATTGCCCCTTGTCCTACCATTGGACATACATAAACAGGGAACGGAGAAACAACTGCTTGGAGGAAGCCAAAACAGCTAAAATAAGACTGAACTGTCTGACTAGTACATCTCCTGCTGTTTCTTTTAGGAAATCCAGATGTTTGCACAAGTCCTGCCAAGAATTTTTAAAAAGGGACCAAAACTCAGAAGAGATGACAGAGGACCGGCTGTAAATGAAGCGGATTTTTGAGGACAGTACTGAAAAGTGGACATAAGGTGCCAGAAAACTGTCCCTTAGGGTATCTTGTAATATTTTTTTGTTTGCAGTTTGTTGCATTGTTAAGCATGTGAATGTTCTTCCCTTAAAATGTCAGATTATTTAGAAAGGAACAGGCAAAGTAAGGCTGCTTTTAGTCTGCAGAGCTCAACCGCAGCGCTCAGGCTTCCGGAGCTGAAAAGCATCAATATTCATCCAGGGATATGACAAAGATACAGCAACTATTTTTCTTACATCGACTCCCGTATAATTTGCCCAATATAAAAATCATTGCAGCTAATCTGCCATGGCTAAATGCCAACTTTATTTTCTTCCTGAAACAAAGATCCCTCCGGCCTTCGACAGCGGTCACCCCGAGGGGGCCCTAAGCCGGCCGCCGGTCCCCCCCCTGCACCCCACGGGTCCCCACATTCCCCACGGCCACGTCTGCACCAAGATAAATGTCCTGTCTGTAGATGAACCATCCATTTGTTTCGTGGCATCCAGACTCCCATCGGCTTTCTCTGCACTTCTACTTTGCTGGAATTAAAATGAGGACCAAGACCACCACCCCCGGCTAGGCACTTTGAGATCCATGAGTTAGGATGCAGCGAGTGTGTTTGGATATTGGGATTTTCCAGTGGTTCTTGGAAGGATGAAAGCTCTGGCCTAGCAGAGATTTACTGTCAAGTTCCTGAATTTGGGAATGCTCTCGCAGATCAGGATTAACCACAACTAACCAGCATTAACAGTATTAACCCTTTAATGAAGCTGGACCAACTCCTGGCTCAGACACGGGGTGAGTAACGCACGGAGAACGGTACTTGAAACAGGACAGGAAACGTCCCCTTTGTTCTAAATCAAAGTCTGATGGAGACCTTGGCATCAAAAATGGGCTTCAATTTGCAAATTACCTGCTCTGATAACACACCGTTTTCTACAACTCCAACATGTCTTTCCTGCTGACCTTCCTTCAAATGAATTTAGGAGTGAAGTTTGCTCGTGACATCAGCGTGCCACAATCCCATGCGGCACCGTAAAGACAAGGATATCCTGTCCACAAACACTTGTCCCACTCCCCAGGTCTCCAATGGAATCCTCAGTGCCTTTGACAATCATTTACCTGCTTTCATAGAACGCAGCTAAGGGACCTCACTGCACATTTTCTTTGGAGTTATCTTCTCTCTCCCTGAGGAGGAAGGAAATCTCCTTCTGGCCAAGCAGGACAAGAACATGTGGAATCTGCCTGACTCCATAAAGCACAGTAATTGAGTTGCGGATGGGACAGAGGAAGAATTGTGATCTCCTCTGCTGGTGGATCCTATGGAAGGAGAGGTTTGACTACGGTGGGCAGCTCAGGAAGCTAAGCCCAGGGCAAAGCTTTAAAAACGTAGTAGACAAACTGTAGCTTTGATCAGAAAAAAAATCCCACTGCAATGGCAGCTTGTGACAGGGACATAACTTACAGGCCAGTCTGGGCTGGGATTTTCAAGCCTAGATATTCTCAGCTCTCGTTAACTATCAATTATTGATTCTAGTGTGCTCTACTCATCCTCAGCCTTCAGCCTACAGAGCTGTAACTTTCCAGAGGATACCGAATGAAGGGCTCCGCTTTAACCTTTCCAGAGACTTTTGTGTAAGAGAGAAGAAAACAAACAAGAAAAAAGCACATCAGGAAGTTCTGCTGCTATTTCAACGTGTATAAAACCAGACAGACAAGAAGCCTTCCTTGCTTCCTTGTATTTTCCAATTTCCCACCTCGTGTCAGAGGATGGACACAGTTAACCTCTGCAACCAAACTTCGCTCTCCTCAAGTCTCACCCCAGGTTATAGGGGTAAGGTTTGGCCTGACCTCCCTTACCCGTTCCCCAGATTTTCAGATTTCCAGGCTTTCCTCTACAATGCATTCCAGACATTAGAAACTCTCCCTCTAGGCTTTGCCTCGGGCGTTCACTGAGCTCTCTCTCCCTTCCCTCACCCACCTCAGGAAAAGTCTTTGTCTTTTCTACCTTGCAGGGCACCTTTCAGTAAACAAGCTCCCCGCAATTGCTAGAGCCTGGGCTATCGGCATTACCTGCCTGTTGCTAATTAGATTTATACAGGCTTCTTTCTGCTCAGCGCTCCTTAAATATCAAGTTCCACATCTTTTGGTCCCAAGGCATCTAAGTAGGAACCTGTTAGTCAACAGGATACAATCTGCTGAGTTTGAACGCATTTCAAATACTGCGGTGGAGCCAGGAACCCATCTGTCAAGTGAGCATCTTTGGCTGACAATTCAAACTGTTGGATTTGGTTGGGTTTTTTTCCACAGAATATGAGAAATTTAAAACTTGCTTCAGCTTTTTTAGAGCAAGGACAGACTAAAGTCTTCCCTCACGGCCTGATATATCGCTGGAGCTCTCGCACTACAGGGATGAATCGATACGGAAGAACGATACGAATGTTGGTTTGGACAGTTTGTGGATTGATAGGATTTGCATTAGAGAGACGAGAGGCAGTTTAGGAAGGAGGGGTGGAAATTCTGGTACCAAAAAAAGACGCCCAAGAAACCTTTTAGTCTTTCTTGGATGCTTTCCAGCTAAGAATTTCAAACGCCTTTCATCATTTATGGACAAGGGATATGTCTACTCTTTAGTCCCAGAGCCTAACAAATCGATCGGAGTCTGGCTGGCTGTGCAGAGCCCAGCGGGGGCTAATTTACCATCCTCCAGCTCAAAACAGCCAAAGCACTGGGTGTGTATCTTAAATTTAACACACAGCAGAGTAAGGTAGGAGAAGCCACGACTTCCTCTGTATTGTGTCTTCTTATCTGACATTGGTTGAAGTGCCCAGTCCAAAGCCTTTTGCTGGGGTAGATCCAGCCTGCAAAGCAGCAGCGACTACACTGAAATAACACCTAAGTACAGGGGGGTCAGAATCGTAGAATCATAGAATGTTAGGGGTTGGATGGGACCTCTGGAGATCATCCAGTCCAATCCCCCTGCCAGAGCAGGATCACCCAGGGCAGGCCACACAGCAACAGATCCAGGGGGGGTTGGAAAGTCTCCAGATACGGAGACTCTGCAACCTCTCTGGGCAGCCTGGGCCAGGCTCCGTCACCCTCACACCAAAGAAGTTTCTCCTCATGTTGAGGTGGAACCTCCTGGGTTCCAGCTTGTACCTGTTATTGCTTGTCCTATTCCAGGGCACCACAGAAAAGAGCCTGGCCCCTTCCACTTGACCCCCACCCCTCAGATATTTCTAGACATGGATCAGATCCCCTCTCAGGCTTCTCTTCTCCAGACTAAACAGCCCCAGTTCTCTCAGCCTTTCCTCACAGGACAGATGTTCCAGTCCCTTCATCATCCTCGTAGCCTCCATTGGACTCTCTCTAGTATTTTCCTGTCCCTCTTGAACTAGAGAGCCCAGAACTGGACACAACACTCCAGACTGAGCTGCGACACTTCCAGGCACTTCTGGTCAGCTACCGAACACTTGTTCATACGGAGAGACGCAGGTTACACATTAGGTGGCGAGTTACAAGTGTTCTTTGATTCACATGAACATGAGGGAACAGACGCTTGATTGATATTACAGAACCACAGCGAGAAGAGGCAGCACCCACCTCACTACACCCTCCTTTCAGGGAGTTGTAGAGAGCCAGAAGGTGTCCTGCTCAGCCTCCTCCAAACTAAACAATCCCGATTCCCTCAGCTGCTCCTCACAGGACTTGCTCTCCACACCCTTCCCCAGATTGGTTGCCCTTCTCTGAACTCGCTCCAGCAACTCAATGTCTTTGCTGTGGTGAGGGGCCCAGAACTGAACTCAGTTTTCTTGTTACAGCCCACTGGGACAGTAGCCCGAATCTTCAGAACATATATCTGAAGGATAAAAAAAAAAAAAAAACACCGGTGCATGTTGTTTGTGGAAAATGAGGCTGTATCTACATTAATCAGCATGCACATTTTAGCAAATTTTCACAAGATTATAGGAAGGGAAGTATTAATTCAGCTCTGGATATTAATACAGAAGAAGGCGCTCCTATTTGCTGCCTCAATTGTAGGCAAAAATGCAATTCCTTGCAATGATATTATACTGGATTACACGCTGAACCATATTAACATATTCCCCAGTGTTTTGTGATCTTGTAATGAAACTTCTTTTACAAATCATCCATGAAAAAGATACTATTGTGGGGAAAAACAAAAAAAATAACACAAAAAAAACCCAACTCAGAAAGACTTCAGGCTGAGAAGCGACACCGTATCAGTGAGTTTAAACTGCCCTGGTTTCACTGACAGCTTTTGATGGGGGTCACGGCAGGACAAACAAGTGGGAAGAGGGACTTGGAAAACCTGTAACCCTTCTCCTTCTGAGCAACCACATGTTTGGTGGATGCTCCACATCTCAGCAGGGAGAAGGATCCACCACTGCCTGACTTCCACTGCAGCAGCACAACACCCTCTAAGAGATCTCTGAATGGAGTGATGATCCATCATCCCACCTACATCAAGGAAATTTAGACTCCTAGAGATCCATCAGAGTCCTGCAACTGGCAACAACTTGCTGGAAACGATCGGCACGGCTCTTGCAGAGCAGTGGTTTTGTGAACGGACAACGGGTGACTCCACTGCCTTGGGCCGGAGCTTTGAGTCTAAGAGGTGCTGAGCCTGACTGCTGCTCTCTGCAGCTCATGAGTAGACTCTGGTGGGTCTCAAGAGTTTTAGGCCAAGTCATGTTAACATAAAAGGCAGCTAGAACTGGAATGGAGAGAAACTCAGCTCAGCCAGAGCTCTTTTGCTTGACACTTGCTGTGACGCCTCAAATGGCGCCCATTTTATTTCGGTTTAATAAGAATGTTGTTATAGGTTAAACAAGTACCAGCAGCTGACTGAAGACAAGAACGTGCTGCATTGTTGTAACTGTTCTGGAGAAGATAATTACCTATCATATTGGAAACCTCAAATCTGTTTTTAATAATCATTGTTTAAATAACACACATTAACCGCCGTATTAAAAATTAACCTTTAAGAACCACGATTCACTGCGGCAACACTCGCACGTTTGGAAACCCACAAGGCAGGAGTGGTGACTAGCGGTGAGATCTCCAAGGTAATGAGTCTTTGATTCTTTCCAGGTCTCTGCCACAGCCTCTCTCTACGATCTGGGTAATTGACTTTCTCCATTACCCTAATGTTGTTCTTCCCACCTTTGAAGGAGCAGCAGCGGCAGCGGCTCTGCACAGGACGGATTGTCTCTGCTGCGCTCAGCAGAGCCGGCCGGTACTCTCTGCTGAGCAGGGGACACCTTGTGAGCAGCAACAAGAGGATCAGGAAGGAAGGAGGGACAGCTCTACACTTTTTGATCCCCATCTTGAGGCAGGCAGGCTAGAGAAGGACTCTGACCCATGAGCAGTTAAAGCATGAAAGCTGAGCCAAAGGATAACGACCTCCGCAGGCATCTGAAGGTCCAGAGTGGTCTTTAGAGATGCCCGCTTTCCTCTCTGGAAGCTGGATCTCCCAGCTGTGCTCTGGATGTTAACCTTGCCATGCTGAGGGGTACGCCTCGTACAGAGCTACGAGGATGCTGAAGGGACTGGAACATCTCTCCTGTGAAAGGCTGAGAGAACTGGGGCTGTTTAGTCTGGAGAAGAGAAGGCTGAGAGGGGAGCTGATTCATGTCTAGAAATATCTGAGGGGTGAATGTCAAGTGGAAGGGGCCAGGCTCTTTTCTGGGGTGCCCTGGAATAGGACAAGAAATAACAGGTACAAGCTGGAACATAAGAAGTTGCATCTCAACAGGAGGAAAAACTTCTCTCCTGTGAGGGTGATGGAGCCTGGACCAGGCTGCCCAGAGAGGTGGTGGAGTCTCCTTCTCTGGAAACTTTCCAGCCCCCCCTGGACCTGTTCCTGTGTGGCCTGTCCTGGGTGACCCTGCTCTGGCAGGGGGGTTGGACTGGATGATCTCCAGAGGTCATTTCTAACCCCTACCATTCTATGATTCTACCCCAGACTCTCCAAGGAAACTCAGCTGATTTCTTTCTTATTTTGCCCCACTACGCTCTGTGTATAATGCTCTGAAACAAGCAGAGTAACCTGGTAACCTGGTCCACCCTAAACCAAGATAGTCAGGATCATTCCTGGAAAGAGCTAAGCCTTCCAGGGAGCTGTCTCGAGTCCCTCAATTTGATTTTTCTGAAAAAGTTGAGAAAGCACCTCCTTATCAAGCAGTGCCTGGGGCATTGCAGCCACCAGATCCAAAGCCCTCGGAGCCAACAAGCAAGCTCCAGCTCCCCCGGGAAGCGGACCCTACTCTCTGATTTCCCCCAGAGGATCCACATTCAGCACGAGGCAAATGTGGCAGCAGAGCCACTGAACTCTGAAGGTTCCTGTCCCGCCCCATGCAAATATTTCCCTGATTAGTTCTTAACGAAACACAAGTTGGCATCAAAACTATAATTACGTTGTCAGCAGTTAATTATCACTTGTCAACCCGAGCACGCGCTGCACTGCGGATTTAATTCCCGTTTAGTTTTGTCCGAGCGCTCGCCTGGGCGCGGGACGAGCCCGAGCCTCTTTTTGTCCTGTCCTTTGAACTGCTCGCGGTGGATCCTGGTATTTAAATGAGCTTTTGATTTCCTGGAAGATGACAGGCTCGGTGTTTTTCAAGCGGCTCGTCAGGAGACCCGACAGCACACTAGTGATTATACCCTAACGATTGTTTACATTGTACTCACACACTGATAGAGCGCTTTTTCTCCTCAGGAATTTCATAAATGATTTCTAGCTGTGGTTTTAGTCTTGGAGAGACGAAAGGATTACTCGAAGGGCTCTAACAAACGTGCTCGATGAAACACACAGGTTTGGGGACACCTGAGGTATCCTCATTCCTCCCATTTAAGGAATAAAAAAGATGAGCAGAACATTTCAGCGTGTTGGTTCTTTGGCAAATTCCTTCTGAATCCTTTGAAAGAGAAGCAGCTTGTGAATTTGGATGCTCCTTCTGACACCGTTTGTATTTCCTACACAGCCCTTCTCTTGGCTTTTAGAAGTGAATATGGAAGACTCTTCACCAGGAGAGGGTTGACTATTTACACAGTCACAGGCCAAGTACCCCAGCATCTCCCTGCTGCTACATCTGTTAGAATCTCCTGGGAAGGAAGACGGTCCTCAGCTCCTGTGGACTATCTCGGCACAGGAGGTTCTGCGCTTTATGAGAGGGCAGCCAGCAGTTGAGGATGTTTCCCTGGTGACAGAACCTAGAAGATTGGCACATTTTTCACGCTAATCTGCAAATGTCTTGGCCACAGAGTTCATGTTCACACCCTCACCACAACCCCAACACCACCTCTGGTCACAGAATAATGTAATGACAGAATTGTCATGGTTGGGAAGAGAAGATTACTGCGTCCAACCATCAAGCCAGGAAAAAAAACAAAAAAACAAACAAAAAAAAAAAAACCACAACAAAAAAACCCCTCAAACCATAGAAAACACGTCACCATCCCACTAGACCACGTCCTGAAGTGCATCACATTTTTTTCATATCTCCAGGGATGGTGACTCCACCACCTCCCTGGGCAGCCTGTTCCAGCTCCACTCTTTCAGCAAAGAAATTCTTCCTAATATCCAATTTAAACCCCGTCCAGTGCAACTTCAGGCCACTTCCTCGAGTCCCGTTATTTAATTGAGAGAAGAGGCAGCGTCCATCTCACTAAAACTTCCTTTCAGGAAGGCATAAATCGATCCTTCTTATAGAGAGGGTGATTGGCACCATGATCTTTGCAGCATCTGAGGAGGTGCCTACAGAGCCAACCCACCACGTGGCCTCAGGCTGTGGCAACAAAGCGAGCAACGGCAGAAAACAAAAAAATATATTACAGTGTTACGTTAGAGACTGTGAAACCCACCCTCATCCTGCCAGAGTGTCCCCACTAAAGGTACATATAATACCCACAGGGTGTTTTCTCTTTCTTTTTGGCAGCCTTTATTTCTTGCTGGTCCACAGTTTCCTTTGTCTTCGCTTAAATGAAGGATTCAGGCAGCCTGCACCTGCTGAGTATCTGCCCAGTAACCAGACGACGCTCCTGCTTTCCATAAGGCAGGAATTCCTTTACCCGGCACGATTAAAGGAAGCAGCACTTGGAAGATGCACCTCTAAATTCTTGCGTTCGTTTCGGTCCCAACCAGCGTTAGCACAACGGACAGATTGCATCTGAGGCTGGGAAAATATGTGCCACACGATATCGATCGAGGTGTCATCCCACCATCCACACAGTTCAAAAAGCAGAGCCTATCTGTGTTAGCACAGCCATCAATAAACACAAGAATTAAGGAGATGGTGTGAAGGAGAGGAGAAAGAACAGTTGACAATGTTAGAGGCTTAAATCCATTATCTTTTGGCCCGGGGAAAGTTAAAGAGGCCAAGTGGTCCAGCCTGCCTTGATTTACAATGTCACCCAAACCCACATCTCCTCCACAGACTGGTTCATTCCATCTTTCTCTCCTCAGTCAGAAGACTGAGTGTCCAACCAACACCCCAAGAGCCAGCCCAGGGCTGCACCTGGTGCCGGCGGGCACAGCAGGTTTGTCCCTGCCACGTGCTCGGAAACGCACCCTGGTCTGTAACCTGTTTGTGCGCGGCCGCCGCGAGGCCACACCACTGCAACTAATGCTCTCAAAAAGCAGCTTGTGAGCTTTTGCCTGGCCAAACAAAGGAGGGGAAGACTCAAGAGGGGAGAAGACTCCAAAGGCTGGAGCACTTCTCCTGCGAGGCCAGGCTGAGGAAGCTGGGCTTGTTCAGCCTGGAGAAGAGAAGGTTCCGGGGAGACCTTCTGGGGGCCTTTCAGGACTTTGAGGATGGACCACATGACCTTTGGAGGTCCCTTCCAACCCAAACTCTTCTATGATTCTATGATTCTATGATTCTAAGACCAAAAGGCGGGGGCAGGTCCCTGTCTTGTCAGCACAGGCAGCACTGGGGGGAGCCTTGTGCTCGCCGCCGGCCGTGCTTTGCTTTCTGCACTGCAGAGTTTCTCCCCACGGTGCCAGCGCAGGAGAATAAACCCTGCACGCGACCCAACGGCTCAAATGAAGAGATGAAATTCCTCCCTAGAAGCAGGTGGAGGGATCAGTTGTGTTTCCTTCGCTTCCCTGACGGGCGGATAAAACAGAGCAGGCTCCAAGGCCGAGAGCCCGGCTGGGCCGGGGCCCTGCCGCAGACTGGCTCCCAGTTCTACGCGGCACTTACGAGCTGGGCAGGGTCTTGAACAGCTTCACACACCTCGTGGCAGTTTTCCTGAGGGTCCAGGCTGCTTTCTGCTCAGAGACAACTCATTTAGGATATGATTCCTAAGTGAGAGAACTTTCTACCCAGGCTAAGGCCGCCTACTTTTCTGCAAGGGCAAAGCGGAAAGAAAAATAGGAAAGAACCAGAGCAACATGAGAATCAAGAGCCCTGAACTCCAGGCAGTATTCTCTTATTTTGTAATTCCAGATCAATGCCACCACCTCCAGTTTTCTGCATTGTGCTGTAATTTCCCTTAATGCAGAACTAGAATTCTAATCATTTTGCATAATTTGAAATATTGTTTCTTTGGGTGAATGCAAAAGGTCCTGTGGGGTATTTTAGTTTTGTGTATTATTTTTTCCCTTTCCCCAGAATGTTTTTATGAAAATTATGCCTCCACAGCAGTATCCTTTACTTAAACAAAAAAAGGAGAGGAGGAGCATTACAGGATCAGCCACGACGCTTATTACAGAGGGACAATGGGAGCGGAGCCATTAAGCCAATTTTCTTTTTAACGAAGGGTTACACGAAACAGTTTCCTGGTGATACCGAGGGAAATGCTTCCCGGGCCCACCCCACACCTCCTCACTTGCTCTCCCACAGATGCTGGCACTCGGGTTTTTTTCCAGTCACTTCTCCCAGTGAAAGCAAAGCCCTCTAAGAACATGCACCCACCACATCAAGCCAAACGCTCGGTTTGGAAAGCAGCAGTGTTAGAACGCCCAATATCGCAGCTGCGTTCTAGCCCCAGAGAAACCAGCCCTCCTGGGAAAGGTGCTTTCCCCAGCCAGGGATAGAAATGTCACAAAATCGCCTTTCGGAGGGTGCACGTGCAGCGGAGCTCACTCCCGAGGAATTACGGTAGCCCAAAAGGTGTGATGCTTTTGCACTTCCACTGTCGCCTCTCACCTCTGCAGGTGCCGACAGAGTGAGCTCCCCAGTATTGTGCCTTCAAGAAGTTCTCGATATCTCAACTCCAACCCAATTTCTTAGTGAAGTCTTTAACAGTGCCACGATTTTGTCACTTCATTCTGCTCCAAGAAAGTCAAGGAAGGGTGAAACAAGCTCCTGCAGGTTCCTCGAGGACTTTCCAGATACCAGAAAAGAAACTTTCCACCACAGCCTTGCAGTGCCTCTGATGCAGATGGGATTGAAGGCAACTGGTAAAATCACAACCAAGGACGGGCCATATACAGAAGCAGATTTTACCAGCTGCCCACGGGATGTGGTGGGACCACACACTCTGCTCTGAAACCCTCCCCACAGCAGAAGGAAGCACCTCCGCAGAACCGACGGGTTTCTCAGAGCCTTGGGGGTAGGCGCCGCGCCGTTTGTATCGTAGGTCGTGACTCATCCCTGCGAAGTGTGGGAGCTGCGGATGAGCACTGATCCCAGGGAACCACGGCCACCCCAACTGGCCCTGGTTCCATCCAGCCGGTCGAGAGAGAAGGGTCTTCTCTCACCGGCACTGAGGGTTCACTCCAGGTGTTGGGAAGAGGGCACCTCTCCCTCTGTCTCCATCATGTAAAGGGAACTTCCAACTGAATGCCTAAAACTGTCCCTTATTTTTTTGCCTTAAGAGTATTTTTTCCTCATTTTACAAGTTTAGGAGCAGCTATAGAAATCGTGGAGTCCTAGAGTATCAGATCTCTCACCTTTTCGTCTTTCGGGATATAATTTCTCCCCTACAGCTCTGCAGTAATTTATTTATCGTTTTGAAGTGTCAACAAAATGCTTCGAAAGGATCAAAATCCCACAGGAATGATCCAAACCAGAGCACCAACCATCACTGTTTCCAGTTTGGCTGTGGATAAACTGCAACCTCATTTCTTATCTGGAAATTTGCAGTAATCCATCCACCTTTTGGAAGCCAAACCTTTCAACCGGCGTAAGACACCGAAATGAAAGGCGCTCTGCGGATTTCCACCGGCTCAAGCTCTGCTTTGCTGAAACCCACAACAGACATTAGGTAATTGCATTGAGAAGTGAATCAAAGAAATGCCTTTTTTATTTTTTTTTTGCTGACAACTTTAAAATCACGCTTCTCATGTGTGAAATGAAAGATTTGTATAATTGCTCATCCTTTGAACTCCGGTTTATTAAAACTGTGACATGCACATTAAAATGAGATTATACAGAGAGGGAGGAGAAACACAGAGTAAGGAACTGCCACATAATGCAGGGATTTGGGACGAGAAACAGCATCAGTTGGATGTCAGTGCTGATGAACAGGCCACCCAGAGACGTGGCAGCTTCTCCAAGGGGCAAAGGTGAAGAAAGAAATCCAATTTTTTCAGCGTTTGCCTCCTGCATCATCCCCCTGCCACCACTATCTCTGCAAGAGAAGCCAGAGCCCAGCCCTGACCCCACACTCCTGTGGATGTTCAGTCCAGTTGATCCATCGTTACAAGACCAGAGCTCCATCCCAGGGCCTGCAGAGACCTGAGAGCAGCGGGGAACCAACCTAAGAAGCTTCAATGTCACTCAAGCAAATTCAGGAGTAGATGCAACTTGCTGGGATCCCCTTCTGACTCCCCAGGGGACAGCTGCTCCCCACTGATACCTTTTTACATTCACCTCTAGTTTTAGAAGAAGAAAAAAACAAACAAAAAAGCTTCAGGAAAAGGGGATGCCTCTGTCACCTGGGCCAGTGTTGAGAGAGGTTACAGGAACCTAGAGATGTTACATCGGAGCAGACCATTCCTGGCTGCTACACCTCAGATGCTGGAAGTCACCTCCACTGCTGACAACCCCTGAAGCACCAACTGTGGGCACAGGGAACAGGGCAGGTTCATTTCCCTGCACTCCTCAGTGCCTCCAGCCCAGGCCAGCAGCCAGGGGCAGAATTCCAACTAGAGAAACCTTTGATCGGACCCAATGGCTTGAGTTTTGCCCATCAAACCACTATAACTTACAGCTTCCCGCTGCCTTCCCTGGCTGTGGTAACTGTGCCCGTTTAAATCTACTACATTCAGTTGGAATCCAGCTCCAGAATACCGAGGAGGGATCTTTGTTCATGCTGTGACTTTACTGTCCCAGCATCAGGAACTTCTACGTTAAAATTCCTATCTTCAAAACCAATGCAAAAATCAGCTTGAAAGGAGCTGAAAAATCACCTTCTGAGGGATGCAAATGTTGTTGGTGTACTAAAGGGACGAGAAGAACGTATAAACTGCATCAGTTGTATCCTAAAGATAGGCCAGAAGAAAAAGAGACTGAAGAGACTGATAAGCCACCTCTTCCTTCAACTCATCCCCCCCAGGGAGATCTCAGCCTAAACAGTAACTACCGAAACCCGCTCGCAGAGGCATCAAAGCGGCACCGCAAAACAACCATCGGACCCTCCAGCAGCACAGGCTGCTCTCCAAACAGCCACCCCAGCTGTAGAAGTCCTCACCAGCACAGTTCTCTTCTCTAGCCTACCAGTGAAACCCTGCTAGGAGTGGTTCTGAGCTGCCCAACTCAACCCGAGGCGCCTCAGGGAGGCACTGAAGCTGCGACACCCTCGTACAACAGGTTGCAGCTGCAAGCAGGAGTATCTCAGCCAGCGGATCAGGGGGAGAGCAGGGGCCAGAATGTAGTGAAGGGCAAGGAGCACTGCTCCAGGCACAGCTGAAGCTGGAAGGAGCTGTCTGTCTGTCTGTCTGTCTGTCTGTCTGTCTGCAGCCTCAGGGTCCTACAGCCTAACAGAGAAGAGGGATTCACTACCCCTGAGGAAACACCAGGTTTCTGGGCTCCCTTCAGAGGTCACAAAGAGAGAAGAATTCTTTTGAGGGCTGTATCATCTTTTTTCTCCAAGGAGACCATTCTTCTTCTGCTCTTGTGAGACCCCACCTCGAATACTGCGTCCAGTTCTGGTGGCCCCACCATAAGAGGGACATGGATCTCTTGGAACGAGTCCAGAGGAGGCCACAAAGATGATCCAGGGGCTGGAGCTCCTCTGCTACAAGGACAGGCTGAGGGAGCTGGGATTGTTCAGCCTGGAGAAGAGGAGACTCCAGGGGGACTTTATAACACCTGAAGGTATGCCTTCCAATACCTGAAGGGAAACTCCAGGAAGGCTGGAGAGGGACTTGTCACAAGAGTGTCCAGAGATAGGACATGGGGAGATGGTTTTAAACTGAAGGACAATAGGTTTAGACTGGATCTTAGAAAGAATTTCTTCAATACAAGGGTGGTGAGACTCTGGAATCGATTGCCCAGAGAAGCTGTGGATGCCCCCTCTCTGGAGATGTTCAAGGCCAGGTTGGATGAGGCCTTGAGCAACCTGCTCTAGTTGAGAGATGTCCCTGCCCATGGCAGGGGGGTTGGATGAGATGATCTCTGATGCCCCTTCCAACCTAAGCCCTTCTGATTCTTTCTCCCCACTGCTTTCAGACAATCCCCACAGCTCTGCCCAGCTGCCCAACACACAGACAGTGCTGGCGGTGATGGCACCAACTCTCCCAGCCTTGGTGCCTTCACTGCAGGCCCTGGAGCTTGGCTCCTCCCCCAGGATCCCAGCTCCACACCACTCGGCCGCAGAGCTGCTCACACACCGGCTGATTAGAAGGGAAAAAGACGAAAAGAAAAGTCAGTAGAAGAAAAAAGGAAACTTGACAGGGTTATCTGAGATTTGTCCTCTTTCCTGAAGTGACTGTCAGCGTTAAGGACATTTTTTACAATGCTTGTGAAGTATCAGCTGGGAAGGGTGGTGACTGCGTCTCAGGATAGAGCCATTCCAACAGATTCAGGCCATTTCTCCTGTCATCCTAATTGTTGCTCTAATAGAATGGGAAGCAAGGAGAAAGAGGGGGGAGAAAGAAAAAAATGGCTAAGCTGACAAGCCCTTTCTTTCAGTTTTAAGTCCCTCAAAATCCCAGCTCGCTGGATTTACATGAGTTATTAACAGCGCGTCCTACAAAGTGGAACAAAAGTCTTAACCGTTCAGGATAAATCCTCACGCTGAGCTACCTGCGACGAAGCTCCGGCGTTACCTCGGAGCATCGGCACGGTGACAGGCCACCCGGCACACGCTGGGGAGCAAAACCCTCTCCAAGAGGCAGAGCAGTGTGCAGCCAGTCCGCACGGGGGATTTCTTCTCTGCCTACTGAGACATCTCCATCTCCTTTCCCAATGGACAAGCTGGACGAGGCAGGGAGAAGCTCTAGGGCTGTTCTGAGTGGCGCTGCAGAGGAGAGGCAACGTGCAAAATATGGCAGAGGAAGGAGGGAGGAGTGATAATAGATTAAAAGCTCTTTATCCCCACTTCTCCCAGGCTTTTCTAGGTACGTGCACCCCTGGGATACATGGTCCCATAGGCTCTGGAGTAATAATGAATCCTCCGCTGGATTTAGCCCCAGGTGAACTGTGCTGGGTCCTGCAGGATGGGGAGGGGGAGATCTGAACCTCGGATGTCCATAGGCCACCTCTGTTCCCAGAGCACTGGGTGAAGTCCTGTCAGCAGGGCAGCTCACGGCTCATCCGGGCCCTCGAATCCCCGGCAGAACATAAAGAATAAAGACTGTGTTGCTGCAGCAGTGTAAAATAGTCACAGAGACACGATTATCCCATTAAAGGGAAGGGAGACTCGATGAAGTGCTGTTTCACAGCCCACGAGCTTGTCCTTTCCAATTCCTTCGGATCCAGTAACCAGCCGTGCGGGCTCCCAGCAACACTGCGGAGCCCCGAGGGGCCAGTTAAATGCTTTTCTAAGCGGAGGCTGAATAGACAGGAGGGGTTGGGTGAGGCAGGGGGAACGTTGGTGCGTGTGAACACAACAGTTAGTCCAAAAGGTGCCCAGAACAATAATCCTTCCAAAAGTCAGAACCCATTTAGCAGAGAGATGAGAGATGCTGAGTTCGAACCCGGCAGCTGACGGCGAATGAACTGAACCGGGCTCTTTCCTCCAAGAAGTGGTCTGTCCACATAGTCCTGCCTGTGTATTTTGTGGGTGTCCCTGTGACACAGCTCTTGCTCTGGGCACTGTATCTCTAGCAGAGCCCAGTCAATTTTTATTTTATTTTTTACCCCAGGCTTTGCCGTTGATCAGTTTTCTTCAAGCAAAAGGTGGCGGCCGCGGTGGGATGGAGAGTGCACAGGGCTCTTGATCCGGCTCCCCGACGGCACGAGCAGCAGCGCATGCCGCTTGAGATGGACCTAACCGGGCGCACGGCCTCGAATGTCGCCCAGGTCCCAGTAAACCCATCCCCAGGGAGCGGCTGCTTTCAAACAGCTCTTGCTTTATGGTGAAATATCGTTAAGGAAACCAGCACAGACCTCAGGGCCGAACCCTTGGCTAATCTCAAGCTGCCCTCCACCACCAGGCCACTCGTCCCCGTCACTCGTGCGGTGCCACGTGCACAGAAAGCCTGGTTAGCAAAACAGTTTGCCCAAGTCGCTCTTTATTCAGCTCTCCTGCCGTCAAAGGCTCAGTTGTACTCGCGTTTAGTTTTTCATTTGTACGCTGACTTTACTACGCGCTTTGCTCCGCGCGTCCATTGGCAAAGCTCCCGCAACGCGGTTATTAAACTCTGCTACGTGTGTAGGTGTATAATTGCAGAGAGAATTTTTGGTTAATAATGTATTTTGATCCATCTACAAATATAGAAGGTAATTATCTGCAATTACAGCCTGCTTATCTAAATAACTGTGTATTGTGCCCCCTCCCGCTGCAGAACAGCAGATTCCGACGGCTGCCAGAGCCGGGGGCACAACCGCGCGGCCCACACCACCCATTACACAGCCGCTCCTCCTGCTCCGGGGAAGGGGCAGCTCGAACACAGACACACAAACACACACACACAGGTACACACACAGACAGACACACAAACACAGACAGACACACAAACACACACACAGAGACACAGAATCCCAGAATGCCAGGGGTTGGAAGGGACCTCGAAAGATCATAAAGTCCAACCCCCCTGCCAGAGCAGGATCACCTAGAGCAGGTCACACAGGAACAGAACCAGGGGGGGGTTGAATGTCTCCAGAGAAGGAGACTCCACCACCTCTCTGGGCAGCCTGGGCCAGGCCCTGCCACCCTCACTATGAAGAAGCTTTTCTTTACATTTACCTGGAAGCTCCTCTGCTCCAGCTGCACCCAGTGCCCCTTGTCCTGTCATTGGGAGCCACTGAGAAGAGCCTGGCTCCATCCTCCTGACACTGCCCTTTCCATATTGATAAACATTCCTGAGGTCACCCCTCTGGCTCCTCTTCTCCAAGCTAAGACACCTTCCACTAGACCAGGTTACTCAAAGCCCGGTCCAACCCAGCTTTGAAAGTGCCACAAAGATGATGAAGGGAGTGGAACATCTCCCTGATGAGGAAAGGCTGAGGGAGCTGGGGCTCTTTAGCTTGGAGAAGAAGGAAAAACTTTTTTTATGGTGAGGGTGACGGAGCCTGGCCCAGGCTGCCCAGAGAGGTTGTGGAGTCTCCTTCCCTAGAGACTTTCCAACCCCTGGATCTGTTCCTGTGTGGCCTGCCCTGGGTGATCCTGCTCTGGCAGGGGCGTTGGACTTGAGGATCTTCAGAGGTCCCTTCCAACCCCCCCCCATTCCACGATTCTGTGAAAAACCTCCTTCCAGCCACAGCTCACTATTTCCCAGGAAGAAGTTCTTTCCAGTACCAGTCGATCAAAGACACAAACCCAAAGCCTTTGTGTGCGTTAGGGCTTCACGGAACAGCCCTGATCTTTGTTTTTATCCTCTCAAAATGAACACAGCTCAGAAACCAACCCAGGCAGAGACAGAAGCAAATTTGCTGCGCTCTGTATCTTCCCCCTTCAGCAATTAACGTCATTTACTAATCACATTTCCCCCCAACAAAAGAACAGGCTGTTTAAACCGCCCTGCGGAGCGGCCTTTCACCAACAGAAAAGCACGCGAAAGGCAAAGGCGAGGTAAAATCCCTCCAAATATGTCCAAAATATTTCCAAATCTCTTCCCAGGTGGCTTCCCCACGTGGCCTCGGTCCTGCCATTCATTCAGCAAGTTCACCAACCTCTCCCTGCTCCATGGATCGAGTCCCATCGGGCTGAAAGCCTGACAGGCTGGTGGGTTTGAATCGCAGCACAACCCAGAGCTGGATCGGGAAGCGATTATTTCAAATATAATTGACGGCGACATCCGTATGACAAGCAGGTATAAATAGGGGATGACTGGAGGCAGACTCCGTAGGAGGCCCCGTCATTGCATTTACATTCAGAGGCAAAGAAAGATCATTTTGCCCTTGCAACAATTTTGGGTTTCTTTGTTAGTTTTTCTAAACGTTGCCCCCTGTTCAAATAATGTCTATTTTGTGCATCGGTCTTATATATACGTATATATTTTACCCTTCATTCTCACCACTGCTGTTACTTTGAGAGAGATTTTCTTCTTTAATCCTTTTGCCCCTGAACATAGACTAGAAAAAAAAAAGGTGTCATAATTTTCCATGTCTTTTTTAATATAAATTGCTCTGAGAAGCAAAATCGTTGTTATTATGTCTGAATTTTCTTGCCTCTTTTTTTTTTTTTTTTTTTTTTTTCTTGGCAGAAAAATTCTTGAACAATGGCAGGGAAGACAGAGAGAGGGTGAAATTACATTTCTCTGCAAAGTGGCTTTGGAATTTTAACACGATGATTTTTCAGGAGAAAAGCTTAAGGGATCATATCAAATGAATTTTGCCATCAGAGTAAGAGATCTGTCTTCAGGTGGGGAAAATATATTTTAATTTGACAGAGGGCTTCAAGGGACTTTGACAGAATTCATTTTGCTGGCAGATATGATCTAGGTATTAGGAAAAAAACACATTTCATCGTAAGAACACTGTTAGCTATTTGACATAATGCATTTTGGACACGGGCTGGATTTGGGGGAAGTGACAGTCATTTTCTTGCCAATGAAGCACCGGATTATTGTTTCCAGTTAGAAAGAGCCCAGTCTCCTGCTCCAAGTGGGAAAAGGTAACAGGACAGTCTTCGTCAACAGGGATTAATGTTAGAAGTGACCAACTAGTTTCGATATCCCCTCCCTTTGACTTTGCACATCACCTTTGTCACCACACAGCAGGACTCCCCGGCCTGGCGTAGGTTTGGGGAGAGAAGGGGTCTCAACCCCCTGCTGGAAATGAAGGGCGCTCTCCCTTACATGTCACTTCTGCCCTGGGTGACAGGGGACATGTCCCTTCATCCTCTTTGCTCCAGCCCAGGATACAGACCCTCAGGCAGCAGGGAGTAGGGCTGCTCCTCGCTCCCAAGCTGCTTGTTTTATCCGGCGAGCACTCCGTGCGCAACACAAAGACAATCCTGGAGAATCACAGAATCATGGAACAGTTTGAGTTGGAACGGACCTTAAAGATCCAACCCCCCAGTTCCAACCCCCTGTCATGGGCAGGGACACCTCCCACTAGAACAGGTTGCTCAGAGTTTCATCCAACCTGGTCCTGAACACATCCACTGATGGAGCGTCCACAGCTTCTCTGGCCAACTTGTGCCAGGGTCTCACTACCCTGAGTGAAGAACTTCTTTCTGATTTCCAAATCTAAATCTTCCCTCTGTCAGTTTGAAGCCATTAGCCTTCATTCTATCACTATAAGCCCTTCTAAAAAGTCCCTCCCCAGCTTTCTTGCAGGACCCCTTTCAGATACTGAAAGGCCCCCAGAAGGTCTCCCTGGAGCCTTCTCTTCTCCAGGCTGAACAAGCCCAACCCTCCCAGCCTGGCCTCACAGCAGAGGTGAGAACAGAGATGAAATGTGGGACTCCCTATCTCTGGACATCCTGAGGGTACAAACACCACCTCAAGGTGTCCCTGGTCTCTCTCGATCCCTCCAGGAATCACTGCAGATCAGTGGTGAAGATTCAGCAGAGCGAAGAGCACTTGGGTTTGCAACAAAACGCGGCCTCACGCCGGCTCCGTGAAGGTACCACCCGAGGGGAGCGGAGAGCTCCCCTTGGGCAGCTGAAGGACACACTGTCACTGCTCAGCTGCACAGAAAGGAGGGAGCAGCTCAATCCCTGCCTCGGCTTCTCCAGAGGGAACAGCTCAGGCAGAATGAGGTGTCTGCTCCCAATAATCTTCCTGCTCCCCGTGTTCTGTGGAAACTTCCACTGTCTCCACCAGATCAGCTCCAGATTCCTGCCTGCTCTCCATTTCCACAGGAGAAGAGCCACCTCCTGCTAAAATATGTGCTGGAGGGTTAGGGAGGAGCTGGGGGGGTCAACGCTCCCGTGCTTCCAACAAATGTTGGCTATTACAGAACCCCGAGATGAAAATTCCCCTTTCAGCCAGATCCATCCCTCAGTGTCACTCTCACCGCACCTCCCTATGCACTCGAGGGATGTTTGCTTTGTTATTTTTTTCTCCAGTTTCATTTTTTCCTGTCTCTCATTTTTGGGTTGGTTTTGTTGGGTTTTTTTCCCCTCTCTTTTTGTGTTCTAAAGAGCTCATCGAGTCAATTCTGTGCTTCTGCTTCGATTTCATTTGGAGAGGGTGAGAGGAGCGTGGGTTCACTCGCTGAATCTTTTTAATAAACTCTTTGGTTAGAAGAATGTGAGTGATAAATCACAGCCTCCATTGTTGTGGGTTCTGACAGCGCTGTGGAAATACTTTTAAACAAAGAAACCAAAAAATTACATATTTATCTAACGAATAAATCACCCTCTGTGCATAAACAGTCTGGGCAGGCCTTCACCATGGCAATGGGAGAATATTTACAGCATCTAGGCCAGAGAACAGCAATCTAATCAGTCAATCCTTATGAACAGGATCCCCAAAGCAGGACTGAGAGCACAGCAGATATTTCACACCAAAAGCCAACAGCATCACTGTGACTTTCTGATCTTTCACGCGTTTGGACTAGGTCGGTTTGCGACAAAGCTAGATCTCAGGCAAATTGAAGCTCCCAGGGTGAAACTTCCAGTTTGCAGTTTCCCTCCGCGTGATCCTGAGTCCTACAGGAGTTTTGTGCACAGCCCCTGGCAGAGAATCGACGGCAGAACCGCAGGCTAGAAAAGAAAACCCAGAGACAGGCAGAGAGCACCAGTAAGTGCAGCCCTGAGGACACGAGGGTGGTGGGAGACTCTCTTGTGACTGCAAGAAGAGGTGCCACCCAACAGTCTCCAGGGGCTGGGGATAAAGAGCCCTCCTGAGGGAATAAACCCTGAGTTGCTCTGCACAGCTCCAGAGTCAGCGGCATCGAGCTGAGAAGACAGTCCAGGCAGCCTGAGCCCTCAGACTGGGCATGAGAGGTGACTGGTGACACTCCCCGGGGCCAAACCCAGCGCTGCGCGCACCGCGGTGGTGCCACCAGCACCGGGGAAGCCGTGCAGATGTTCACCAGTGAACAGCCAGCCCAGACCAGGATCAATAACTGCAAATGAAGAACTGGTGACATTTTGACATGTTAGAAGTTCAAGTTTGCTTCTGAGCGGTGCTGAATGCTGTCACCTCCTTGTCAGGCTGCATTTTCAGATGGAGTAAATTCAGACTCGTTCTATCCCCCAAAGTTCCACCAGCTCAATCTGGCCTATGAGCAGCACGTGTTTGTCTCAGAGGAGGAGTGGAACATCTCCCTGCTAAGGAAAGGCTGAGGGAGCTGGGGCTCTTTAGCTTGGAGAAGAGGAGCCTGAGGGGTGATCTCAGGAATGTTTATATGGAAAGGGCAGTGTCAGGAGGATGGAGCCAGGCTCTTCTCAGTGATGGCCAATGACAGGACAAGGGGCAATGGGTGCAGCTGGAGCAGAGGAGTAAACATAAAGAAAAACTTTTTTCCTGTGAGGGTGACAGAGCCTGGGACAGGCTGCCCAGAGAGGCTGTGGAGTCTCCTTCTCTGGAGACATTCAAATCCCACCTGGACAAATTCCTGTGTGACCTGCTCTAGGTGATCCTGCTCTGGCAGTGGGGTTGGACTCGATGATCTTGCGAGGTCCCTTCCAACCCCTACCATTCTGGGATTCTGTGATTAATGAGGAATGGGGCCGTGGAGACGGGATGGCAAAAGTCAAGAGGAGCTCCACTGGCTGGTGTGATATCAACCGCTCCACAAAGAGGGCTGCAGCCCCTGACAGAAAGGAGAAAAACTGATGCAAATTTTATTTCCTCGCTTGTCAGGAGGGAAGCGAGAAAAGAGGTTGGCAAGGACCGAAGGACGCTTGAGAGCAAAGGGTGAGGCACCAGCCCCCTTGTCTCGGGAAGATGAGCTTGGCAGCTGGGCATCTGCTCAGGCTCCATGAAAGGGAGAGCAGGAGATCAATGCGAGCCCCGTGACGCTGCCGAATTCCAATGCGGCAAACGCGTGAAATATGAAGTGAAAGTTCAAGCAACTGAGCGAGCTTTTTGAATGTACGCTGGGCAATAATTAGCTAATTAACAGTCTTTTGCTTGGCTGCAGTGGAATTTGTAATCAATTTCAGATGGAATGTGCCGTAATGAACCCGTAATGGGATTCGAAACACCCACTGCTGCTCGTTAGGCACAGCCGAGCGTGCCCGTGAAAGTCAACGTGCTCTCCCGGCTCGCCGGCGGCGTGGCCGGACACAGCTCTGCTCACACCTCCTGAGCAGCCAGGCCCTGCCTGTGGTGGAAGGAGGAAGGAGAGAAGTTCCTCAGCTGACTTGCAGCAGCGTGGCCGTGAGGCCAGCAGGACCTGTCTCCCCTGCGACCAGTAAATTCCACCTGCCCACCTTGATGGAGACTTTGGGACAGCCAGCTAAGAGCATATTTAACATTTTGCTTGTTAACATTTTGTAAATGTGCTTTTCCTATCCCACATCTCACCCTGTTGGATGTTTGTCTCAGTTTAAGCCAATACAAATATTTATGGGACTGGAGTCTAAACAATCCACAATCCCTGCAACCATCCAGCTGAAAGTTCTCAGGGAAAAAGAACACTTTTTTTTTTCCTTTCTCCTTTGTTCTTTTTCCTTTCTCCTTTTAATCCTTTTTCTTTTCCCTTTTTTTCTTTTCTTCTCTTTTTTTCTTATTTCTTTTTTCGTTTTCTCTTTTCTTTTTTTTTTTCTTTTCCCTTTTCTTTTTCCTTTTCTTTTCTTTCTCCTTTTCTTTTCNTATCATTTGTTTTCATTTGTCACCAGCCACATCTCAGCAAGGTGGCTCCTGCACAATCCTCTAGCTAACTCCACCGGCAGGAGTGGGAGCAGGAACCTTTCGGCAGGCCGGCCAGTTCTCCAGGGCGTTCCACGCTGAAGGAACCGTCAGCGCCCAGTACCCCTGGGGGCCACCTATCGATGGGTTTCCCTCCCCGCACCCCGCTGATCGGAAGCACCCGTCAGTGTTTCCTTATCAATGGAAAAGACACGAATCAAAACAGAAGCCCCCGCTGTAATATTAATGAAGAGCAAATTGATCCGTCTCTCTTTCCACCTCACGTTCATTGTCGCTACGGCACCCGAGCACCGACGGCAAATCCTCGGCTCTTTCTGGTGCTTCCCATCAGCCCCTGGCTTTTTAAGGAATGCCTCTGGGAACGCGGCTACCGCTGCAGCCATCTGATTAATTAAAAAGAAAAAACAAAAGGCAGTAACTTAATTCAGAAGCACAGCAGCTTTAGCAAGAGAGTCTTATTATTTGTCTCTTTTTTTTCGTTGAGTTCTTACAGCAACCCTTCATTTTCATATTCATGCGGCAGGATAACTTTCCCGTGCTGGCACGCCACCGGGACCACCGTAATTAATGGATCTAATGTGAAAGTTTAAGGTTCATTAGGTTTGGAATTTAGGCAGGTTTTTAATCAAGCATGTTAGAGCAAATCATTAAAAGCTAAACACAATTTGTAAAATCCTGCAGTGCTGTTGAGCCGTAAGTTCGCCCCAGGCAGAGTAGGTGGGTCTGAGAAACACTTTGCACCTTTGAGACCTTCTGTCAAATCAACCAGGACGGCGGCGCAGACAACACAGCCCGATCTTCTCCTTTGGCAGGGAGCAGGAGAAGCTGGGAAGGGGTCGATTTTCCTAATAATAGCGGCAATTAAGAGGACAGCCGAGTTAAAGTCAATGGTGTAGCAGCGATACCCTCTCCCTGCCGTTACCACGTCACTCCTTGGAGGAGCAGCAGGTCCTACGCCAAGTCAGGCTGTCACACGCGGTTAATTACTGCGCAACAACCGCACAGCGGCGTATCCAAGCCCCACGTCAGCTCAGGACCACGCTGCGAGAGGTGCTGTACACTCACCAACATCCCGGAACTGAGGAGCCTGCAGTCTAAGCAGGCTGGAGAGGCTGAGGAGGGACTGCTGGCCCCGCTTACACATTGGGAGTGAAGCACAAAGAAGGTTCAGTGCTGTATCCAGCTGGAACACTGGATCCAGTTTTGGGGTTCCCAGTTCAAGAGAGACGAGGAGCTACTGGAGAGAGTCCAATGGAGGCTACGAGGATGACAAGCGACTTGAACATCTCTCCTGGGAAGAAAGGCTGAGAGAACTGGGGCTGTTTAGCCTGGAGAAGAGAAGCCTGAGAGGGGATCTGATCCATGTCTAGAAATCTCTCAGGGGTGGGGGTCAAGGGGAAGGGGCCAGGCTCTTTTCTGGGGTGCCCAGTAACAGAACAAGGAATAATGGGTACAAGCTGGAACCCAGGAGGTTCCACCTCAACAGGAGGAGAAAATTCTTTGCTGGGAGGGTGACATAGCCTGGCCCAGGCTGCCCAGAGAGGTGGTGCAGTCTCCTTCTCTGGAGACTTCCCAACCCCCCCTGGATCTGTTGCTGTGTGGCCTGCCCTGGGTGATCCTGCTCTGGTAGGGGGTTGGACTGGGTGATCTCCAGAGGTCCCTTCCAACCTCTAACATTCTGTGGTTCTCTGATTCTAGATTCATCTTCACAGGCTCAATTGTGCTCCAAGCGCTACAACACCAGTGTTAAGTGCCCACACGGGACACGTTCTGCAGCTTCCGCAAACCTGCCCGTGAGAACTTCGCCGATGACCTCCTGATTTTTGTCCTGCATCCTCCCAACTGTTCCCAGTTGTGTGCTTTGATTCCTTACGTTGTCTTCGCTGGCAGACGTGAAGTTTTACTCAAACAGGTTTTGCAACACTTGATCTTCATTTTATCGAGTTGCTTTACTCTTCCCTGTCTCCTGTACATATTGCCATCCATCTGCTGAAACCTGGCTCATCTGGATTAGAGTGCAAGTCAAACTCTAAATCTGATTGCATCAGTCTTTTGCCACTCCAATTTCTGGGACAATTAAACAGGCACAACAGAGAACCTCTGCTTGTGCCAGAGACTTGGAGCTGTAATGCTTAACATCAGCACTTGGGTTTATAAGCAAGGTAATTATAACGGGTGGGTAAAGCTTAACATCAGCACTTGGTTTTTTGTAAGCAGGATCCTTTTAATGGGGTGTGTCCTTCATCCTCCACCGACAGCATTTCAACAGGAGAGGAAACAAAAATAAATTAAAAGGAAACTTCTTTGCAAGCTCTACTTACAAGGAAAAGTCGTCTTCTGCTTCGCAATCTAGACCTTCCCAACATCCTGGATGAGCCTTTTTAATTGTGTTTCTTCCTTGTCCAACTCTGAACCAAACGTATTTGGCCTTGGTCTTGTTAGAAGTGGAGGAGATTTACAAAGGATCTTTCAGAAGCTGAGCACCCAGATGACATTGATTTAAGAATGTGATTTTATTCATCCTCTGAAACCCACAGTCCTGTTATGTGTTTTTTTTTAATACCCCAGTAAGTTATAAAATGGGTTGAATCCCATTTTAGAAGCAAGTGCATGTGAATAAATGACACTCCGCTCCTGGGTTTTCACCACTGCTCAAGGGAAGGACACGACCTGGCCGTGTGCACATGGCTCTAACTCCTCAGGACTGCAAAGCGAAGCCATAAAGAGGGTTTATATGACTCTGGTTTATTTTGTGTTTGCGAGGAACTGGGAATGCACTACAGGAAAGCAGGCCAAGCGTGGCAACTTCCAACTGATGTGAATTCTAAAGTCATGCCTCCTCAGTCCCTGTGATTATGCCGCAGCCGTAGGAGTGTTAAAAACCAACTTGACACGTTTTTGCAGCTTAATCCTTCTGAAAATGGGATCGTATCCAATGACATAATAAATACTTCTCTGCAAAAGTTCACAGCCCAAGTCATCTTCACAGCTTCTTCTTTTTTATTTTTCCCTAATTTAGATCACCATCAAATCTCAGTTTTGTAGAGAGTGCCATCACCCACGTCAAGAAAGAGCCCTTCCTGAGTCAGGACACAACGCACGGCGCCTTCTGCCATACACAGCAACTTGCGAAAAAAAAGTGAATTTCAAGCAGTGACTTGCAGGTACTTGCCCCATTTCTGACAGTGCTGAGCCCCTGTTCTTCGATGTGTTCTTCAGTACTGAGGAAATGGAACCTGGGACAGTCTCTGTAGCATTGCCAAGGACTTCTGCATTATGAACCATGGCAGAATTCTGTAAACTTTGACAACCTTTCAATTAGTTTCAATACTTCTGAAAGAGAGTCGATTTCCAGAAGTGAAAAGATCTGATTCATTATGGTGCATTGATCAGAGAGCAGGAATTAGGTCACTCGTCCTGCCACAATGGTTGTTCCATCGCTAATTACACAATCACAGCCTAACTTAGAACACTTTCTCTTCCTAGAATATTGTGCTTACTTAACACTGGAACTCCACACTCAACGCAGAAAGGAAGATGAAAACACAAGAGGCCAGGAGCAGGGAAGAGAAAGACTTATGAATCTGCAGGTTATTTTTCTGTTCTCCTGTGGGACAAGACCAAAAGCCAGAACTAGAAAGAACAACCCTGAAGAAACACCTTTTAAAACATCTGACCTGCAGCAGCTACTTATTTGTGGAGTTGTTTGCTCCTTGCTGACACCCCGCTCGGGAACGGGGCTGGAGCTCACCAGGCTTTGTGTGATCTCATATGACAGAGGCCAGCAAGTGGGACAGAAAGGGTGTCCCAGGAGCAAGGGGCAGCGCAGAAGAACATCTAATGATCTAATCCGTTTAGCTTCTCAACCTGGCACAAATGTGCCTTCCTTGAGTGACTTTTTACTGTTCATTATCCATTATCTCCTTCCCAGAGGGAGAGCTGCTTACAACAAAGTACTTACAAAAGCACTGGGCCTGAAAGCCGTGCTGTGCTGCTGGGTCTGGCTACCAGAGGACATGCTGAAGACAGACGTTGTCCCCACAGCAAGGCCAAGGTTCTCAAGGGGACTCGGCCCTGAAGACAGGTTGGTGAAGTCCTGACAAACCTGAGCTCCTCTGTGAGCTCCTTTCTCCCAGCGGTCCAGCCCAAACAGCTGGGGAATGTGAAAAGCAACCAAGTAAACCTCAGTCCCTGACCTACCAAGATACCATCAGCTCGTCAAAGCAAAGGCAGGCAAGAGAACTGCCCCACTGAATATGGGAGAGTCAGAGAGCTCCTGGCTCCAGCACCAGATCTTGGGGGTGTTCCCCACCCCCGGAGGTGTGGGTAGCGCAATACAGGGCACAGTCTGGTGATCATGGAGCCATCGAGTAGTAGGTTGGACTTGATGATCCTAGAGGTCTTTTCCAACCTTCATTATTCTATGATTCTACGATCTTTAACTGCCAAGTCAGCTCTCCTGTGGGAATTAAGAGGATAGAAACTGCTCACAAATGGTAAACCTGGAGCTGGCTTCAGTGTTCCCGTATCTCATGGCAGGATTTCCCTTCCTGCACACTGCAATTTTCCAGGTCTCATTTTCAACATGAAACTCCCGATTTTGAAGTAGGAAGAAAGATCCTGGCTCTTTTCTCCCCACGTTGCCACATTTCACTACAAAAGTCCCAATTTCACTCCCTTTAGAATCCTTTCGCTAGCTCCTCTACTTAAACAAATACAGACTGAGCATTATTTTCCTGTAGGGGTTATGAAATGCTTTATAAAATATGAATTGTCATGTACAATGGCATAGATCTTATGCAATTCAAATGCTTTTCACCCTCCTGGGCATAATTACTGGGGAAAATGAAAAAAGGTTCCTTGAAACCACAAAACAGTTTACATCCCGAGTCCCTCCTGGTGCAAATGAAAGCAATTTTATTACTGTTTCAGGTTTGATCAACACAGAGCAAATCAAACATCCATCAGCAAAACCTCTGCTCATCTCTGAGATGATTCCCAGTGTCACCAGCACGGGAGTGAGCCCAGGAGCGGCAAAAAGGGACTCGAGTTGGTCACCAAACTCCCGGTGTAGGAACAGGGGAACTGAGCACCACACAAGCCTGGCTCCAGTCTCCTGCCCCTCTTTTGCTTCTGAGTGGTGCTGATTTGCCAAGTGAGATGGGCACAGCTGAGTTCATTCCTCAGGATTATTTTAGATCACCGTGGGGTTACAAGCACAAAATCTGACAAGCAAAACCCGCAGTCATTTAGTTAAGTCCAGGCATGATCCAAAGTGGAGAAACAATCCGGTGGTTTCATATGAATCCTGCCAGTTCTGAACTGATGAACGCTGAGCCGAAGGCCCTTCCAGGGCAAGTTCAGAGCTTTGGGAGAGTTACAGCGAGGACAGATGTCCTTTCATGTGAAATCACAGGCACCGTGTGATTTAATCAAGGGGTGGCAGTTCTGAGTGCTGGTTTGACGGTCAAAGGACCAATCTCATACCAAAATAGAAAAACCCTGCCAAAAGGCATTTGTTGTTCATTATTTTTTTTCGTAAGCTCGGCCATTTCGCTGCTCTGAGTCACCAAGGACGGGAACAAATGGAAGGACCAAGGTGAGGGAGGGCAAAATCTGAAGCTGCTTTCAAAGGCTCCATCAAGTAACGCACAGCCTGAGGTTCATAAAACCCAGATGAAAGTGGGCTGGGATCTGGTCTTACCCTCTATTGATCTTTTGTACCACCCAACCCTTTATCCCGTGAGCAGCGCCGGTCAGACACGTTTCCTTTTATCACCGCACACGACATCGGCTCTGATGAGCCTCTGCTGCGAGCCTCTGGATTGCAAAGGTTCATGGTCTCCTCTCTTCAAGGCTTTGGTAAGTTCTGCAGCGTGTGAGAAGAGCAGAGAGAGGACACGAGGTGACTGAGTGAGCAGCTCTCCCAAGGTATCCCCACTGCATTTCCAAAAGAAAATGTTTGTTTCATCGGTCAAAAATTTCACTTTCCATAACCCCACCCATGCTTCTTGGGTTTGCTTAATTCCTCTTATCCCTGTTTTGTGGGGTATTCTGAACTGATTTGATTTTGGACCTACCTAATTAGAAAAAAAAAAATCACATCTGGAAATCTTGAAAGCTGCTGTTATACAGAACTGTCACCTATTTGTCAGCCCGAGTTCAGCGTACGGAGAACGAGACCTGAACTCTGCAAAGGGCTCAGCGCTTTCCTCTCGTCAGATCCGGACATGGAGACTTTGAGGGTCCCAACGAGGTGATCACTACGTTCTCAGCTGTCCTGGCACCCACAAAAGCAGTCAGGTGCACACATGGAGCTAACAGTAGGTGGTGGGAAATGAGTAGCCCAGAGGAAGGAACAATTATTTATGAAAGGTCCTGTGCTTGTCATGATCCTTGGCTCATCTCCAGTTCACCTTCAGCAACACTGTCACTGCTAAGCCATCGTTCCAGGCTGCTCCCGCTAGTCCTTTCATTTCCTTCTGTCAGCAGCAAATCTGAGCTCATCAAGTCTCCCCAAATATCTGCTCCTGTCAATCCAAAGGGCTGAGGAGGCTTCTTGAACACCGTTTACTTCTTGCTTTCTTCAGTAACACTCCCTCCTCCCTCCTTTGAAAATCTCTCTAGTCATTTAAAACCCAGGACCACTTTTCTCTGATCGGGTTATTCACTTTAACCTCTTTGGTGTAGTTCTGGGGAGCAGGGCAGTAGCTGCTCTCTAGCACCTCTCTATGAAGCTGAGCTTGTATTTACAACCCCCGGGTCAAAAATGACAACTTTAAATGCTGTTCTTGGCCAACTGACCAGTCTGGAGAACCTGACAGCCCTCAGGATTTGCTGGAGGCTGTGCTGGGATTCAGGCTGAGGTATCCCAATTGGACAGAGAGTACAGCCAGAGCTGGGCCCCTGCTCCACTCCCCACACAGAGGGACTAAGGGGACCTGCTCATGATGGGACAGATCTAACTGGGAAGTGACCTAGCACACTTTTCCTCATGATATCCAAGAGCATCCAGTACAAAACCTGTCGTTTAGAGTAGGACAAAGGAGCAGAAGTCCCAGAAACTCTCCCTGGGAATTATCTCCCTTGTGGTTTCTAGTTAGAAGCTTTAGGTAAAACTTTAATTGAGCTACAAGATTTTGACAAATAGAAGCTCCCAGTGAGGGCTGTTACCCCTGAAGTACCCCCAGAGTACCCTCAGAGTATCTCCCCAGCTCCGAGGGGGTGCTCGACTCCGTTCAGAGCCCCAGGCTGCGCTGTGCAGCCTGGAGACCACAGCAGGGATGTGTCAGCTCTTAAAATGCAGGTGGGTGGGGTTGTCTCCAGCTGACAATTCATAATTGAGTTTGGCCATTTGGGTTTCTTTCAGCTCCACTGGGCAGTTTTGTTACTCTTCTGAGTGTCCTCCGGTGCAATGGTCCAATGGAAGATTTAAATGAGAAAAGATTTACATTATCCAAGCGCTACAGATCAATCAATCTCTCTCCGCGGTGATTTGTGGCTCCCCTCTAGATACATCTGCCTGACAAAGACCGGGGGGGTTAACTACACATTTTTACAAGATTACACCCTTCTCTGGATGGAGTGGTCTCGACCATCCTCCGGTTCAGCGCACAAATCATTCTTTTCAGCTTCTTTTTGTCATTTTTTACCTTGATGTATAAAGAGCTTTGATAGCCCCTGCAAACTTGCCATTCCAGTAGGCTGCCCATGAATCTATTCAATGGCTCTGTGCATCCAGTGAATTTTGCTGACATTTCCCCCCCTTCTCGCTTTAGCTGATTGGCACTGGGGTGAGATATTTTGGAAGAGCACACAAGTGGAGCTGATTTGCAGGCTCGGCTGGAAAATCTATGTTCTGAAAGTTGGAAATTTTTTTGTTTTGTTTTATTTTACCTGAGTTTTTAATATCTCCCAACTAACATGGAAAATTTCTTCTAAAGACCTTTGATCTGGAAGACAGATGAAATAAGAATAGACACCTCCTAAGCACTGCAAGAGGAGCCGCCGCAGATGAGCTACTGGATGAAGAGGAAGAAAAGGTCAGATTAATGCTGGGCTCCGCAATCAGTGAAATCGGTCCCTCCAAGACTAAATTATTAAAGGTCCTTCAGCATATAAGGATACGAAATTATTTTACAAAATCTTGTCCTACATTTGAATGCATTAGATGGCCAGCCTTTTACAAAACTGTTTGCAGGGAGAAAGAAAAGTGACCTTTGCCTGAGATTTCTGGAACAGAGGCTCCAACCAGGCTGCCTGCTGCCCAGAGACCCTCTGCAAAGCATCAGCCTTCCCACCCGGATCGACGGGATGCTCCATGCCCCCAGGACCCGGCCGATTCCCTGAGCTGAGCATGTGCTGATGGCCTTCACCATTTGCCACCTGAAATGTGGGATCACTTTTTGCACGAGCACACGGATGAGGTACCTGGGGTGAGAGTGCAGAGGGATTTCTCAAACGGTGGCTGTGGAGCAGCAACGTCCTGTCTGCATTTGTTTCCGCAACTGGCACCTTCATCCATTAATCCTGTTGCTTCCATTCTCCCACTTTTACCCCCTCTTCTCCCAGGGGTAAGCAAGTGTCCGTGGGCAGGAGGCCTCCAGCTCAGCTCACAAGAGCTGTCTGATCTGAATGCTGGGAGGTGGGCGCAGGTGGGTTGTGTGGGCTCCTTCTGTCACCAGCAGACAGACCAGCGTTCCTGGAGGGCAACTCATTCCCACCTGGCAGGGGCATCGCTCCCTCTTTCTCTGAACTACAGATCGTGGTGCGATCACTCACCTGGACAACACCCCGAGCATTTAAAGAGCTAAAATTTGGTAATAAATGACCTGCTCTGGCTCTGGATAACGAGCACTGTCACCCCACAACGCCACTCGCTGCCATCTTAGCAGATATTATCACAGAATCACTGAATCTCTTTGGTTGGAAGAGACCTTCACGATCATCCAGTCCAACCCTTGACTCAACACCACAAGCTCACCGCTAAACCATGTCCCTCAGCGCCAGGCCCACACGCTGTTTAAATCCCTCCAGGGATGGTGACTCCACCACTGCCCTGGGCAAACTACTTCAATGTTTGATAACCCTTTCAGTGAAGAAAAGTTTCCATTTCCCCAGTGCTGAAACACAGAAAAGAATTCTCCTCCCCTCTCTATCTTTTTTCATACCCTGTCCGTGTAATCTCGAGATTGCTGGAGCTGAGGTGGTTTGATAGTTTGAACCACCCCTAGTACGTGATCATAAAATCACAGAATCATTCAGGATGGAAAAGACCCTCGGGATCACCAAGTCCAACCATTAACCCTCCTCTCCAAAGCTCACCCCTAAACCATGTCCCCCAACACCACATCTAAACGACCTTGAAACACCTCCAGGGATGGTCACTCATCCACCTCCCCAGGCAGCCTATTCCAAAGGCTGACTAGGAAAAAACTTTTCACAGAAAGAGTTATGTCCAGTCTAAACCTACCCTGTTGCAGTTTGAAGCCCTTCCCTCTTGTTCCATCACTAACAACCTGTGAGAAGAGCCCAGCACCAACCTCTCTACAATGTCCTTTCCGGTAGCTGTAGAGAGTGAGGAGGGCTCCTCTCAGCCTCTTCTTCTTCAAAATAACCAGCCCCAGCTCCTTCAATTGCTCTTCATAAGATTTATTCTCCAGGCCCTTCACCAGCTTCATTGCCTCCTCTGCAGATGAAATATCCCCCCCAGATGATGCCACCATCTGTGTGGAACTTCACAGGAAACAGGAACATAAACAAGGGTTACGATAAGGACACGATGATCCCTGGAAGACTAAAGCATGACATCTCCTGGCCAGGCAGGTCTTATCCACAATGCCTGGGTTTGGAGAGGTGATTAAATATGGAAGGGGATTGTTTCACTTCTGTCCCTCCTATCTTAATCCTCTTCTTTACTCAGAGTTAGCTCAGCTCTCTGGACCCATTTCTGAGAAGCAGGTTACCTTCTCACAAGAAAGTAGCCCCTAGAACGCCCCTTAAGAACAGGAACTTCTTCAGAAGAAGGTGTTGTAACGTCCACCTCGAGACCTCTACTACACCTCGTAGCAACACTGGGTGTGGGCCAGTGTTACTCGCACACGGAACAGCACGAGACCATCCTGGAGTGGGGCCAAGAGCTTCCGTTTTGCTCCAGGGGAGAGGGGGGTAAGAGCAAACGGAGTTCAACAAATTGTGTTCTTAATTAATTTACATCCAATTAGGATTAGTTAATTGCCAGCTAAAGTATCAACCCATGTAATTAGGTCTCAAAATAAATAATCGCACGCACTACGAGGCGCCTGGTTACAAAGTGGTGAGACACCAGCACTCCCCGTCGCCCGGCTTCCCGCAGCGCCGGGGGTCGGCTGCTGCCCTGAGCCAAAGCAGGAAAATCCTTCCAGTGGCAGATGGACCGATCGTCCCTCTCCCAGCACATCCCACAGCACCTACCCAGCATCTGTCTGTCCATCCTACTGCCTCTTCCCCAAAGAGGGAATGTTCCAAAAGGCAGGATTAAATCCTTCACCTTGAGCCAAGGAGTCATCGGACCACACAGATTGGGATCCCACAGCTTCCAAGGCAGGAGCATCCCAATTAACCCCCAGTGCTCCTCCCAGCACCCACATCCTCTGCTCCTTAGAGACACAAGTTGTTCTGTAGGTACCGAGGTTCACATGTAAGCACATGCAGGTCAAGTGGCCCTGCCCTGATCCACCCATTGATGGCAGAGAGCGACACAATCCCAGCATGGTGGGGATTGGCAGAAACCTCCAGAGGCCATCTGGTGCCACCCCCCTGCTCCAGCAGGGTCACCCTGAGCAGGGGGCCCAGCAGCACAGGGTCCAGGCGCCTTTGGAATTTCTCCAGACAAGGAGACTCCCCAAGCTCTCTGGGCAGCCTGGGCCAGGCTCCAACTCCCTCCCACCAAAGAAGTTTCTCCTCCTGCTCCCAGGGAACCTCCTGGGTTCCAGTCGGTGCCCGGTGCCCCTCGTCCTGGCGCTGGGCACCCCTGAGCAGAGTCTGGCCCCAGCCTCTTGCCCCCCGGGGGCCCTTGAGCTCTTGCTCAGCCTTGCTCAGCTCCCCTCTGGGGCTGCTCTTCTCCAGCTGCACAGCCCCAGGGCTCTCAGTCTCTCCTGCTAAGTCACAGGGCCCCTCCCTCTCCAACGCTCTACCCACGACCCCTTGGTGCCGCTGCCAGCTCTAAGTGAACACCCCATGTCTGATGAGATGAGCTCATTGGGATCACAAGCTTGGTGGGATCAGAGAGTCTTCAGGTGACCCATCAGATCTTGTGACAACGACCTGACCCAAGCCAAACCTGACTCTGGACCTGACTTTGCTCTTCTGAGATGTGGGGAGGTTCTTCCCATTGCAGGCAAAGGCCGGTTGTGAGCCTAACGAGTTCACACCGACAGCCACAGAGTTAATTCTTTGTTCTATTTTTTTCTTTTTTAATGTAGCAACAAACACATAACTAAAATATCACATGCTTGGGGCACGTGCTGGACAGAAGGCCTGTCTCACACAGTTCACCGAGGTCGATGTGGGCTCAGCCTGAGGCAGAGGAGTGAGGATGATGCAGTGTGGGCAAGACAACAGGAACAGAAGTAACAGGAAAAACATCTCCTTTCAAGAGGAGGAAAGTAGGAAAGGAAACAACATCTAGGATGGTTTCGCCATCCAGCTTTAGCACTTTGCTCTCCAGTTCACTGGTAGATACACATTGTTCGACTGAGCAAATTCAGTGTGACACTCACAGAGAAGTCACTCATGAAAAATTGGGAGATTTTTGTCAGGCTGTATAAATGAATCAGCCAAAGTGACACTGCGTAGGAGACAGAACCATCTGAAGAAGAACAAAATAACCTATTTCTTACAAGGTCTAGATTTCACCTTAAATTCAAATGCCAATTGGAAGTGGCATTGAGGGTAATGGACTTTGTGAGATGTTAAATGAAAAAGCACAGGCAGGATAAATAATCTGAAAGCGGCTGCGCTGTCAATACGGCAACAGGAAAAGCCAAGAGCTGTGAGATGCAGCAGGAGTGGACTGGGGGCAGAGCAGCTAAAGGTTCTTTTTGATGTCCCAAAATGCAACTTTGAGTCATACTTCAAGGGTCTGCTAAAAGATGACTCCAGATAAGCTTATTTTACAGTGTGGAAAAGCTAAAACCGATGAGGTTTGACACGTCCATAGTATCCTGCTGTGGTTCCTGGCTAGACAACCAAGTTGCCTCAACACTGCTGGGCAGGAGGGCTGCTATCTGCTCTTGAGTGAAACTGTGGGATTGCTCTTCTCTGGGCACGGCCCCCACACTGAGAGGAGCAGGAGGCAGAACACGGTTGTGGGTTTTTCCCACAGAGACCATTTCTTGTGCCCTGTTTTGCAAGGATCGTTTCCAGTTGGCTTTGTCCCGGACCTCTGAGTCCCTTCAGCTTTGTGGCCTGCCAGTGATGGAAACATAAGATGCCCTCTGCAAACAGCAGAGAGTTCCCCCGATGTGTGATATCCTGGGAGTAAGGAGACCACACTTTGCCCATCTCTGAGCCACATCTACTGAGTCTTTCCACTTCTGTTTCCTCTACAGGTGATGATGGAAACAGCCTCTGTCTGCTGCGTGCCCTGAGAGCTGCAGAAGAACTCCCTCCCTTTGCAGGGACAGGACTAGTGCAAGGCTCTCCTCTGCTTCTCTGAAACTCAACAAACAGAATCATAGAATCCTAGAATCCCAGGTTGGGAGGGACCTCAAGGATCATCTAGTCCAACCTTTCAAGGTAAAAAACCAGAGTTGAAATGAGCTGGCCCAGCACTCTGTCAAGGTGAATCTTAAAACTGTCCAATGTAGAGGAATCCACCACTTCCCTTGGCAGATTATTTCAATGTCTAATGTTCTCATGGTGAAAGATTTTCTTCTGGAGTCCAATTGGAATCTTTCCAGGAGTAACTTGTACCCATTATCCCTCGTCTTTTCTATGGGACTCCTTGTGAAAAGGGAGTCTCCATCTTCTTGGTAGCCACCTTTTATGTCCTGGTACATGGTAATAAGGTCCACCCTGAGCCTTCTCTTCTCAAGGCTGAACAAATCCAGTTCTCTCAGCCTTTCTTCAGATGGCAGCTCTTCTAGTCCTCTGATCACCCTCGTGGTCCTTCTCTGGACCCTTTCCAGCCTGTCTCATCTTTTTTGTATAGTGGGGACCAAAACTGGACACAGTACTCGAGGTGTGGCCTGGCCAGTGCTGAATAGAGTGGGACATCTCCAACCCTGCCCATGGGATTTGTTCAGCAGGCATCGTCACCACCCAGGAATGTTGGAATGCCCTACCTGGGTCCTTCTGTGAAAATCTAGTTCTATGAAAGAGGAAAAATAGAGCTTGAAAACGTATTTATATCAAAGTGTTCTGAAGAGCTCTGTTGTAGAGAGGAGGAATTTGTGTAGGCCTGGCTCTCCTGACGGTGCTCAGTGACCACCTAATCTCCTGCTATCATCTTAATGCCTCCTTAATACTTGTTTAAACAGATGTAAAATTACTCATAGCTCTCATAAAGAAGAGGATGTCGTCCCTGTTCTATCTGGGTAAACAAGCATTTGAAGCAGAGAAGAAAGGAGCGTAGTGAGATCCCCCACATCTCCACCTGAATTAACCACAGAGTAGTGTCTGAGTACAGTTTTTGTTGTGCTTCAGCTGCTGCTCCACCTCTGCTCAGCCTCATTTCCTCCTCTCATCCCCTGGGTGCCTTCTGCTTTGCCTGCACTCCCTCAGTCAGCAGCCCCGCTTGGTCTGTCCAATTGAGCTTCCAAAAGTCTCCAGAGTGCCTGCTGTGAGGTGCTCCTCGGTAGTTCATTTCCATCCTCATTTGTAGTTTGAATATCGCTGCGGAAAACTGCATGGTGTAGTCCATGTCTCTCCAGGACAGATTTCCAAAGCTTTCCAGGCACCTAAGAAGGAGCAGAGTGAGGCCTGGGCTTTCTGACAGCGCAGGCAAAGGTGAATGCTGCCACCCCAAGGCTGCACACACTCCTGGTTCCAAGGCAGGGGAAAAAAGGAAGGGATGCAAAAGCGTCTCTCAACCTTCATCTCACAGGACAAGGCGACAAAACCTTTCCTTCCAAAGCGCACAGGCAGGTCCAGGCTGAGCTGGGTTTGCCGGCAGCAGGGCTGTGCCTTCCAGCTCCCCACCTGCAGGGCTCACGCGGCCTCGGCAGGTTGGCCCTACCCCATGGGAGGTTTGAAGGAATTATTCCTTCACTATTGGATTTTTTTACTGCCCTTCTTTCTATGGCAGTCAAGTGCCAGGCCTAAGGTGGGAATGAAGTTTCCAACATGATCACATGCTCTGGAAAATCTAGCCCTTCGCTTCCTGCCTTGGGTGCCCCATTTTCTGCCGGCATGAACCACCATGCTCTAGTACCTTTCTTTCCTACACCAGTACCACTCCTTTTCCTCACTTCATCCTTTTCCATGACTTTAAAGTATTGGGGACTTGCTATGAGAGCATCAAAACTTCGGAATTCATCTGCCCTCATAGAACCGTAAAATGGTTTGGGTTGGAAAGGACCTTAAAGATCATCTGGTTCCAACTCCCCTGCCATGGGCAGGGACATGACAGAAGCCTCTTCAGGCTCCAAAGAGACACTTCTCCTCTGACAACACTGGTCTAGTAACACCATCCAGGCTGGCAGGTTGTAGAGGATGGGCCAGATCCCTGTCCAGGAGTAAACTGGTGGAACTCCATAACTTCACCAGTCACCAACATGGGCCAGAGGATCTGCCCCAGCACTTGTAAAGCAAAGGCAGATGCTGAACCATTGCTCCCGCCTCAGCAGCTCCTGTCATCCCGAGCTCGGCAGCAGGAGTGGTCCCTCGAGCCACCACGAGGGTTTAAATCCATAATCTCCTGTATTACAGTCTCTACTGTAGAAACATTTGTCCTTTAACAGCATCATCAGCTACTTATGAGACAGAGAAGAGCAAAAGCTTTTTCACCCACTTGTTACTTTTCTAATGTTAGGAGGAGGGAGGTATCCATCTCGGCCCGGCTTTCTGTCAGCTATGAAATGAGAATGTGCGCAGTGTCTTTTTCCTGAGGTAAATTACCTACATCCTTCAATAAAAACAACTAGAAAAGACCGTTAGAATCAGTCCCTGGCAATCATAGGAACAGGAATCTAAAAATTCCACTTCAGCTTACCCCCACAACATACATTGCCCTGAATTAAGATTAAATTCTTTAATATCCCAAGGCCAAGAGCTATTTAAACTGGAGTGTGCCACGGGAGGAGAGCAGGGAAGGCCGGCTGCATTTCCTCAGCTTTGTTGAATACCTCGAGAAGAAAATTGATGTCACCCCACAAAAGCACTGGGCTGCATCTCTTTGCAGGTATTTATCTTCCTACTCCGCATGTAGGTTTAGAGCCGCTAAAATCGTTCCTTGCTCAAGCAACGTGAAGACTCAAGGCAAAGGCCACGCTTTTGTCTCTCCATGTCGCGAGGCATCGATTCAGACGGGGACAAAACTGGCTGTTGTATTGGGTTTGGGTGAGCTGGAGTTCATGGTCCCCAGTGCAGCTCTTATGGCGCTGGGCTTTGGATTGGGAGGCGGATAAGACGCCGGTGTCGTGGCTGCTGCCGAGCGGCGCTCGCACAGCACCGAGGCTCTTTCCAACATCTTCGCCCCCCCAGCCCTGTGAGATGGGGTGGGCAAGATCTTGGGAGGGGACACAGTCAGGACAGCTGACTCAACCTGACTCAAGAGATATTCACCAGCGTGTGATGTCAGCTCAAGTATAAAATGGAGAGAAAGAAGGAGGGGATTGGGGTCATCAATTTGTGAAGACACGTGTCCTCCGAGCAACCGCTACGCGCACCGGAGCCCTGCTTCCTGGGAAAGGCCAGACACCGCCTGCTGATGGGAAGGAGAGAGTAAGATCTTGTTTTGCTTCGCTTTGCGCACGGCTTGCTTTTTGCCTTTACCCCACGAGCTCTTCCCATCTTATTCTCTCCCAGCTTGTCATGCTGAGGGAAGTAGGGGGGGAGTGATAGAGCGACTTGGTGGGTACCTGGCACTCGGCCAAGGTCAACCCAGCACAGCTGTGAGTATGAAACTCATGATACTGGCTTCTACCAAGGCTAAGTCCTTGCCACCCAAGCAAGGCCGACCTTTTTGCTCCGGCACAGCATTTGGGCTGCGTGGTACTCCCAGGGCTGGAGAGGTGACATCTTCACTGCTCATCAAACCACTCTTAGAAACTGGTTCCTTGCATCAGTCCCAGGCTAAGTGGATATTAAGAAAAGGAGATTTATTTTCCTTCTCAACCTACGAATTCATCCACAACCTAAGAAAGAAAGAGGAATCTCTGCTTGAAACGCACCAGGAATCCTTCTTGACAAGCTGGCTGATGTCAGACTACCTGGGCCAGGCTCGGGATGGAACAGCAGCAACACTAAGTCACCTCAGCCAAAAACTTTTCCCAAACTTATCACAGCCAGATGCTGCTATTGAGCTAAAGAAACAGTTCCTGACCTCCCAGTGCAAGATACACATCTCCTTTCCCGAATTTCACAATATTTACTAAGGCACCTTTGCTTCTGTTTTATCAAGAAAAATGTTGCTTGTCCTCTGGGCAGCACAGAAAGAAAACTTGTGGAATGTCAAGAGCTGCGGTGGTTGTCCAAAGAGCTCCTGATTCCTATTTTCAGCTCGCTGCATGACTTTGGGCTGATCATGATGTCTCTGCACGGTACCAGTTTAGCAAAACAGGAAAGCACGTGCTTACGTCCCGCGGAGCTTTAGTGCTCAGCTGAAGCAGAGCCGGTCTGCTCCAGTTTCCCCTCTCCTAGCATGACGACAGCGACACCACCTCTCCGTACAAAGGATCTCGAGGATTTAAGAGATTAACTTTTCCCCAAGGGGAAAACATTCCTGTTCGGCTGGTTCCAGCTGTGATCACCTCAAGGTACAGGTGTAGCTCCCCAAATATTTGTGTGTGTCACTGTAGCCTGGCTGTGGTCCCACTGAGGTGAGATACATCAGAACAGACACCGTCAAAACTAACAGAAGAGAAGCAGGAGCTAAAATGTTGTGAAGCAGGAATGGTGCTGACCAACAACGGCAGAATGCCTAGCTCTGACAAGGAGGAGCAGAACTAAGGTAGGGTTCCTGGAGGGCAGTGTTGTTGGTACCCTCAGGGTGTCAAGAAGGCTCCAGGGAGACCTTCTTTGGGTATTCCAGTACCTGAAGGGGGCCTACAAGAAAGCTGGGGAGGGACTTTTTATAAGGGCTTGTAGTGATAGGACAAGAGGGAATGCATTCAAATCAGCAGGGGGTAGATTTAGATTAGAAATTAGGAAGTTCTTCACTCTGAGGGTGGTGAGACCCCGGCACAGGTTACCCAGGGAAGCTGTGGATGCTCCATCACTGGATGTACTCAGGACCAGATTGGATGGAGCTTTGAGCAGTCTGGTCTAGTGGGAGGTGTCCCTGCCCGTGCCAGGGGGGTTGGAATAAGATGATCTTTAGGGTCCCTTCCAACCCAAACCATTCTATGACCCTGAGACGCTGGAAACCCTAGGACACGGAGCTGCGGTCAGGATTTGGGCTTCGAGCGGTCACAGCAGAGCACAGATCTCTGCCAGGACTAAACCCAGGTCTTGAGAAGGTGTCCTCAGGCCCAAGAGAGCTGAGTGAGAGCAAGTACGCTCCTCTTTGCCCCTGATTTGGGCACAGTGTGGAACAGAAACCTTCCCATCACCCTATTCACCAAACTGCCCGGGATGTCCCTTTTGATCTCTTCCTTGTTTGCCAAAATAAATCTGCAGAACAAACCGTGGGGTTTGTTTCTTCAACCCCCATAGAGTTAACTTCAGCCTTGTTCTGCATTAAATCAGGCGGCATATGGAGACACAATTCCACGCCATCTGGATTATCATTAGCCATCAGGTGTTGTGCTCATTACACCTGTTAGAAAGAAAAAGGATAATTGCATGGGGGAGGGGGAAGGGGGGAGGAATTCTATTGCATTCATAACATTGCTCCATTTTTTTCAATACTTTCCTGTCCCTTCTGGCTATGTGACCAAAGCGCTTTTTTTTTGCAATATGCAAAATAAAAACCATTTGCATGAGGTGGAAGTAAAGATGAGTGAACCTTCTTAGCCTGAGCAGATGTTTTTCATTAGAAAATAATTTGTCAAAAGGTAGAGAGACTCATATTACTAATTTTCAGAACAGGTTCTTTCACTTTGGAGGGTAACTAGACTCAATTTAATTGCAAATGGGCTGCATGGTCCTCGGAACAAGGAAAGGAAAAGCGATGAGAACATGTGCTATTTTTTTTTTTAATCAAAATCTTTCCCAAAATAAAGAGCTAGGGTCCTATTTTCCCTGGGACAAGAGTTGATTCCTGATTTAATCTTATAGCTACTGGATATCTGTCTTGTGAGATAAAGCAACATTTCAGGGTACTGGAGAGAAATGACAGGAAGAATTTCCCTGCATCCACGCAGGAAGTCTATGAGCTAAAAAGTAGCTGTTAATCCTAGAGAAGAGGCAGTGCATTTTAAGAAGTGGAGACTACACTGGGCAGAGACAGGCCAAGCTTCCACATGTCTCACCACCCTCAGAGAAAAGAACTTCTTCCTAACGTCTAATCTAAATCTACCCTGCTTCAGTTTAAAACCGTAACAGATACATCTTCTGATCCTGCTTCTCCTCTGCCAGGTGAGGTAGGACCAGGCTGGTCCTCTGCTTCACTTCACCCTCTGGGGTAATTACCTTGTGCTCTCTTCAGAGCTCTGTGGGCTCTCCCAGGGAACATCTGACCCAGTAAACCATCATTCTCCAGTAGGTTCTCTCAGCAACGGCAAAATGCAAGCAGGAATAACTGATCCAGCACAATTAACATTTGGCAGAACGGAACAAAACCAACATGTGGGAATTTGGAATCTAAAACTGTTTCAGAGCAGAGCCCTGTGGATAGAACTGGATTTATTTTTATCATGCAAACCCCTCCCCTGATGGTGTTGACCTAAGCCCCCCGCGCTGAGATTCCACACACGCCCCCTCACGTACGTGTCGGCCCCCGGTTGTTGCTCCGTTGGTGCCAATCTACAAATAGGTACAAACACAGATCCCTGAGCATCCGTGGCTCCTCTGTTCCCCGAGGAGCAGGTAACCACCCTCACACTGTAAGCACGTGCTCTGTGCATTTAATGAATCACAACAGGTCCAGGCCAGGGGTTGGCACCTCTTTGCCTTCTGCAGCTATTTTCAAATCAAACGCCAACGAAAAGACCCGGCCCAAATAAACCACGTCCTCCGAGGTCAAGTCAAGGAATGAGGTGTTGATGGGAAGGACTAAGGCAGCTGCTGGAGGGTCCCAGTCTGTGCTGCTTGTGCACATGAAGGTTTCTTATTTCCTGAAGGCAAAGCCTGTGTGACCTGCATTCATAACGAGCCATTCAAGAAAAACAAAAGTCCCCACCAATTCTTGGCTTGAGCTGTCAAAGGCTCAGTGTGTAGACTTCAAACTGTAAGGGATGATTCTTACTTCTTCATTCCTAAAATCATAGGATTTTACCTCCACTGAAGAAGGAATTCCACTCTAGAACACTGGAGGTTGCTTAAATTAAGAAATCACTCTCCCTGGGGAATTCAAGGGAATTCCTGCCTGCACTGGAAGTAAGTAACAAGTCTCCCACTGACTTCCAGGAGCCAGGATTCACTTGAGAACATTTTCAGGACATTTTTACAAAGCAAAATGAAGCAGATCACCTGGACCAAGAGAGACACGTAGTTTACCAACGCTGGCACAGGCGCAGTCCCATCATGTGCTCCACCAGACCGTGGCTATTCCCACAGAAAACCAGCACAGTGCCCCCTGCTATTAGTTCTACCAGGGGATGAGCTTGTTCACCCTTAAGCTGGTCTAATTACAGCAGTACAGAAATAAAAGCACACTCTTAATATCTAATCATTACTGCTCAGCTCGGGGGGGGGGGAAGTCAGTACCCTTATCATCATTCTGCAGATCAGGAAACTGAGGTACGTTGTCTGTGCCCCTCTTACAGCAACTTGTCTTTCCCCTGTGATGCAACTTGGTGCTGAAACTGAAAAGTCCCTCTCTGCAGGGTTGCTCTTGTAACTGGGAACACTGCGAAGATACCACAAAACCAAATCTGTAATTTAAATGGCACTGGTTTGTTCAAAGAGATGCTCTTTACTAACACCAGGAAAGTGTATTTGGGAGCCCCTCGCTGCCAAAGGTAATCTGTAATTTTTAAAGACAGGAAAACCACTGCTTGGAATTTCAGAGAGTAACTCCAATTTGCAATGAATTTTTACACCAAAACATAGTGCATTAGTTGTTCATTGTTAAAGTTTTGTGCTTCTTCTTTCTTTAATGTTTAACTTTATGGTAAAGTTTCAAAGGTTTCTTCAGTTTACTTCTACCACTTTCTGAGACAGACCTCTGTCCAGTTCAGGACTGAATATTTACTCTAAAGGTGCAGGTTCTATTTCAACAGTGTTTTATTTGAAAAAGAAAATGTTAAAGAAAGGAGGCTTCTATTTTATAAAGCAAACAGGAAACAGATAATTATGGAAAGCAGTGAAAAACGCAGCTTTATGATTTGCTGAATCCCCCAGCTCTGGAACGATGCCCCTGCAAACCGGTGTTTGGGTGTTTAATCAACCCATGGAGATCGTGCAGGTCTGTAAAAACGGGGCAGAAATCTCCAGAGATGCAAGAACAGAGATGCAGAAAGATGAGAAATGACAAGGGGAGGGGGGGAGAATAGCTGAACATTTCTCAAGATTGCTGAAGTTCCATTTAAATCCATACCCAAGATCTAATGTTCAAACTTCCTAAAAATCTGAGGTATTTAAATCACCTCATTATATATTTAACTTCTCTGCCACGTGTGATATAAAAAACCAAAGCCCTGCTTATAATATTTAGGGGGCCTTCTTGGAAATCAACACAAAGCATAAAGAGTTGTAGTCTCACTCCAACCCTGGGAATAGGAAATAACTTCTCTTATCCAATCTTAGCAGACAGTTCTTCCCCTCTTCATGAAGACTCCTGAGCCTAATTAGGGAAATAAACAGCGGAGTTTTTACGGTGAGAAGAGGAAGCCGCTGCCAGGGTTGATACCTGGTGATGGCCTGAGCTCAGCCTGTTGTCCCCGCGCTGTCAGTCAGCACCGCCTGACACCGGGCAGAGGTCACCTTAACTCCCCTCCCAGGGCTGGATCACAAAGCCCTCTGCTGCAGTGGGAGCTCCTGGCTGCTGCTGGGGCACTGCAGCCACTCACCCCATTGGCAGGTCTAGAAACCAGGGATTTATGTCTGTAATATATACAGATATGAATTCACAGATATGTGGCCAGCAAATCAAGAGAGGTGATTCTCTCCCTTTACTCTGCTCTTGTGAGACCCCACCTCGAATCCTGCGTCCAGTTCTGGTGTCCCCACCGTAAGAGGGACATGGATCTCTTGGAACGAGTCCAGAGGAGGCCACAAAGATGATCCAGGGGCTGGAGCTCCTCTGCTACAAGCACAGGCTGAGGGAGCTGGGATTGTTCAGCCTGGAGAAGAGAAGGCTCTGAGGGGACCTTATAACTGCCTTTCAATACCTGAAGGGAACCTCCAGGAAGGCTGGAGAGGGACTTGTCACAAGAGTGTCCAGAGATAGGACAAGGGGAAATGGTTTTAAGCTGAAGGAGAATAGGTTTAAACCGGAACTTAGGAAGAAGTTCTTCAAAACAAGAGTGGTGAGACTCTGGAATCGATTGCTCAGAGAAGCTGTGGCTGCCCCCTTTCTGGAGATGTTCAAGGTCAGGCTGGATGAGGCCTTGAGCAACCTGCTCTAGTTGAGAGGTCTCCCTGCCCATGGCAGGAGGGTTGGACTAGATGATCTCTGATGTCCCTTCCAACCTAAGCCCATCTGTGCCACTATGATGATTCCATGATCTACAGACAGACAGACATACAGGAGCTTGGCAGGTCCTAGGCACAGGCAACACTTTTCTCCAAATCCCTTTAGCACCCGTAGCTTCTCCATTTCTAAATTTCCCTCCTCTGCTTCCTCCTTGCTTCCTCTTTCTGGGATTGCTTTCCAATCCCAATTCTGCACAACCAGTTACTTCTGACCCAAGAGCTGCACTTTCTCCTATTTTTGTTCTGGGTGACCTGTGGACTCATTCGCAAGAAATATAGTTTTAAAGAAGTGAGAGTTGTTTGAGCTCATTGAGGAGTTCTCTCCTTCGCCCCCACCAGCTCCGTGCAGTGCAGATTGCTCTGTACGTATCGTGTCGTGTAGAATTTTAGGGAATTCAGCTTTTTTATAGGAACCAACAGTCAAGCAACCAAACCCTGCTGAAATCAAATGCTGGCACTTGAGATCCTTCAGCTTCTTGGAGATGAACCTCAGTGGGAAGGAGCGAGGAAGGAAGCCAACCTCAGTCTGACAAACACCGAGATACAGAGAGAGCCGTTCCCACAGCCCACACCTTACACCTCACTGCTCCAGCCACCAAGAAACAACACTGCTCCCAGATGTTATTCCACACTTCTTTCCAACTTCTTGCAACGCTTTTCTCAGCCCCTTTTGATCTGCCCACCCTGGCACTGAAATCCACACTGGTTGCCAGTGACACTTAGTGATTTTTAAAAAGCTTCTGCTTGCCTACACTATAGCACTGTAATAGTCTAGCTCTGGAACTTCTTTATCATTTACTTTCTTTTTATGTTCCCAGGCTGTTCTTGAGGCACATCCTTCTAATTTACAAGTGTGTCCTACCAGAAAAAATAAAATAAAATAGAATTGGAAGCATTTGTAGCTCGAACCATCAGTATTTACACCTCACAGTTGGCAGAACCTCCTTCCTATTGCTATTCAATGGTTTGAATCTCTTCAGAGATGTGTAATAGAATTTCATTTTTAATCAGGTTGGAACTGCAAAGCATCCTAGGACATCACTGGCCAAACGCCCCCAGAGAAGTATTTATGTTGTTGTAACACCATAATCATCCATCAAACACTAGATGTTAATAATAGCATTTAATTTGAAAATGGAGCTTTGCTTTTATGTCATTTCTATGTGCTTTATGCAAGCAGGAAAGGCTGATTATCTCCAGTTAAGAGAGGCAGAAACAGAGGGCACACTGCAGAGCAGGGATTTCAGCCTCATCCTGATCCGTGTCCACGGTCTGGCAGAAATGAACCGTATCGACATCTTCAGACAGGCAGAGGAGACATCAAATGGCACCACCTATCGCTTGTGCAATCCAGCCCCAGCTCTGCTCCTGGGGGCCTCGGGAAGTCACACCCCCTCCCCACTTCTGGATTAAAGTGGGCAAGGGACAGGGTACAAACAGCACCTTTTTGGTAGGGAATTCAATGTTGCACCTCCTGTGCTCACCTTAACTCCAATACTGGGCTCTAAGCACAATCCTTCAAGGAGATTTCATTTTATTTCATTTTCTGTGGTGCCCAATGATAGGACGAGGGGCAATGGGCACAAACTCAAATCCAGGAAGTTCCATGCAAACATGAGGAAAAACTTTCCTGTGAGGGTGACAGAGCCTGGCCCAGGCTGCCCAGAGAGGTTCTGGAGTCTCCTTCTCTGGAGACTTTCCAACCCCCCCTGGATCTGTTCCTGTGTGGCCTGCCCTGGGGGATCCTGCTCTGGCAGGGAGGTTGGACTCGATGGTCTCCAGAGGTCCCTGAAACAAGAGCCCCAGAGGTATCCAAAAGGAAACACTGCCAGAGCCAACACCAGTGCATCACCTCTCCCACCCACCCCTGCACCAGCTCAGCTCCTCAGCACTTTGGGCACTTCTGGAGTTTAAAAAAAAAAAAAAAAGTCTTAGGAGAGGAAAAGGACTGCAGAAAATGCTGCAATTTCACAAACTGACCCATGCTAGAAGTGGGGCGGATTCAGAACTTATAAAAGCTTCTGTGAAAAAGGAATATATTTGTCTGTATGGATCAAGGTGAGCACAGGGCAAAGAGGGAGCGGAATGGAAGAGGGAAAACCCACAAGGACAGACTCAGTACCTGCTCGGTCGCATTCCTGCCCAAATGTTCAACTGGCACCCGGCCCTGCCCGGCCTCCCTCCTCCAAGGACAAGAAAGATGTAATTAGGGTCAGGCTTTCCCAGGCTACACTATATCAGGATAGTGTGCTTTGAAATAACAAGCCGAAAAAGCAATTTCTTACCCAATCTCAGCTCAAGAGCTTGGTTTGTATAGACTACACCCGCACCCCAGAAACCTCTCCAGTGCAGCTTTTTCCAAAATCGATGGGTCCGTGGAAAGCACTGATTTGAACTGACCACAGTGCAAAAGACAGTTCTCTGCCCAAAAAGCGAGCGAAGTCCTGGTACAGACCCTCCGTACCACTGCATTCTGGGGCCATCTCTTTCAAACACTGATGTTTCCTCTCCAGCTCCAAACCTTCCTAAGCTGCTTTTGCTTCAACAGTGAGGAGAAAGGGATTAGCTGTCATCTGGAGGAATGGCTGCACCCAAGGTTTTATGTAGTTGCAGCAGCAGGAGACAGCAAAGCTGGATTAAAAAATCTTGGCAATTTTGAGTTGAGCTTCTTTTAGACTGCGAGATATAAATAAAAAGTAGCATCTCAACAAAAGAGAGCTGCTAAGGCTGCCTCTTGACTGCCAAGTGTGAATTGGCTCCTGAGAAAATCTGTTTGGTGACAGTCACGCTATTACAATAAGAATTACAATTAATGAGGCCAAGTCACCTAGAAGTGACAGGGAGCTATCTAATGACACATGTCCATTTTCTAAACCCATCTGGATGCACACACCTCGGACAGGGCAAAGGCAGGGGGTGTGCCCGGGTACGGCCGGCTGCGCGCCTGGGACTTGTAACACGCGCTTGTGTCGCTGGGGTCGGTGAAAAACCAACTCTAGGTGATCCTGCTCCGGCTGGGGGGTTGGACTCCATCTTCAGAGGTCCCTTCCAACCCCTACTATTCTATGATTCTAGGATTTGTAGTAATAAATAAATCCTCCTGTCCCAGGAGAGCAGGAGGTCTGCATGTTAGTTCTGCCAGGTATCTGTTTAACCCGCAGACTTCACTCCCTCGCTCCTTCTCCTTTCTCCAGGGCTTTTAAGGCCTCTTCCACAGGCGTTTGCTTTATGCTTCACTTGGATCTTCCTCCCTGAAGGCTGTGTCTGGGATTTCTTACTCACAGCAGATGTGAAGAAGACATGGTTTCCCTTCTTCTCCTCACTGCCTTGGTCAGGACATTATCATTTAGTTCTCTCTTCACTAAGCTCCACAACCCAATTACTTCTCTCTACCCTGTTGGCCACAGTTTTCCAGACCTCTTGATCACTTTATCAGTCTCCTCTGCAGTTTCCTCAGCTATTAGGTCTCTATCATGCTTAAATTTCCATGCCCCAACCCGGACCAAACACCCAGTTGCAGCCTCCCAGTGCAGAGCAGCACTCCAGTTTAGACCAGCAAAAGTCTCCAACAAGCGGCAGCTGTGCCTGCCCTGTATTAGTACCTCCTGAGCAGCTGCAAAGGCAGCTTCAGGTGAATCTGAATCTTTCTGATAAGGTTTTGAGGAGATTTCACATAAGCTGCAGCTGCACTGCCCTAGATGCTGTCAAACACACCTTATGGAACTTCTTTCTCCCCAAAGGCTAAATGTGGGGCTCCAAACACTACCTCTGGGGTGACATGTGAATCTCGGTGTGTTTTGGGAGTATTGCAGTAGCTCACCCAACCTCTACATATGTCGAGATGATCATTTCCCTTCTCTAGGAAAAAAAAAACAAACAAAAAGCCCGTATCAATCTGGATAGAAGCATCTAAGAGACTTGGCCCATGGACTGACTGTCGGATCACAATGCCCTGAGTATTTAATTAGAGTTAAAACAAAGACCCAAGTTTGCCTATGGCCATTCAACAGACAAACGGCACCCCAGCCCAGGTCTCTGTGTCGCTAGTAGAAACGCTGTCGGTTTATAACCTGAAGAAGAGGAGCCTTTTCAGTGGCTTCCAACTCAGTCACTAAAATGTCGAGTTGTTTCCATAGGAAATGCCCTTAAGGTGTTTCGATCGCTTCAGAGCAGTAGTAGAAAGGCAACGGGAGTGGATGAGGGGAGTTAATCAACGGGCTTTTCCCATCTTCACTTGTCTCTGACCCCCAGCAGCTGAAAACAGAGGACATTTATACACTGAAACCTACAGCCCTACTTTGTTCAAATACTCTGCTGTTTAGCATTCAAGCCCTCGCTAAGGGATAGTGTTGATTTTATTCTGGAGTGTAATTGAATCCCCAGAAGGCTGTCCCTAGGCAAACTCATTGAGAGCAAGACTCTAAAATTAGTAAGTGTCGGGACACATTTGGGACAAACATTAAGAGAAGGTGACTTTTCAGAGCTATAAACCCTTCCCTCATACCCACTCTAACCATAAAGTTCTGCCAACTCGCCGTGAATCAGTGCTCCTGTGAAGTCAGGACTCCTCACTTGCCTCTGTTCACACTTCCAACAGAGCACAGCCTGATTTTGACCAGGTTTCCATTAGTTTCACATTGTTAATGCCACTGAACTTGGGAGAATCAGTTCTGGTTTGTGTCACCAGAACAGCAGAATTCCGGCTCCCACAGCACTGGTCATTATCGCGATTATTCCAGCTGGGTTGCCACGGTCAGTAAGAGCTGGCTGCCTGGAGCTGCCGTGCTTTGGAGGAGATGGAAACCCCAGGCCACTTAGGATTCACCACAAGCTCATGGGAGTTTCTTCCCAAGTTGACTTCCAGGAGAAGATTCCTGGTGAAAACCCTAAATGGGGTCAAGAACTGCTGTCCATGCAGAGACCTCCTAGCACAGGTTGCATTTTGTCCAGGGCACTGTGTGAACGCTCTCGTTCAAGGTTAAAGTGCTTCATCCAACCCCCAGCCCATCATTCAAGCCTGAAAACATGCTCAACCACACTCCTCAATTTAGAGAGGACAAATTGCGCTTCCTCTGATCTGGCTGACCTGCCATGACCACCCTGGAGTCATCCTGCAGAGGGGACCTCCAACCAACAGGGCTTTCAGCTGGGAATTGGGACTTGATGAGGATGAGCTGCTACTTTAACCCCCAGGGACTCCAACCTACATCAGACCCATCAGGAGCTCATCCCCACCGTGTCAGGGAGCTCAGCCCAGAGGGTTCAGCCTCTTCCTGCGATGATCCTACCGAGTTAATTCCTGCCACGTTCCGGACCTGGCAAGGGCCACCAGGGCTTTCTCTTGCCAAGTGCCAGTAGTTGCTGTTGTGACTGAGTAGCTAAGGGCCTGGCAGGATGCCAGGGGCAGACCTGGGGTTAATGAAGACTTCCATCAAACCCCCTTCGCATGGGTGAAGGTGACGGGGAAATTTAAGACAGTGTATTTGTTTGGAAGGGGCTGGCTATAATTAAAAATTAAATGGACTTTCTCCATTATGCATTCACTATTGACAGTCCTCTATTAACCAGGGAGTTCAATTAACAGTTCTTCTTCGCTCGCCCAACTTTTCCAGCCGCTAAACTTATCTCCAGAGCTAATTGCTAACGCCCCTTTTATCCTCCATCTCCACGTATGCTTAATTCGTAGCCGGAATCCAGGCAGTTCAGGGGATGTTTTTACTCAGCAACACTTTGCAGAAAAGCTGCAGAATGTTTCAAAGAAACCCTTCTCGCCTCTGTCCCAGCCCCAACCGAACAGAACTAACAGAAATCTCAAGATTTTTCTTTCCTCTACAGCCACAGGACAAAACGCTGACCAGACTCTTTCATGGAACCTCACACACACACACACTAACTCGGTTCAACTCATTCTTTTTTTTTTGGCTATGTGAACACTGTTTTCAAGCTTTACTGATCGAGTTACTCCTGCTGTTAACATTATTTACAGCTGCAGCCTTATCGTGAATTAGATGAAGCACCTGGTGACCCCAGTGTGTTTCACAAATGCTGACTCAGTTGTTTATTCAAGAAAAAGAAAAAAAAAAACAACACAAAAATATTTAGGGAAACCTTGCAAATAAACATTTCTCCTTTCCTACTGCATTTTCACTTGGATATTGCTGTCACGTTTGCTGTAGAAAATTCTGAGATGGAAAACACACACAGTACTGACAGAAATGTTTCAATCTGCATTAAACAAAAGTTTTGAGGGAGGAAAACAATTTTCTTTCCTTTCACCAGAACTTACAGTAAACCCCAGAAATCTGTTTTTGATGCCACAAATGCCTTTGTCCCTAAGGTCACTGTCCTTGGATTGTCTGTGAAGACAACTCATTCCCCACCAACACGCAGCTCCCTTGGGGGCCACTGGCCAGGAAAGACCCTCCCAGTGAGACCCAAGCCCAAGGATGGTGCTACTGTGGTACCTGTTTGATGGTGGATCACAGAGATCCTTCTTCTTGGAACACTACAACAGGTTAAGGACCCCTGGACAACAACTTTAAAACATCTCACCCTGTCCATCGAGAAATCTCAAATACATAAAAACTGTCTCCACTTTCCTACGAGAACTTGTTCTACCAACAGTTTCTCAGCCCCCTTTGGTAAATGCCGAGTTCCCCGGTGGCAGGGAACAGAAGACCACAGAAACAGTAGCTCTGGTTCAGATCAAGGCTTCATCTCATTGAGGATCCTCTAGGTCCTAGAAAGGAACAAGCCAGAGCGGGGCAAGCAGCTGTGACACCTTCTCTACTCTTCTCCCAGCCTCCAGACTTTTTGCAGCTGAGTATTTTCCTCAATCTCTGTATTTTCCCAACTTCTAAATACCTGGTCTGGTATTTTCTGTTTAGTAGCCCTCAGTGGGGCTCCCCAGGTAGCCTCAACATCATTCCAAATAATAAACAACTAAGAATTAGGAACAGTCGGCACTTCTCCTGCTAAAGACGACATTTCTGGTGCGACGGGAACCCAAGCGCCCACCTGAACGTCAGCATCACGACTTCTCCTAACGGGAGCCAAACTGCAAGTCACCTCCAGCACTCCCCAGACTGGAAAAGGCACTGGGCACCGGCACCAGCCTGGGATACCTGCCTGGGCTGTGGTTTGCAGTGAAGAGCATCCCAACCTAAGCCACCAAGGCCCCACATCAGGTGAAACTACAGCTCTGGAGGACAATGTGCCCTCTTTCATCGTCCATGGCAGCCGCTGGCAACCCTCCAAAACCTGCAGGCCAGCACTGCTCGGGTCTGTTCTTCTCGCCATGCACATGTAACTCCCGCTAAATTATTACAATAATAATGCAAAACATTTGTAAAATGTCCTTCACAAAATGGTCCCAAGGAGACTTCTTATTCAGGGATAATTAAACAAGCAGTGAACACAACCCTTTTCCGTTCAGGGCTAACGGCAAAAGCAGACGGGGCTCTTCCCAGTATCAATCGGTACCAGGCTACACTCAGGTCAGGGATGTGGGGAAGCTGCACCAAGAACAGAAAGGCAAAACTGGAGGTGTTGGGAACAATTTTATGGAGAGCCTCTCCCTACTGACCTGAAAAAAGGCTTTGGCATCAGTCCTGCATCTAAGAAATATCATCCAAAATGGAGAAGTGTGGAGAACAGAGATCATGAGAGATAGCAAGGGGGAGAGGAGGACTGAAAGAGTGCAGAGAAGGGGAGCAGGAAAACACCATGGCAAGAAACATCCTTTTTTTTCCTAGAGCCAAGGAGAGCCTTGCTCTGTGGTCACTGTGGCACGAGCACAGACAGACCCAAACTCACTTTAATCTACTTTCAGATTACCTGTGCCTTTAATCGAGCTCTAATTCACAAACCCACAGGAAGGGCCCTGCTTCACCACGGATTTCCCACTGTTACTGATTCAGTTCATCCCAGGGCTTCAGGTGGCTCCAAGAGGCTGCTCTGGCCACACAACTGTTCAGTACTCTCAATGAAAGTGAGTTGAAGCACAACAGCTGCGGCAGCCAAGCCTCTGAGGTACAGCTCATGTTTGTTCAGGACCTGGCACAGGGGCTGTGCTTTGGGCCTGCCTTCCAGGGCAAAACAGAGGGGTTCAGAGGCAGCATCTTGCCCCTAGAATAGCAAAGGCAGTGGGACAGGTGCCAGAACACCGAGAGGGCTTAGAAACATGAAGAGAAACGAGAGGGAGAGTCACAAGCATGAAGTTTTGAGAGGTTTTAATTCTTTCAGAAAGTGAGAGCCTTGCTTTCTGTGGCTGTTGACACAAGGAGTGGGAAGAAAGGCCACTCGCACCTTTTACCTCAGGTCCTATGTGATTTCAGTCTCCGGCAGTGACCTTTCCGTGCTCACATTTCCTCTGCCCACAGAATGTGACTCAGAGAGTGAGCTCAAGTATCTTGCTCAGTGTAAACAAACCAAGTGGCTCGGGATGGCCGCGGGATCCCAGATATCCCTGCAGAGCAGCAGTAACACAGATGGTTCAGGAGCAAGGACGAGAGGAGAGAGCAGGGGCAGGATCTCATTCACAGGCAGAGTTCAGGGCGGAAAGGAACACAGATCCAGCCCCCTCCAGCCATGGACAAGTACGACAGACCAACTGCCGTTTTGCACTGAATACTTTGGATTTAGCACACCAAAAAGCCTCTGGTTGGAATGACAACTCTGTGTAAACGAAGCCTTATGGCCAGAGACTCCAGTAAAAACCAGGCTATTGGCCCTGCAGGGGAACTGGCTCTGCTCAGAGCCCCCACTTCACACAGCAGGTAGTGATGACGCTGGGTCTGTGTTACACCCCAACTCCCCTTGAGCACCCACCACCACCTGCACACACCCTCCTGTGTGCATGAGGTGCACCTCCTCACAGAGAGGTTCTTCCAGAGAGGATGGATCCTACCAGAGCTTTACTCAGGGTCACCTCAGAAAAGCCTGAGTGACTTCTCTTGCACCGCAGCAGGACCCACAGGGATGAATCACAAAATCACAGAACAGCTCAGGTTGGAAGGAAACTCTAGAGATGGTCGAGTCCAACCACGCTGATCAAAGCGGGACCAAATACACCAAGTTGCTCAGAGCCCAGTCCAGCCAGCTTTTGAAAACCTGGAGGGAGCCCGCACATACACCTGCAGCACCTCCACGACCCACCTGGGCAGCCTGTTCCAGAGCTTGCCCACTCTCACAATACGTAAAGCTCTTCTTATGTTTAAACAGAACGTTCTATAGGACAGTTTGTGTATCACAAAGAAGAGTCCGGCTCCTTCTTCTTTACTCCCTCCCATCAGACACCGGCACCAAGCCCAACACAACAGCTAGAGCAGGAAAAGCGTACGGTGCCTGCTCGTTGAGACCACCACATAAAAAGCAGTAAGTAGGACAACCCCCGCGTGCTCCCATCGCACAGCAGGAACCCAGACACTGAGAAACCAACGCTACCAAGGTCAAACAGGACACTGATGGCAAAGGCAAGAGCTGAAACCCAGACACCTCAAAACTGGTGTCTCCACCAGCCTCTCCTGTCTGCCACAGGATGTCCTACACCCACTGCAGGCCCTGCAAAAGCCCAGCCCACCTCCCTGGCTCAGGAGATGGCAAGATCCCTTTTGTTTCAGGGATGAGATGCTACGGGTGTGAAGGAAGGACTGGCAATACTACCCTGCTGTCCCTTTTTCATATAAGAAACCAGTGATACATATGCACAGGGGAGCCATCTATTTAGTGATGTCTTTGGAAGGCATTTTCCAGTCTTTGTCTCCAAACACCTCCACACCTACAGCACTTTCACATAAATTAGAAAAACCTTCAAAAAGGAAGTCCCAACAGAGCCACTGAGGATTTCCAGCTTCTCTCTTTTCCTTTTTACACATCAAGCCTGCACTGGCCTCTCTCTTGCCCGTTCCCACCTGCTGCCCCTGCCCAGCAGCACCCTCTGGGTGGGTGCCCACCCAAGGGAGGCCACGGCCTGAGTTTCCACGGCTGCTGGGAACCATCTAGTGGCCCTCAGCCGGATTGCAGCAGTTCCGTCCTCAAGCAGAGGGCTCGGCAGGAATAACACCCGGCCAGGTCAGCCAAAAACTGCACCCTGGCGGGTCATGAAATTGCAGACTGTGATGTTTGGCCTTGGAAAAGTGCAGCTCTTCAAAGAAAGCCGAGATTTCTGCACTTTCCACTGCCATGAACACCCTCTGTCCCCATTCCCCTGCCACTCAGAAGCATCTTCGCTTCCCTCAGTCGCCTCGGGGCGACAACCAGTCGTAACTCCATGGCCGAGGCAGCTCCCCTGGGTGGGAAGAGGCCAGCAAGGCCTCATGCAAAACTCCCCCAAACCCGCTCGATGCTCGCACCCAGTCCCACCTTCCCACCACGGAGGAAGTTTTTTTT
>VWZK01008315.1:61861-125527 GCA_013396935.1 Baryphthengus martii
TCGGAGCCTGTGGGGCGGGGCACGGCCCGCCGAGGGCCGCCCGGGCTCCGGGGCTGCCGGTCCCTCAGCCACGGGCAGCAGAGGGGCCGCCCGGGAGAACGTTCGGCTGCCATTTCACAAACGCGAGCTGGAGGAAGCAGGGGCTGCTTCTCAAGGCCTCTGGGCTTTTGTTATGGGGCTTTTTTAGCTGTTGATTCTGGTACTAGCGATCAACAGAAGGGTAGAGCTGTTCCTGACAGAGCCAGTTAAGAGAAAGAGGTCAAACGGGCTTAGTCTAGACGAGATAGTTTGAGACGTAGGGGAAATGTGCATCCTCTTATAATTCAGGTGCCAAGCGCTGCCTTGGGATGACAAGCAATGTAAACTCCGCAGATTACGTGAGGGGAGCAGAAGATGGACTGGTGGAAAAATTGAAGATATTAAAAGCACTTAAGTCATTTTAGGTACCTCTTCTGTGGGGCCCAGATTGCAGAAAACGCTGGGTCACTTGCTCACAGAAAATGGTGCCGCTTTTGAGGTTGTGTCAGAGCAGTGTTGTTATGGTGGAAGGAAGAGATAATTCCACCAGGAAGGGATCTGGAGAGATCATCTGCTCCCACCTCCTGCTCAGAGACGTTCAGTTGAGTCTGTGTTGCTCCAAGGCTTTGTCTGGTTGGGTCTGAGTGTTGCCTCAATTCACGTATTTTCAGATAAAGAAATGAACTTCACAGCTGAAATGAACTTTGGGAAAACGAAAAAAATTGGAGCTGATTTACCACCCAAGGGCTGTGGGCAGCTCATAGCATGCTCCAGCCTCCTCTGCGAAACTGCAAGGTGCAGAGCAAAATAAACCAAAACTGCTGCCCAGTTCGGTTTCCTTTAATTGTTTTCTTTTGGCTGAGTTGACTTATGGCAATTCATCTCCCCAGCAGCGGGTGAGCCAGACTGCAGGATAAATACTTGGGATGAGTAATGAGCCGGCCGAGGTGCGCTGCTGTGCGGGCAGGCGGGCTGGAGTGGCTGCCCAGCTGCTCTCTGCTGCGGGTGTTACTGGATGAGCACAGGAACCTTCGGCCTTCTTGCTTCCTCAGCATCTCTGCCCAATCCAGATTCTGGATCAGAACAGCCGGATTCTAATTTGCTGTGTTATCCTGATATTATAATTGCCGTTAGGTGGTAGGACATGAAGGCCCAGCCGCGATCAAAGCTGTTTTGTGCCAGATGTTATCTGCATTTATACAGTGACTTAATAATGTCCACCTTGAAGGCTTCAAAAGACAATGAGCTTCAGTGTCCTATCTGGGAAAGGGTGTTACTACATGAAAGGCACTTTTGAGAAATGTGGCTTAAAATTAAAAAAAAAAAATAAGAAAAAAGAGGAAAAACCATTCCAGTCTATGGGAGAGAGAATAACTGCTCCTCAGTGGTCTTTTGAGTTATTTTGTGGTTCTCTGAACCTTTTTAATGTGCAGGCTCCTGACCAATGGCTGTAAGCTTGTTGCTAGTAGGTTAATGTTCCTATTTACCTTCCTCAAAACCCATCTGGAGCGGCCTGTGCATCCTGCACAGCCTGGAGAGCAGTAACTGAAAGGCCAGTAAACATTGAAAGTTCTGTTTACAATTCCTGTTCCCTCATGGCTTGTTTCCTCTGTTGGTAGTACGATGCCTGCACTGAGAGGGACACTTACCTGTATCTGTCTAGAGGGGACCCCGAGGGCTGCAGCAGATACAGCCCCAAGCGCGTTCATGGTGTTCAGGAATCAGTTTGAACCAAGAGATCTTGGTGCTTCAGACCAGTTAGGACTGTGTAACATCAAACGCCACAGAACATGACAATTTGGTCCAGATAGTGCCAGCCAGAGCCTCTCAAAGTGACAACTTCTCAGAGCCGAAGTAATGCTTTCAAACTAGAGGCACTTTGTGCGTCTAGACTCACACTGACTTTCTGGGAGACTCTGGAAAGCACAGCAATGCAGAGAAGGAAAAGACAGACAGATTTGTCCCTGACTGCGTGGACATTCCCAAATTGTTAAAAGCAATTCCTTTGAAATAAAGTTATGGCTGAAACCATCAAACGGTAATAGATTCAATTTGCGGAACCAATATACTGGGAGGAAGCTGCGTCTCTCCTCTTTTCTGAGACCTGAGATTCTCCACACCGAATTTTCACTTCAGAGGAGTAGATGTGAAAAGCCATCAGCATTTATTTTAGCAGATTCTCACTAATCACGTACAAAATCCTATTTAAAGTGGGTATGACTGGGAGAAAAAAAGAGAACGCAAAAGGCAATGCACGGCCATAACACAGGGCATGGGATAAATCACCTGACCTGGACAATGTGAAAGAAATGTTCTGTGAAAAGAATATTCTTAACAGTCCAGGTAAGAAAAGAACTTTTTTCTTTGAATATAACTTTGGAGGAATTCTTTGCAGCTAGTACAAAAGCAGCTCTGCCTTCAACTGCAAAGCAGCCTGGAGGTCTTGCACGCTGTATTTATAGCTTCTAACCCCATGGCAAGCGCTCATCCTGCAAAGCGTCTGTCTTAGAAACTAATGGAGGAGTTTGGAAGAAGCTTTGAGTTGGATTCTCAACTGGTTCACAATGTTCTACATTTCTCCTCAAATCTTAAAAGATCAGAAATGGATGACCCCGTTAGACTTAAACAGGAAATGACCCAAACTCTTCCCCCCACACTCAAATGGAACTGAAGGTCAGTTCTTTTGGAGGATTGAAGAGGGTCGGAGCATCTTTTCCCCTTCATATTTTGAATGCTTCCAAAAAGCAGCGCTGAAGCACGAGCCTGGGAAGCAGGATGCCTGCATTTGCTCTGAAGCCACCTGCCAGTCCCCGGGACAAAGGGAGGAAGAGCTGTCTTCTGGGACTGCCCAGCGGGGATCCCAATTTCTGAGATGGAGAAACGTCCCTAAAAGTTGCAAGGAAGTCCCACTCCACCACCCTTCAGCTATAGGCAGGCCCAGCTCTGGGGGAGGAGGTGCAGAGGACTGTGTTAGCAAGCCCCTCTGCACACAGGGCAATGGATTAAGGGTCCTTCCGTAAAGAGGAGCCCCTTCTCCCTTTCCTTCTGCATCCAACAGCGAGGTGTAGACCAGCCAAGTGCGGTGACAGCGCTTCTGCTGGGCACGGGGCAAAAAATGCCATCTTTGGGGGGGGACAGGGCTGTCAATTGCCGTTATTTCCACCTCTCTAAATCCCCTGAGGTCAGGTTGTTGAGAAATTCAGGCACCAAGTGAATTGAAGCAGATGACCCACCCTGTAGGGATACCCTGTGACTGTGTGGACTCCTCAGTTCCTGGGCTAAATTCCTTAACTCTCTCTTCGTTGCTAATTAAATCCGATTTCCCATTGCATATATGAAGTGGTGATGAGCCTGGGGTGACAGTAACAGGCAGCATTCCGAATTCACAACTCAAGGTGGGGAAAACCAGCATGAGTATAGGACAGAGCAGGGGAGAGGGATTTCACTGGTCTGAAAAAGCAGCGCAGTGCCCGCCCCGTCCTCCAGCACCTGCTCTCCCGCAGCCGGTTGTTTGTCTAGCTGTAAAGTCAGCGGTTTTGTCACTCAACACACAGCATCGTGCCCTGGCTGCCGGTGCTAATTCAGAGCAGCACTCGACATGCTCGGAGCACCTCTCATCCCTCAGCATCTGACAAGGCTTCGCCAGCGACATCCGCTTGCGTGACTCGCCGTGTCAATCACTGCCGCGCGAAGAACATCACCCGGCGTTCCCGTCCTCCCGTCCGGCTGCCGTTCGCTCAACAGGGGTTTGTTCAAAGGTCACGCTGTAAGGAGTGAGCATGAGGAGGAGAGTTAGAGAGGAATAAGCCAAGGGGAAATTTTATTAAGAAATGCTATTAAGAAAATAGGTTTCAGATATTTCTCCCTTGTTTCAATTAAAACATTTTGCTGTAAAGTTTGGAGAGCGGTTTTTGAATAAAAACATCAACAGTCTCAAAAATGCTTCTACAATGTCCCAGAAGAGCTGCTCTTGCACCTTCTGATCTGTTTCTCTCACATGATCAGGAGGCTCAGTATCACAGAATCACGAAATGTCAGGGGTTGGAAGGGATGTCTGGAGATCATTGAGTCCAACCCCCCTGCCAGAGCAGGATCACCCAGGGCAGGCCACACAGCAACAGATCCAGGGGGGGTTGGAAAGTCTCCAGAGACAGAGACTCCAGAACCTCTCTGGGCAGCCTGGGCCAGGCTCTGTCACCCTCACTGTGAAAGTGTTTCCTTGTGTTTACCTGCAACCTCCTCTGCTCCAGCTGCACCCATTGCTCCTTGTCCTGTCATTGGGTGCCACTGAGAAGAGCCTGGCTCCGTCCTCCTGACACTGTCCCTTTCCATATTGATAAACATTCCTGAGGTCACCCCTCAGGCTCCTCTTCTCCAAGCTAAAGAGCCCCAGCTCCCTCAGCCTTTCCTCAACTGGGAGATATATCTCCCAGAAATCACCCAGGTTAGCAGCAAACATGTGCTCCCTGCCTGCTGGTTTTCAAAGTGAGGTGATGTGTGTGGAAGGAACCCTGGCCAGAGCAAGCAGCAGGGCCTCTGCGGGGCACCCAGAGCTCTCACAGGTTAATGCACCCAAAAAGCCCAAATACTTGCCTCTAGTTTTTGAGGGGCAAACCGGTGTATCCTTACACCTCTCGTGCCATCCAGCAGCAGTGGGTGGAACGTTTCCAAAGAGCTGACAAACAGGAGCTGCCCCTGTGTTAATGATGCTTCTGAGTCTGAGGCAAACTAGTTCTGCTATAGCAAGGTTGTGGAGTCCTAGAAAGGGTTGGGCTGGAAAGCTTCCAGGAAGAAAGGCACAATCCTGCTGAGCAGAGGGCCCAGGCAAACAAGAAAACGTTACCAGCAAGGTCCCACAAAGCTTGTTGGACTCACCCAGCCTCCAGTGCCTTTGGCTGCCACAGCACATTTTGCTGTGAGATGGATTAAAAACCTCGTGTCCCAGAACACGAGCATCATACCAAAGCAAGAGGCTTTTGCCCAAAAGAAGAAAAGGGAAGTGTAACTGATATTTTGCCTCTTTGGGAACTTTCATAAGTGTTTTTTTGGCTGGGTTTCATAAACACTTTTTTTTATCCAGGTCTCCAAAGTTACAAGGAGCTGATGTGTTTGTGGCCATTCAGGCTGAAGGCTGCAGCTCTGATGTTAATTGAATCCTGTGATCCCTGAGCGTGCCCTTGCAACACCAATAACAGGAACATCTGGCAGAGCCAGCAGAAGTGCATCAGAGCCCTGGTTCCAGCAGCAATTAAAAAAAGAGGGGGAAAAAAAAGGGAAAAAGCCAATTACATGTAATTGGATTCAGTAAACTGAATTATCTCACTATTAAAGCGGTGCTTGTTTTTTAGATAATGGGACATTCAAACTATCAAAAGCATTAATTGATTCATCCCTTTTTTTCAAGTGCTTTCTCAACAGTGCCTGTATTTGAGAGCTGCAACCTTCTGTTCACGTGGGGAATGTGAATTATACAGACCGTGTTTGCATCTCGGTAGCTCTATTCATTCTGACTTTTTTGTCATGTTGGTGTTTTAACTCAAAAATGAGAGGAGTCTCCTGCAAAACATAATGGAAGGTTTATTTCTTCTTTTGTGATGCCTTCACTGTTGCTGGAGGTGTAATTTAACAAGGGAGAAAGGAAGAGGAATGTTTTGAGTCTGATTCATAGTCGTTCAGGTCTCAGCCATGGGAGCTCCGTGGATGAGTCGGAAGCCGAAAGGAACCAGAAGCCTTCTCGGTGCTGGCGTGCAGCTCGGCACGTGCACGTTCTTTCTCTACAGCTCCAGGGCTGCACTTGGGCAAACTTTGTTTTTTTCCTATGCTCCCAACAGCCGCCTTTCGACAAATACTCAATGCTCCGAGACATATCCCAAAGGATTTCTAGGCCACCGCTGAGCGCAGGGACTCAGAGCGAAGCCGTGAGGAGGCCCTTATGCCCCTTGTCAGTCACTAAGAGTGACTGTCTCCAGAGCCAGGGATGTCAGGGAACGATTCTGTGCCAAAGTAGTGCATTTGTCGCCGTGCACCACTGAGGATGAGGCCCCCTGTGTCTTTCTTTCTGCTTTACTAAGTGGATACTGAATGTTGGAAGAGCCAGCCATGAGAATAAGTCAGATCCAATGAGTTATTCAGGCAAATTGAAAGCGTTATGTCAATTTGATGGGCAGTGTTTCAAGCCAGAATGGTACTATTGGCATTTTCTTCCTTCTGAATCAATAGCTCCTAAAGGATTACAATTTAATTTTTAAAGGGTAATTCAATCAAGAATTTGAAAACCGAGAGCATTCTTAAAATTAAACTTTAATCATATTTATTTATTTATTTATTAAAATTGTACTTGCCGAAAAAGAAGAGCAATTTCCAAACTATCCTTCACCTTGGGCTTAAAGGGGCAATTTTTTCTTATATCCTTAGTAGGGCTCTGTCCTTTTGTTGCTCTTGCCTACACTAATTCTATTCAGACATGTTTCCATTAATACCCTGAAGAGACATCTTCCAAAAAAACCCAAAGATTTGGCTGAGTTTTCCTTGGTGACCGTCACCAGCATCAGCTGATTTCTCTGCATCTGAGTCTCCCCACGGAAGTGGGACTGGCTGGCAGAGAAAAGCCCATTTGTTATGTGACTGTTCTACCTCCTTGCCATCTCCTGTTGCCTCTTTGTCTCAAAGAGACAATGCTCCAAATAAATGCAGTTTTAGGATGGATTCGGGGCAGGGGATTAACAAGACCTTTTGTTCACTAAATTTTATCGAAAGAGGTGATTTGGATTTTTAGGTACAGAGCCAAACCCTTCTAGTCCTATAGAAATCCTAGACCTGATCACTTCAGCCCAGTCTTTGAAGAAATTTTAGCCTTCTTCTGGACAATGCACTAGTTTGAAAGTCACACATGCAGTGCAAGATTCAGACAAATGCCTGCTCGGATTGTGGAAAGTTCTAAGCAAATCTAAACGTCTCTGTTTTAATTCCTCTCACAGCTGTGCTGGGTGCCTCAGCACAAAGTTTAGATTCTCAAAATCATTGCTGTGGAGATGCCTAAGCCATGAAGCACCAGAAGGCTTCAGGTACTGAAGTGCTGACGTGTGCTGTGCAGCCAGTGCAGTGCAGAAGCCTTGGCCTCCCTGGTCCCTCCTGACCCAGAGCAGCACTGGCTGGAGGTAGCAACACAAACCCAGAGCACACACCTGCCTTCAAGCTCTACTTCACCTGCTTCTAGGGGCAAGGCTCTTGGGGAGTTGTTTTGGATCTCAGCATCCTATTGCCACTACACTCCTGCTGGTGAAATCCTCACAATTCCCAAATATTGGCTGCAGGGCTTCAGCAGCATCACAGCTGCTAAGTAGGGAGACTCAGCGAGCTCCCACAGGAACCCAGGAAGTCCTTCTCCCTTGTATCCTTCCCATTGGGCCCGTGCCAGTTACAGGCAATTCCAGCCAGCTCTGGACCAGATGAAAGCAGCCCACTGCGTGCCAGCACTGCAGCCGGGCGCAGGAGCACACGGAGCCTCTGCAAAAACATTTAGGAAAGAGTGGCAGCCCCCAAGGGAGACACACGGAAGGAAATCCGTGAAGAGCTGAGAGGACACACAAGACAAGACAGTGGAGAGGTGAAGTGACACATGAAGAGATGCAAGAGGAGAAAATGGAGACATGGAGGGGATCTGTGCAAGGAGGCATTGCTGGAGACCCAGCTGGAGATGCCCTTTCGGAAGGGTGCCCTTATCTCCATGTAAGAGGAGGTACCTCTAAGGGGAGGAGGACCCATGTCACAGCAGGTGCACCTCCAGAGCCACCTCTGCTGTCCCTCACTTGACTGACAGAGGAAACTGGATTAAGCAGCATTTGAATGGGGGCTTTAAGTGCTGGATTCTGGGATTTACATCCTGAAAGTAACAGAGAGCTTTTACGGAATATTTCATCTGCATCTATAGACAACTAACGAGGAGTCAAATGCCGAGACTGTGAAGACATCTTATCTTATTGGTGAACTCTTGACTTCAGCAGAATTCAGTGTGTGTTAGAGCACTCACTGCGGGGGAGGAGCATTTGCACAGTGAGCCATTAGCGATGGAATGGGAATTGCTGTCTGCACAGGTGATGCAGTCAGGACTCAGGGGATGCTGATCTCATAGGAATGAGACACAGAAATGGCAAAGAGCGCTCCTGTTCTGGGAAGAGAAACTTCCTAGCTGAACCTGATCAGTTCTTCTCGAAGTCTGTGACATTTTCATGAAGTGTTTCTCCTCATATTTTTCATAACTTGCTTCTCAGGCCCTAATCCTGCTGCCCTTTGAAATGAAGAACCTCTGCCCATTCAGCTGCCGTAAATCTGAAACCAAATCGGTGACGATCACAACAGCTCTCCATTTTCCGAAAGTCACAGTGACACCGCAGAAAGCAACGGGATGATAAAATGCTGCTGGAGTACACCCTCAGCTCTGTACAGCAAGACGGATTGTTTCAAGAACAATGATTCCTTCACATTTCATTAGAAACCCCCATTGAGCAAACCCTCCACTAAACAATGTGTACCTGACACTTTTTGTCACGCAGCCACACAGCCATCAAGGACACTTTAGGTGGAGTAGTGCAATAGGGTGACACATGGCGCCGAGAAACAATAAGGGAGATAATTATGAAGATAAGGTCCCTTTGGGAGACCATTGTACTAAATACCTCCGAAAATCTGAAGTACCAAGAGGTTTTCCCATGAGCGCTCTTCTCACCGAGAAGCATTCACATGCCCCAGAGCATCAAGGTTCAAAATGCTTCCTGCTTCATTAGTGGGAGACAATGGATTTCTTTTCAACTATTGTTTGTGTGCCAGATGGGCCTCTGATGCTTTTCTTGAAATAGAGGGAATTGTGTGATTATAAAATGCAATAAAAAACCCAAACACCTCTCTGACTGAAATGGGATCAGCAAGAGTTTTGTTTAAGGTGACACCTAAAGCTGGAAAAATTTGCTGTAATTAACCATGGAGGAAATAAACCAAAATGACACTGCATATATATATTTGGTTTTCTTCAGGATTTGAGGCTCCTGCAATCTGAATTAAAAGTTTGGAATAAGAAACAGATGGAACAGAAATCTTCCACTAAACTAAGGAAAGAGAGCGGTTGAGACCTAGAAGGGATTTTGCCATAGTGATAAAAGACAAAGGAAAATGTCCTCATACTTCCTAAGTGCCTGGGAGCAAAATCCAAGAAGAGAGGTAGGGGATGAGATGGAATATAGTGTGGGACAGTGATCCAGGAGGTGTTTGTTTGCTCCTGCAGCTGCAGAACCCTGCGTGCAGCAGGATGGTACCAATCCCTAGGCTTCATTCCTGAATATTTTCTTGTTTCTCTACTGGGTTGTACACTCTTCAATAGGAGCCTCTTGGTTTTCTGCACCTCCTCATGTAAATGTAGCCAGAATCCTAGAATCCTAGATTCCTAGAACCCCAGAATCCTAGAATCATAGAATGGCAGGGGTTGGAGATCATTGAGTCCAACCCCCCTGCCAGAGCAGGATCCCCCAGGGCAGGCCACACAGGAACAAATCCATGTGTGGTTGGAAAGTCTCCAGAGAAAGAGACTCCACCACCTCTCTGGGCAGCCTGGGCCAGGCTCCGTCACCCTCACAGGAAAGTTTCTCCTCATGTTGAGGTGGAACTTCTTGTGTTCCAGTTTGTGCCCATTGCCCCTCATCCTATCCCAGGGCACCACAGAAAAGAGACTGGAATGACTGTTCCATATACATAGATGTACAAAAAGGAGAGAAGGAGTGAAGAGAGATGGCTTTTGTTTTATTCCAATTATCAAAAAATGAAAATTTCAGCTATAGATCTTTTTTTTTTTTTTTTTTTTTTTTGGTTTATGTACCTGGCATTTGTTATCTGCTAAACAAACAAACAAGAAAAAAGTAGTTATGTCTTTTTGTACATTTCTTTTTCTGTCTGATTATCAGAGTGTGTTGTCAATTCTTTCCTGCAGGCACTGTTTTGTCATAATCCTTTCAGAGTAAGAAAACTAAAAAAACAAAACCCCAAGAATAACACGGTATGAATGCCAATGATCTCTCCTTTTCAATTAATGGCTCAAATAAGCATTTGATTTACATTCGTAGAGACACTTGCTGCGGGCTAATTAAAAATAACGTATTGTTGGCAGATCATTTATTGAGAGAAAACAAATTGACAAAAGATAAATTAAGTTGCTATGTAATTAAGTAAAGAAAAAAAAGAAAGAAAGAAAGATACACAGCTGAAATAGTAAATTAATACATACATTTATCAATATCTCAACCGGGATTGAATAATGAAATTTAAATTTCCCTGTAACAAATAGGTAACAAGAAGATGTGCCTGAAATAATGTTCTGCATATTCCATGACTCAAATTTGCACGTGCACTGGTGCAAGTAAAGCCACAGCGCTGCGAGTTTTCATCTGCTGAGACCTTCAACTTGGCAGTCCAAGGTCATCTCTTCTGGGCAGCACCAGATGTTTCAGGAAAGGCCAGAAGAAATATTGCAGGAGATAGTCGGTGAGCAACCTTCCTCCTAGGAACTTACCTCCTGAATCCTAATGGGTTTGATTCTGTAGTCCTGAGAAATGCGAGTTGATAGCCATTCCGCAAGTTCTTTTTAAAACAGGTTTTAAGTCCAATCAGTGGCAATTCTTCATCATTTGGATAAATGCCCAGTCGTTTCCTTTCATGTGTGTTTTCATGCTGTCCTCCTCGTGTATTATCTGTGAATAATACTGGTTTATATTAAGCCATGTGATTAAAAACTGCCTGAAGTTTTCCTTATCAGTTTGATAACAATTCATTAAAATGATCAGAGATTTGACCAGCAAATCTGTCCGAAGGAAGACTCAGTGCTCTGAATTAGGAGACATTGGGTGGAACAATTTCACTGTCTGGCATATTAATACAAAAATAACAAGTACAGGTTCGCTCAGGCCTGGGGAAGGAGGAGTTGCCGTGCCCTGTGTCTGTGGGGCTTGAGGTACACTGGGCTAAACTTAACTGCAGGTTTTTGTGTGCTGAAAAGGGGAGTGACATCAATCCCAGGGCACAGTTTAAGGAGGTTTAGCAAAATACAGGCAGACACAAGTTGTCCGGCAGCTTCTTACAACGTCTTGATAAGAGGGTCTTTAAACAGGAGCTACGCAGGCGGCTTTCCCAGCTCTGACTCGAACCAAAGGGGAGCAATTGGTCAAGAATAGGAAAAAGGAAAGGCAATTTGGGTGAGGGCATCCAAGGGCTGTGAACGTTCAGTTGGCAGGATAACAGAGTATACACACAGTAGACTTCAAGATGACAGGCATCAATACACCCTGATAACAGGAGCGCAGAAGCTAATAAGGCAGAAGTCTAAGAGGGAAAAAAATAATCCAGAAAGTTCTTCAAAGACATTATGTTACAGGTACAAGTGCAGATTGTTCCAAAATGAGGGGAGGATGTCAGAGACATCAGCCTGATGCGGTGTCATCGGAGGAGATAAAGACTAAATAGATTGATAAGGTTGATTCTAGAAGAGCAAACAGCACAACCCTCGGGTTCAAAAGGCTGGATCTCCATGAGATGCAACCACCAAGGGACAGAAAAAGTTGCCAGGAGTAGTTAGTAGAAGCAGTAACATGTCTGAGAAGAGGATGAGCAAAGAGTTAATCTGCCTTAAAGAAAAAGTCACCAGCATCTCATGTTTTTGTTTTTCCCCTGCAAGTTTTCAGCACAAAGATCAAATAAAAGCCTGTGTCTATGTCAGTGAGGAGAGACATGGTCACTTCTGCAGGCTAAACCCAATCAGGAATTCATTCTGAATGTTCTAAATCCCTTTCAGAAGATATCTCTCTTCCCTTTGGCCCTCAGCAGAGGCTCAGATGAGCCTTTCTGCTTTATCTCAACCTGTGGGAGCTCCGTATCCTACGGCCATGCTGAGTGTGATACAGCAGAGTCAGGGTGCTGGGAATTCCAGCCCCCATTTCTCCTTTTTCAGTCAGACAGCCCCGTGTAGTTTTTGTGGTTAGTATCTGATGAGAGAAGCCATCGGTGCTTAATGCACACCTAAGGTTTTCATGGCTCAGAAAGGAGAAAATAATATTTAGGAGCTGGATTTCCAGATCTGCATAAGGAGGGTCTATTAGCATTGCAGTTTGGATAGGATAGTCTCCCACCTTGTCCACTGAACAGAACATGAGCTTTGAATATCATATCAAGCCTTTTCTGCTTCATTGAGCTTCTCTTTTATGCTCTGTTGCTTTCCTTTGGCTTTTCAAGGTACGTCCATTACTGGAACAGAATAATAACTAGTACCAGGGATCCCACTTCAATTGCACATTCACACAAAAGCCATTGCTTCGCTTTCGGCAATTGTGTATAATTTGGAAAAAAAGAAGCAAAGAGGAAGAGAAAAATAATTTGTTATACTTCAGCAGGCAAATGAGAGGATCCAAATGAGAGTTGCTTCGTAACAGCGTGACAGCAAACTTGGTAACTGCTCCCGAGGCCGACGGGGAACGGACTCTTTCAGCAAGGTGGTGGTGTGTGCTGACCCCAGTCATTCAGATGGGAGAGCTTTATCCCTGAACTCGGTGGGAATATCAATGATGTTCGATGGAAATACTGCCAGCAGAGCCCCTCTGGCTTAGGAGATCAGCTCTAGAATAATTTGGGTGGGAATTTGAAGAGTTCCATGGGAGTACAAAACCGATTTCTGCTTTCAACTGCAAATGAAAAGCAAATACAGCGAGCTGGTAAAAGTGTTGCATACCCGAGTGCAGGGAGGGAGGGTGTAAAAGAAGATAAGAGTTCTCTGATATTCTGGCTAGCGTTAAAAAAACATGCCAGTAGGTAACTTGTCAGCAAAGCATGACTCTCTGTTGAGCCTCCCACAGCATCCGTGTTACAAAGTGTAATTCAGATGATTTTTTTTGTCCCACCCAGGACAGAATGACCCCAAAGCCTCTCAACCTCATCACTGCCACCATAGGTAATCTGCACCAGGAGACTTTTCTCTAAGATTCTCATGCATTTTTTTCTGAAGATAAGATTTTTTTTTTTTTTTAAATTTCTTTTTTGTTGAAGCTTCCTTCAGCTTTTTATCTTTGGAGGTCTTAGTTCAGCTGTTTATCCAAGCTGTAAGGGCTGACCAGAGTTTGGGTTATTGTAAGGATCTGGAGGGAGAAAAGTGATTGGATTTTGCTAAACCCCTCTCGAGTCTAACTGATTTAACTAGAAAAGACCTGATTCTGCTACAGTCGTACATAATTTTCTCATCAGAGCAGCTTCACCATCTTCAGCAGAATTGTCTCTGATTCACGTCTGCAGATGAGAGGAAAATTAAGCCCTTGAGAGACAGAAGCTAGAGCCTGTAGATGGGATGTTACCACAGTGGGGTTGGGTGGTTGCTTTTCTCTATTTGTTCCTTTAGCCCCAGCTCTGTCTGTTTTCAGAAGCTGGAAACTGTTTGTAGCAGAAAGGTTTTGATTTGTTAGAGAGGGAAAATGGATTTTGTTGTTTCAAACCGAGTTTTCTACTAAAAAAGAAAAAGGAAGTTTGGGGTCGTGAAAGAAAAGTCTATGTTTTTTTTTTCAGGACTAAAAATGTTTCAGGAAAATGTCTGTTTTGCTTGAAAATGCAATTCTTACCAAAAAAATAGAGAGATCCAATAAGGAATTAAAAATAGAGATTCTACTGAGTCCATTTGCCCCTGGTCCTAGCTGTGAAATGCTGACAGACTGTGGCTACCCCGTGGGTTTGCTTCCATCTGTTGCCATGTTCTTCAACCTCTTTGCGTGGTATTTCCCACTGGCTATATCAGCCTGAAGGTTTAGAAACACCAAAAATCAGGAAGCCCAAACTAGGGCCAGACATTGCAGCTTTGGTCAAAGTCTAATGGTGCCACGCGTCAGTGGGAATTTATATAATTTATAGAATTTTTATTCCCTTTCTGTGACTCATTCATCAGACTGAGTCATCCTCCTGCTTAGGCTTTTTTCCCTTGTGGTGCTTGTTTTTATTCCGAGCCCTACCTTCTATTTTACTGGGGATCAGTCTTAGCCTCTTTTTACACCGGACCAAGAACACGGAGCATCTGTTTTTGCAGCTGTCCTTGCTCTAACACAGCTGTGCAGTTGTCCTCCCTCGGGGAATGTTAGAGCCGTAAGCAAATGTCGCTTCTCCTCGCTGCTAATGCCTCCAGGTCCTTTCCATTCTCTCGGTGGTTCGTCTCCTAGCCCTGCCAATATTCCATCCACGCTATGTCACTCAAAGCCTGTATCTGTCATCTAGAGGGACCTGTTTCTGAGGTAGAGGAGCGCGAATCCAGCCATAGTTTTGTGAGATGCTGTCCTCAGAACAGCAGCAGAGCCCTGAGCTCTCCTGCCCACCTCGTAGGAGGTGACTGGCAGGTTGCCCAAGAGATTTTGTCTAGAAGAGAACTATATTGTTGTGCTGGGATCAAGATCTAGATATTAATCAGAGGGGCCATTCCAGAGCCCAGATGGACCCTGGGGATGGCAGAAAAAAAGAAAGGATCAGCTTCTGTTCTGTCTGTTAAACAGGGGACTGAATCTCATGGATAATGGGTCTTCTGCCTGGACAACTGGACAGCTTTGTTGTAGACAATTTTGTGATGAAGAGGTGACTCCAGCCCTTCTATGGATTGCTCAGCTGCACAGTCACAACCCCATCACTTCATGCACCCATGGTTATCATAGTGAGCTGCAGCCCTCATGGATCCACCCAATAAGTACTCAATTGTCATATGACAAAGCAGAGACGTGACAATGTGATTGACAGTGTACCCGTGACCGGAGAAATACTCACAGTGACTCAACATTGATGGGAAGATCTGCTGGCCTTGGTAGTGGTGATATTTCTTCCCTGCATGTGGAAAAGTGTTCTCTCATGGACTTTTTTGGGGGGGAAGAAGAGAAATAGTGGCTACAAGCAAAGCATGCGGTGTACAGTCAAGATAGCATTTCATTAGCATGATGATTAGATTTGGTCTGAAATCCTGGTGAAAGCAGATCTTGATAACAGCTAGAAATGAAATCCCCGAAGCAGTTTTGTAATGCAAGTATTTGAGGAGACCATGTAGCTGCAGGCAGCAGAGGCTTGGCTACGATGAATTTAATAAGCAGTGAGAACTTTGTTTATATCAGATGTAGAAGGAACAGCCCAAAGCCAGGTTGCTAGAGCATATTGTGGTAGTACATATTTTATTTATTATTGAGTGCTGTATCAGAAAGAATTTTCTTCAGATCCTCCCTTTGCTTCTCATTTTTAGTTTTTCTCTCATATGTTCAACTCTCCTTGATGTTTGATACATTTTTCATCCTCTGTCTTCACTGGACTTTGCCTTTCTCCCTCTTTTCCAAAAATTTCCTATGTGAGCATGGTCTCAAGAACTTGAGAGTCTCACTGAGGCTTTGAAGCAAGGGCGTTTCCGTGTCTCGCTCAGCCTCTATGAAATCCAGCCCACAGCAAACCAGTAGGTTCAGTGAGATTCTGCTGGTGCAGGTGCCTTGAACTAAATTTCCGTGAGAGATCAAGTTCATCCATCCTGAAGCCCTCTGGGAGTTTCAGAGGCTGGTTACATGAGGAAGAAGAAGATAACAATAAAGAGGACACGTGGTGTTGGAGTGTTCACATCTGTTTCAGAAGAACTCAACTAAAGTTCAGCCATTTCTCCTCAAGATTCCTGGGAAGGAAGATAAAACATTCTGGCTTTTAGGATTGGTGTGTTATTAGAGTCAGTTATCACAGCAGTGATAACTTGGCTATGGCTCTATTAGGAAACTCACAGAAATTGTCACTATTCCTCTTGGTTCCAGGCACTTCATTTAGGCAGCAGAAGCAGCCTGATGAGCGCTTTCCCCGAACACAGCGCTTTTGGCCCTGCCTGCTGGTCTGAGCACATTTTATCGTGCGACTGTGGAACCCTGGATCTGGAAGAGACATCTCAAACTAATGGCCAGTCTGGTCAGTATGTGGCAACAAGTCATTGGGAATGGAGCACTCTGGAAAGCTTTGATTTCCGTTTACCATGGCCAAAGACTTTGAGCTGTTGTAAATAAATAAAGCTCCACAAATCAGCGCAATAAAAATCTTCATGATGAAGGAACCGAAAGTTGTATCCAAGTCACTCCAGAATCTGTGAGAGACGCTCTAACGTCTTTGCGTGCCGATAAAATTTTCTGTTGATGAAAATCTGCAGTAAGGATTAATTCTAGGACAAATCCCTTTACTTGTGTACCAAAGAGCTACTTCTTCCTCGAAGCTAGTGTTCGTGTCAAGAAATCACTTCTCTAAATTGCAACTTGAAGTGACATTTGGCCCATTAATACGTGGAGAGTGAAAGCTGACTATGATCATTCTTTTATTACATTCTCTGGCCTCTAATATCTTTTAGTACTTTCAGTGCTCTACTTTGACTGCAACTGTTTTATTCCAGGGGCCAGCAATATAACCCTGCTATTACATCTTGGCATCAACAAGAAAGGGGCAGAAGACAACAGCTGCATGAAAATGTGCTTTTTGCAACACAGAAGGAAAGCTGGCGTGATACGAGTCTTCTATAAGATTAAGAGTGGGCTTGAATCCAGATTTAATTTTGTCTAGCTACATGAGACATGAGCATTACAGTTCCCGTCCCTGTTGCTAGCAGCTAGTATGACTGGATCTTGGACTGAATTCACGTGGAGGTTTGGAAGAGTTCAGCTTGGAGCATCTGTTGATGGACTGTGCAAGTGCACTGCTTGTGCCGAGTTCTGTACAAGCTGGCTAAACAAGCAAGACCTTTTTGTTGCTTCAGCACTGACCTTGGCCAAGCTCTTTCCCAGCACATTTTTCCAAAACTCAGGCTCAGGCAATCTCTCAAAGCAGGCTTGTGAACTCGTAACGTGAGCAGTGGATGAATTGCTTTGGTTTTGATTAGGTTGGACTTGTACTCAAATAACACTGTTACTGAATCTGATCATCTGATGATGTTTATCCAGCCCTACAGGGCTGCAAGAGCAGGCTCCCTGTGCAGCACCTGGCTGGTTTCCATGGAAAGGCACCATGGAGCCACTGGGGCAGGAGATGCACAGGGCCTGGTGGCCTTTCTTACTCCGTCAGCATGATCAAACTGCAGCAGCCACTGCAGCTGCCTGGGGAGAAGGAAAAGAGGTTTGACACTGAGCTGCAGCAATAGAGGTCAGATCATTGCTGTAGGTGCATCCTCTGGGATTAATTTAGATAGGTGTTAACAAGGCCAACTCCAAAACTTGAAGCACTCAGGACTCATGACCTGAAACTTTCCCCACAGGGCAGGTGCCCCTGCCATTGCCTAAAGAGAAGAAAGAGAAAAGTTGAGGTTTATTCTTCTTTTGAAAGAGATTATTTCAAACCCACCTCCAACACACAGAGCCTTTTATACCAAAGGCTATAAATAGCAATAATAGCCCAACGATGTAGGAGGCCCAAGTCTGATTCTGCTTCCTGAAAAGATTAAAACTCATTGTCTCTTAAGAAAACAGCCAGGCCACTGTAGAGATGGCATGAATGTGGAAGGGCTCTTTCTCTTTTTAATTCTTCATTTAGACATTGACACTTCATCTATGTGGGTCCTTCTCTAGTTGCTTAAGTCTTGGGTTTGATACGGTGCTCCACCTGCAGCCTTTCTGCCTGCTGTCGCACTTTAACCCCAGCCAGCAGCAAAGCCCCACCCGGCCGCTCGCTCACCGCCCCTCGCTGGGAGGGGGGAAGAGTAAAAGTGAGAAAACCCGTTGGTTGAGATGCAGTTGAAGAGGGAAAGCAAAAGCCACGCACAAGCAAAGCCAACCAAGGAATTCACTCAGCACTTCCCCTGGCAGGCCGGGGTTCGGTCAGCTCCAGAACAACCGGTCTCTATCACGTGTAACGGTGACTTGGGAACACAAAACCGTTGCTCTGAATGTCCCCCTGCTTCCTCCTTATCCCTCAGATTTTTGTTGCTGAGCCTGACATCATATGGTCTGGAGTATCCCTCTGGTCAGTTGGGCTCAGCTGTCCCAGCTCCTTGTGCACCCCCAGCCCACTCGCTGGTGGGGTGAGGAGCAGAAAAGGCCTTGACTCTGTGTAAGGTCTGCTCAGAAACACTGAAAACATCCCAGTGTTACCAGCGCTGTTTGCAGCACAAATCCAAACCACAGCCCCAGGGGAGCTGCTGGGAAGAAAATTAACTCCATCTCAGCCCAAACCAACACACTTGAAGAGCTACCATGGTCCATTAAAGCTTCCTTCTGTTCGTATCTTTTCAGCCAGGGCCTAACTCCACCCCAAGTTTACATCTCATTCCCTGCTTCAACGCATCAACGCAACCCTGAGGAAATGAAGGTCATTTGTACAGCACCGTCCCGTTTGCAACAGCACTTGGGTAGAATTGTAAAATATCTGGGAGAGCACGGGAGAAGTGGCTGCGGCAGAAAATGAGCTTCCAAAGCTCTGAGCAGTTTATGTGAGAACGCCTTGTTTCCATTAGTAAAATATAGATTTGTTATGACATTGTAAGTCTTAGCTGTGAGACGCGCAATATTTCCTCGGAATATCTGGCGGCTGTATCACTGCTTAATATATCTATTAAATACTACATCGAGATGTAAGAGCAGCCAATAAAACTTGTTTATTTACCTTTGAAACCTCTGACAGAGTAAAGCATATCACTCTCTAGATAAATTTCCCCATTCAAATCGACTAGATATTGAAATGGCAGCGACGAGAGAAAAAAACATAGTTTTCCTTTCTGTGTCTGCGTTTGCTGTGGACAAAACAAAGGCTATCAAAAGACATTCATTTATTTATCTGTTGCTGTCTTTTGAATGCGCCAGAAGTAAAAATCCAAGCGTTGCCCTGATGTGCTTGTTCAATTGCATAAAACATCCAAGAGGGACCAATGATCACTATCTTCACAGAGGCCTTCTCTGTAATCAATCTTCAGAAAAAAACTCCGCGTTTTGTTTTTATTGGCATTTATGGTCATATTTATTGTTCCTCTGCCGGGCCAGCTAAGGGTTTTCTTGGCCGGCGCCCGCATGTACACACACTTACCTTCCAGCATCTCTCAGCTATCAATTCACAAAAATTGCTTTCAATTCTGAAACTGTAACATTTCAAACAAGAGTGGGTGAAATAAAATAGAACATTAAAACAGCCTTGTGCCTTCAGACAAGTGCATGGCAACCAGGAAAGCCAAGAATAAGAATCTTTTTGCTTTCTCACTTGATGAAGGTTACAGTCTCCCGGTGACTTGTTTTCTTAGCTTTAATATCTTTTGATATTTTTCCAGCCCTGTTATAGCCAGAGCTTTAGACACATGAAATAGCTTGTGTATCAGGAGGAGCAAAGGGCAGCTCGACCTTGTCTCTTGTCACTTTTCCGTTTGCTCAGCGGGAGACAACACACTGTGTTAAATCGCTAAACTTTATAACAAGATGAATCAAGGTGGAGGCTGGGAAAAGGAAGAGAGATAAAAAGCCAGCGTGTACTTTTTGTGATTCCCTCCAATCTCTCCAAATAGCTGAAGAAACGCACGAACAAGGGAATATTTTGTCCATTTTTTCCACGGCAAATGTAAAAGAGATTGTGATCTTCCCCAGGTAATGCTGTTAATACAGTGACTAGAGGAACTGGGCTCACTTCTGAAGCACTGAAGCAGCAGGTTATATTAAGACCTGAAATTGTTTCTTATTTATTTTCCCTCCTCCTCCCGTTTGTTTGTGTAATTTTACAAGGTGACTGCTGAAAGCAAGTCGACAGTGCAGGCTCGAGCAAAGCCAGGGAGGGAGAGGGACAGGGCAACGAGAAGGGGAGGTGCTCCATGTGCAGACCTGGTATAAGTTGCAACCTTCCCGGCACGTCTCTCCAAGTAATTAGACAGGCATTAATTACCAATTCAGCGTTTGCACATGCTGAACATGCTCATGTAAATTAGCACAAGATAAACCAAAACCATCACGTACGTGGTAATTTTGTAAAAGGGGAGCGAGTGGGAACTTAGGTGCGATTCATAAGAGAGGAAAATACTAGTCCATGGTTTTTTCCCATGATGAACAATATATAGTTCAGAGTGTAGCTGAGCGTATGTACATGATACGTCCTTACAGATCATATCATTGCATAATCAATATCTGGGAATTGTTCTGCAAAGTGTTTTGATAATTTCCATTTTGGGAGTCAGTTCTATAATGAGAACGGCGATGAAGACAAAGTCAGTTCTATAGTAAGACTGGAGACCAAGATCAACACGCTCAGTCTATGGCAGAAAGACTTACATGTAATAAATCCAGAAAAGGGTCAACTATAAGCCAAACTAACCTTCTGGACAAGATAAGCAGTGAAATTCCCTGAACAAACATTTATTATTTATCTAAAAGCTTTTCAGTGATGGAGAATCTTCCCTCAAGCCGTGGAAGTTGTTCTAGTAGTTAATTAGTATTGCTGCTGAAATGGTCCAGACTGTTTTTAATGCCACTGGATCCATCATATCTCCATCTGCTAGATTAAAAGCCCCATGACCAGAAGACTGACTTTTTTTTTTTGGTGACTGGCCAGCCTAGGAGCTCCCTGTGCTGTGCTAACACTTGTGCCACCTTGTAGTGACTTCTGTATCACGAGCAGCGGACGTGTGACTGTTTAGGTCCTGCATAAGGACTTCCTACAAAAATGTCGTGTCCAGAAGGCCTGGCCTTTGTGTCCATGAAACCTCTTAAGTGGACAAGTTGTATGCTTTTGGAATGGGCTCAAAATTTAGATCTGTGCTTGGAAAATGGTGTCCAGCTTTCCTTGGGGCTGCTTCACTGTCAAGGTCTTGGAGGTCTTCTGTGTTTTGGAGGACTTAAAATCCACAACCCAATTCTGTTTAAGTTTAATATCCTTTCTAGCCAGAAAGGATAGGACAACTTTAAAGAGTCTATTTACTCAATGAAATGTGCGATTTGGATGTGAAACGCTACACAACAGTTGCTGTTTATTTTCTTTTTCATGAGTATTGTATTTCAGATGCTTCTTTGATATTTGCTCTCCATGAAGCAAACCACCAGACAAAACGGTGGTCAAGGCCGGAATAGGACTGAACACGCTTCAGGTGCAGCTCAGCCAGCCACGCTCAGCTCGATGGATTTAATTGTGTCCAATACTTTGCATGCTGGGCCGGTAAAAGCCTTGTGCAGGCAGTAATTTTTTATGTCAACTTTGCAAATAGTGAATCAAATTGAGAAGTTCAACGAGTCTCTTCCCTCTTTGTTATTCGTACGTCGATACGTCTTTCCGTAGGAATTTTCTGAAGGGGTTGCAATTCTACCATTTGCAGGAACAGTAACTTATATTGTGACAGAGATGGATGTGACTTAGGACAGGAGGCTGATACCCTCCCTTCCCAAGTGAAGGTGCCTTGTTCCTCATAGAGAGCCTCACTTGAGGCTTCTGTCAGGGGCTGACCTTCAGCAGATAGGAATGAGTTAAAGCTCTACCTCAAGTATAAGTCACCCAAGGCCCTGCTGGGATGCCATTCTGCTTGTTAACATGGCAGATGTCACCTCAAGGCAGTGAGGCCTGTCAGAGTGCCTTCGTTGAGCTGGGAGCCTCTCCATACCTCCAGCAGTCTGGATTTGGGTTGGGAAATGGGGCCAGGGAGAGAAGATCCGGTTTTTCATACCCACTTTCAATTTCTCAGGGAAGAATGGCTGAAATACAGATGGTTTTGTTCAAATGTCCGTGAGTGGACATTTGAATGTGGAAAGCACTGCTGGAAAACATCTGCCAGCAGGAAGCTGGGCATGTCCAAGCATGAAGAAAAGGAAGCCTACACAGTCTTCATGCTCTTCACGAAATTACCTTTGTTTTCCTGAGTGTCCTTCATGCAAACATCTTTCCAAAGGGGTAGAGAAGGGGAGAACTAGGAACAGTCACCATAAAACCAGATGTCTAAGGTACAGTCCTCACTGACATTTGCTCCGTTTAGTCAATGGAGAGAGATTCCAGAAAGCCAGGCAGAGCTTCACACAGTGTCTGTTACTCTCTAGTGATGGACTCCATGGGGAATAACAACCACCGAGCTCCCGACTGAGGTGGTGGGTGCTGGTTGGGTGACGTGGATTCCCCACCATCACAGACACCGTTGGTGCTTCAGCCTCGTCATCTGTTAAAACTGAGGACAGTATTATGACAGGACTTGCTCTCAGGAGTGTTGTTAGAGCACAGTCATTAGTGTCTGCAAATCTCTCTGAGAGCAGCCATTAGAAAACTGTGAAGTGCTATTACTAAATACCCACTTACATTTTAAAAGAGGAAAAAAAAAACCCAGATGCACTTGCAATCGAAAATTGCATATATTTGAAACAAACGATATAAATAATGAAAGGAAGATGTCCAAGAGGGAGCATCACACTGGACAGTCCTTTGTCAAAAGTTGCAGAACAGTGGGAGTGAGCTGGCTGCTAAATGCCTGGGAACAAGAAGGTTGAGTACTTGGGTGCCAGAAGTCATCACAGTTTCCTGTTCTGCATCCCTAAATTCCTGGGTGTTTCAGGACTAGTGAGCACCTTTTTGTAACAGGGGAAGCTTATTCTTGATGATAATTTGCTTTAGCAGCTTTCTTGGAATCTCATGAATTTGTAGAGTACAAAACAAAACAAAAAAACAACTCTAAAATATTTTTTTTTTTCATTGTGGAATGAATAAAGTGAGGCTACAAAACTGTATCTATCTCTCTCTATTTTTTTTTCCCCACATGAGGCCCCTGATTTAATTAGTTGAGTCACCAGGGACTTTGAAAGAAGCTTTCTTCAAAACCCTTTTCCAGACACTATCTGAGATGGAAGTAAAAATAGATTTTAAATTGGTCTTGGGGAACTACTATTTACTTTAGAGATATATTTTTTTTTAAATCTACTAATGAACATCAACGATTGCCTTGTTCCAAGTCTTTGTCAACTCAGACAGTCCCAATTATTCCACTTTCAACCTGGCAACATAGGGCAGCACAATCCTGGAGTCATTCCACAGCCGCTGCTGGATGGATGTCAGGTTCACATTGGTGCAGTTATCACTGTGGCCACTGCTGGGACATAATCAAAAGTCCCTTCCTGATTCCAGCAGCAGGAGCAGAAAGGGAGATCACCCGGCTTTCTGAGGGTGTCTGCAGAAGACCAAAGGCCCAGCAGCCCTGCAGCTGCTGCACGCTGCTGTTCTGAGGAAGGAAAGCAACTTTCTCCATCGGTTGGAATCATAACCATAGAATGGTTTGGGTCAGAAGGGACCTTTAAAGGTCATCTAGTTCAACCCTCCTGCAGTGAGCAAGGACAATGGGGGCAATGGTCTTCTAGGTGGGTGTAGACATGTTCCTCTCTGTTGCATATACCTTGTGTGCTGTATAGGTTCATATAGAACCGGAGATAATACAGATGAGACGTTTGATTTCTTCTCATCTATTCTCTGGGTGGCCCAAGATTGCTGGCTGCATGGATGAAGCTGCCTTAGGAACCATCTGCTCCTGAATCAGGTGATGATTGCAGCTGATGACACCCAAAAAAGTCTGCCTGAGCAGACTCCCTGTTGCAAGCCTGCTGTGTTGGCAAGGGACACGGGCTGAGCAGGCTGGAGGAGGGGGGGACTGCAGTGAAGAGAAGCCAAACAGTCAGGGTTTTGGCTGCTCCTGTGCTCCCCTGCCTTGCAGAACGGCACCAGCAAAGCCTCTGAGATCGAGCTCCCCGCGTCACTGCCATTGCCACCTTCCTGAACGCCAGCTGGGGCTCAGTGTCACCTTTCAGTCACAAATAAGGAACTGCTGCCTCCTCTTGCAAGTCTTCAGTAATTTGGTAAGGGAAATCTTGCCAGCTGGTCAAGAGAGGGGATTGTTCTGCTGAATTCAGCACCTTTGTGTGCAGTTCTGGTTTCACCACTGTGTGCAATGCTGGGCCCCACCATTTCAGAAGGATGTGAAGGTGCTTTAATGTCTCCAGAGGAAAAGGCAACAGAGCTGGTGAAGAGCTGGAAAGAATGTCCTCTGAGAAGTGGCTGATGGTCCTGGGTTTATGTTTTGGAGAGGAGACTGAGCAGCCACCCCATTGCTCTCTACAGCTTCTGAGGAGGGGACGTGGAGAGGGAGGTGCTGAGCTTTTCTATCCAGGGACAGGTCGCATGGGAATGGTTGAGGGCTGTGCCAGGGAAGGTTCAAACTAGACATTATGAAGCATTTATTTACCAAGAGGGTGGTCAGACACTGGACCAGGGTTACTGGAGGGGTGGTGGATACCCCAAGCATGTTGGTGTTGAAGAAGCATTTGAACTATGACCTTAATAACGTGTTTTACCTTGGTCAGCCCTGAAGTGGTCAGGCAGCTGGACCAGGTGACCCTTGTAGGTTCCTTCCAACTGAAATAGTCTGTTCTGTTCTATTCCAACCAGCCATTAATGAGCCCAGTTTCCTGTGCTTAAAAGAAACCTCAAGCTGGGAGGAAGACTCCTTCCCTTTAGTCAGAACTCCAAATAAATCAAGAAAGGAAACGAAGACAGAATTTTAAACACAGAAGCAAACTCCACCAAACAGCCATGAGATCTATGCAGGATTTCAACACTACTGTTAAAAATACTTGTGGGAAAGGAGGAAACACGTCAATTTTCTCAAAACTGGTGCAGTATTTTGGGCAGACATGCAGGTCCATTCTAGACTAGATCTTCATGTCATGACAATTCCCCCAGGGATCTGAATTAGGATATACCTCTCACCTCATCCTGCTGCTCCTCAGCACAGAGACAATTGCTTACAAGCGGACATCCTTGTACCGAGGCATTCCAGCATCCAGAAAAGGTTAGGGAGTATTTTTTCTCTTCTACTCCGAGTGATAAAATACTTACCCATCTATTGCACAAATGTTCCCATAAAGTAGCAAGAGAACTGGAAAGTTCTTAATAAAACCATTAGCTCTATGCTATAGACTACAGTTACTCTTCAGGGGCCAGATACAGATCTCAGTTATAAGCTGGAATAATTTCCTGGCACTCCGAGGGCTTCTACTGGCGTACGACTGATACAAGTCAGAACTTCATCATAAAGCATCACGGCCACATTAACTTTCGCAATTTACACCAGTCAAGGGGTCGACTCGCAACGTTTTAGGATTTGGCCAAGAGAGGAAGAAATGCAATTGAGCGGGGGCTCTGTTTTTGAAACCAATTTCGAGCTAATAAAATTTTCTCCCTTCATTTGAATACACAGTCCTCTCTTGAGCCTGGATCTGATGGAATGAAATATAACTGTGCTGTGTAATATCATCGCCAGCCCCCTGGGTCATGTCGAATGCATATTGCTGCATTTACCACGGTGTGGGTACCAGCCACCGCACCGCACAGCCTGGAGAGGGAATCCGAGAAGATGGGATGATGACTGGGAGAGGATTGCTCTTTAAAGCTTCTCTTTTAATAAGACATGGGAATTTTGAATTTAGGCCTGGGAAGGCAATAAGTGAAGCAAAGACCTAGACAGGCTGGAGAGTTGGGCAGGGAGACATTTAATGAAATACAACAAGGGCAAGTGTAAAGTCTGGCATCTGGGAAAAAATAACCCCAAGTACCAGTGTAGGTTGAGGACTGAGCTGTTGGAGAGCAGCGTAGGGGAAAGGGACCTGGGGGTCCTGGTGGTCAGCACGATGGCCATGAGCCAGCAATGGGCCCTGGTGGCCAAATGGCCAATGGCCTCCTGGGGTGGATTAGAAGGGGGGTGGTGAGTAGGTCAAGAGAGGTTCTTCTCCTCCTCTACTCTGCCCTGGTGAGGCCACATCTGGAATATTGTGTCCAGTTCTGGACCCCTCAGTTCCAGAAGGACAGGGAACTGCTGGAAAGAGTCCAGTGCAGAGCCACAAAGATGATGGAGGGAGTGGAACATCTCCCTGCTGAGGAGAGGCTGAGGGAGCTGGGGCTCTTTAGCTTGGAGAAGAGGAGCCTGAGGGGTGACCTCAGGAATGTTTATCAATATGGAAAGGGCGAGTGTCAGGAGGACGGAACCAGGCTCTTCTCAGGGATGTCCAGTGATAGGACAATGGGCAATGGGTGCAGCTGGAGCAGAGGAAATTCCATCTAAACATGAGGAAAAACTTTTTCACAGTGAGGGTGACAGAGCCTGGAACAGGCTTCCCAGAGAGGTTGTAGAGTCTCCTTCTCTGGAGACTTTCCAAACCCCCCTGGATCTGTTCCTGTGTGTCCTGCCCTGGGTGATCCTGCTCTGGCAGGGGGGTTGGACTCAATGATCTCCAGAGGTCCTTTCCAACCCCTGCCATTCTGTGATTCTGTGATTCTGTGAAGCGAGGTTCCTGTTGTTGCAGCTGTTTGGCACTGCAAAGGCACCCGCCCCGCAGACTCCTTCACACCGTAAACCCGATCCCTCTGTGGCTGAGCTCAAGGTGACAGCAAATTGAGGGACATTAAGCAATGTTTGTACTGGTGGCTTCTGGTCTGCAGAAGCAAAGCGGAGTGCTCAGGGACACCCCATCACGCACAGTGCCCCTGGGACTGGCTTGCAGGTGGGAATGAAATGGGATGTGTGATGGGTGGGTGGGGAGGATGGGAGCAACAGGTGCCATATTCTTTGGGAAGCAGGGTGATGAAAAAGTGAAAAGTTGGGTTCTAGATGAGATCTGAAGGTTCCTCTTCAAGCCTCTAAATAGGGAGAAAACTAACAATTTGCTTTCCCTCTAGGGAAAGAGGGATACATGACCAAAACTGTGATCCTAAGGAGTCTTTTCCCTCAAAGCCTAATTCTCTATTCATGATGCCAAATCTAAGTTAAAACTTTAGTCCATCCTGAATGAAACAACTTGTTTTGTGGTGAAGTTCAGAGTCGGGACTTTTGATCCTGAAAAAAAAAGATTTGTGAGTAAATGTGCTTAATTTTAAGGTCAATTTTGAGATTTAAAATACAACCACAAAGTGAAAAGTAATTTCAAACTGCAGAATGAAAATGTTCTATGAACAGAAAAGCAGCCTTAAATGTGTCAATATTTTCATAATTTTCCTTTAAGATAAAATGCTGATGATATCAACACAATTCTGCATCTTCCATCCTGGTGGGATCCAGGCAGAGTTTGCCTGCGTGGAGCTTCGTCAGCTGTCTCTGCACAGGAGCCATCACATCCTCGTTGAGCCTCTTGAAAATCCAGCCATTCATTTTGATGCAAAAATGACAACTGTGCTGTTCTGAAATGCTGATGCTTAAAGGAGAAGGATGTTCCTGGTACCTGGACCTGACAGGTGTATTTATCATCTCTTGGGGGCTTGTTTGGGGCCGTACCGATATCGGAAAGACTCCGTTGTCCGTGATTGCCCCACTCCAACAGTGCGCACTTTTACTTTGTTTACAGGGCATCTGGATTTTGTGGTTCTTTTTTTATGTCAGGCACCTTTAATGCATTAAACAGTGTTGACTTGTGAGTCTTGTCACTTTGTGAAGTGGAAAACAGTCACTGTCACCGACAAGTGAATAATAATAGAGATGAAAAATTAGCCATGAAGAGCACGGCCTATACATTACTGTGCTAATTATAAACATTGGCATATTCATACATCAGAATTAATTTCTAATAGAAATGGGCAATGCTCTGTTGCATTTATCGCCGTGGTGAGGGATGTGCAAGCGGGGACATCATCACCTACTGCTGTTTTAAAAACAGCTGAGAAAATAAAGAGTGGGAAGTGCCTACCCTGATGCAATCATCACCTTTCACTTGGGGCTGTGTCCGGAGCTAGAAACCCCTGCAGAGGGGAAACTGGGAAAAAACCCATTTTAAGTCATCCTTCATCTATATACTACTTTTGTGTCAAAGCACAGAAGTGAGTGCACCTGAAAACCCTTCCTCTGAACAGGTTGGCAGGCAGTAGATGGGGAAGCGAGTGTGAGTCCCAGCTCTGCTCTTTCCAATTTCTGTCCCGATTAAAACTAATTATTTATGAATCTGAACCAACTTTGACAAATGTTTTCAAGGAAAAAAAGAGAGAGAGAGAAAATAATATATAAAAATTTTGAAGTCAGTTTCTGCACTGGCAAAATGAATACTTTGCCATGACACGCTGAAGTGAGGTTTTACTTTGATATTGAGCTAAATTTAACTTTTCAAAAGGTTTAAAGGGATGCAGAAACCTTCAACATGAACTGGTTCATTTCAGTTTAAACCCAGCGTGCTCTCTGATCTACCAGATTGTTCTTGATGCTTCTCTCATTCCATCTAGAAAGTAAGCAGCAAAACTGTCATTTTGGGTGCACTTCTGATGAGCGAGGGCTTCCTGACCAAAGAACCAAAGGCTCAGCTATTCTCACCATTCTGCCAGGTGAGGTGGGATTCGTTCCACCTCAAAGCCGCCTTTTAAAAGTCAGGCATTTCATTTAAGTGACTTAAGCTGTGCCAATAGTAGATAGAAAGAAGGTGGCATTTCCAGAGAGTGACTGATCCATCTTCAGACTGAGTGGAAGGAGGAATCACCCACGTCAGTGCTCATTCCTCTCCACGGACCACCAGGAGGGTTGCAAGGACTGGCCAAGCGCAGACTGTCAGCTCTTAGCTGCCTGTACCACAGAGACAGCAGCGTACGGGTTCTGCCTCTTTTCCTGCCTGACACCTTAAATAACAATTTAATCATTCATTTCTTTCAGAGGTTTCTTCTTAGGACAGGAACAGGGGAAGGCTAAAGGTCAGGATTTGTCTTCCATGAGAACATTGTGCCTACATGGAATTACCAAGTTTACGTGTGCTAAGGGGTGAAGGGCTGAGGGCAGGTCTCAGTTATCTCAACTCAGTCTCTTGAATCAGAAGAACTCTACCATAATAAAAAAGTGTAAAAATCCTCTGAACCCTGAGTTTGACATCATTAGTGATTTTCTAGTGGGTGACAAAAGTGAAACAAAAGAAAAAAGGGTGTTAATGTGAACTGGTGCAGGTTTCCCTTTAGCTACAGGTAATCAAACAGACATACCCCTTAAAGGAGCCAGCTGGAAATGTCTGTTTGAAAATACACTCTGTATTCTGTGTCTGGAAAAAAAAAAAGTTTTTGTTTTGATCACCCTTTGCCACTTTCTCACTTATCCTGAGGCAAACCCATTCCCAACATAGGAATGGAGCCTTGTGTTGGGGATTGCCTGGATTAACTGACACCCTTCACTCAAAGAGGGATTCAGGACATACAAGGAAGCAGTGGAGAAAAAAGAAGAGGGAGTTAGAGGTGAGAAGTGCTCTTAGAGCTCGCCAGGCTACATACTGTCACTTCTGTCTGATGATAAAACTTAAGATATTTCAGATCAGAGCCTGCGAGGTGGGTCTTTACCTCTTCTGGTGCTAATAAAAGCCATTCCATTGCACATAGCTGCCAGATAATATCTGGAAGTGTATCTTTTAGAATAACTGGAAAAGCATGACAGCTTGGATTCCGAAGGGGAAACATCTAATTGTCATTTGATATAATTCTTGCATTCCCTGAACTTGCCCCCATTGTGTAGACACTATGGGAAGACCACCTGAAAACTGCTGCCGTTGTCCTTGCTCCTGGAAACAGAAACACGATGGCAGACATCAAGGGAGTTTCATTAAAACCAGGAAGTTGCATCTAACCTTGCAGTTTGGCCTCCTGAGAGCCAAAGGTTGGACCAGAGATCTCCAGTGGTTCCTTTCAGCCTAAATAATCGAATGATTTCAAGCAAAAATGTGTTGCAGTATTTTACCTAAATGTAGTTGGAACCGAATTGAGTCCATCCATGGACCCAGGGCCTTTAGCATTAAAGCAGCTGAGCACCTCATATTCAGCCTCAGTCTCTTTTATCCTGCATTTTTAAAATTCTACTTTTGTGCTGATACTTAAGTGAGATCAAAGGGGAGCAAGAAACTCCCAGCTTCTCAGAGCTACAGTATTTCCATTGCTTGCAGGCGCAGGCTGGCCTGTGGGTAGAGCATGGACTGCAGATGCATTTCATCAGGAAGCTGTCAAGACAAAAAAAATGTGTTATAATGCCTACCTGAGTCTAAGACAAGCTAGAACCTCACTCAGCAGCTCTTAGATTGAATGTTTTTTAAAACTGCACAACGAGAGTTTACGCGTCTTCATTGGGAACTTTTGGTATTTCAAAGAATCTGATGTGTAAGCATGAAAAATAATGAGGATTTAATGTTCCCTGTCTGAGGAGAATCAGCCCTGACCAAGCTAGAAAACCTCAGCTGAAAGGCCCAGGCAGCTGATTTCATTCCATCTACTGAAATCAGCAGATGGACTGCTCATAGGTAGCGAGGTCCAAGCAGCCAGAAAGTCCAAGTGGCCCGTCGCTGGGGAGCTGTGAGATGGATGTGGAAGGCGCTGAACCAACCGAGCAGCACTTTTATGTTGCAACACATTGGCAGGGCCTTGCAGACATTTACTGAGGCGTTAGCTTGGACTGGGTCCAGCGCCGGAGCCCAGACTCCGTTCTAACAACGCCTCATCAGTAAGAACACAGTTATTCAGCACTTTGCCCAAATCTCTCCCTGGATCAGACTTTGCGGCGAAGACGAGGAGGAGTTTGGTCCTCTGCGTGCAGCAGTAATCGTGGTGTGCGGCGCACGGCCACGGCCGAACACGCTGTGGCGAGCGCCTCGGAAAAGGCCTCCCTTTGTACGGCTCTTCCAGCAAGGCCCCCGGTGTTGTAAACAGCGAGGGGGAGAGCTCTCTCATCCATTCGACGCCCTGTGTGTCTGATCCGTCGGCGTCATACAAACTCTCTGATCCTTGACCCTGATTTCCTTCCATCACTGCCTGTGCTTACAAGATAGCAGCTCTCTCTTTTCAACATTGGCCTGTTACAGGCCCCATAAAAACTTCCCTAATGCCTTCAAACGCTGAAAGGAGACGGAGAGAAACGACAGCTTGCAAATTCTTCTCTATATTCTGCAAGAACAAGACCATCCTTTTCTTTCCTCGGGCTGCAGGAGCGCAGTTCTGGAAACATCACGTCAGATTCCTCATGGTGTGAGGAGTCTGAACTTCCACCTGAAAAAAAAACAACCCTTTTGTCCCCACACGCTTGAGCAGATCTGGGAACAAGGCAAAACTCTGCATGAATATTCTGACAAGTACCAGAAGGGCAAGATTGATGCTGCCTTCACCCTCCTTGGCTTCTCATCACCCGTGTAATTAACACTCACCACCTCGTGAGAGATGAGAAACTCGGTGCAAATTTTGAATACTAAACAGGGAAGGTGGGTGGGTGCCCCCTCCTCCTCTGAATTAACCTACTTAGAGGTATTCTCTGATGACCTGGGTAAATAGGAGCTTTGCGAGTCGGAGACAGGATAATGAGGTCTGTATAAACAAGCTTTATCGACCTGTACTGCCTGGGCAGCCACAAAGCCCTGGTAAAAGCTTCAGCTCCCCTCTCCCAGCATGCAGCGGAATCAAGGTAAAACTCCAAAGGGCTTGTCTGCAGACAGCACCTTCTTTGTTTATTTAAAGCCCTGATCAGGAATCTGCAAGAGTATTTCAAATGAAAGGAGACAGAGATGTTCGACCCCTCCCACGAGCTGTGCTTTTGGAATGGAGGAAGAAGTGCGGGATGGGCTGTCAACTTCTGTGCAAAGTCCTTGCCTTTAGTGCAGGAGGGGAAATTTCAGGAAGAAGGAGATTTACCAAGTGGAATAAGACTCAGCAAGTGAGCAGTGGCCCAGATGGCAGCCCAGAGCTGCTCTGCAGGTGTTGGATCCAAGCCATGAAGCAGAGGGCTTCACGGGGGCAGCACTGGCAGGCACTTCAGCCGTCTTTCACTTTCTGAGGGTTTTTTCCAGCTCTTTTTTTTTTTCTTTTTTCTTGCAAACATTTCAGACCAATGCTAAGATCTAACCACATTTTAAAGTGTAGAAACCTAGAGGTGAGTTAATCTTAGACTCTTTCAAAGTGCTCTGTAGGAACAGACAAAAAAACAGTATTCAAAAACTATAGCGAAAGAGATGAGAAAGATGTGGTGGCACCTTAGCAGTGTGAATGATCAACCACGAAAACAAACAGTGGAAGCTTCTCCATCTTTGGCAGTTTCAAATGAAAATGTGGCCATTATCTGGAAGATGCTCATCAAGCATCTGTCAGGTGCCCATCGTTTGGCCCAAAATAGAGATCAGACTTATTTCAAAGCCTATGTTACCATCACTACTTGATTTCCGTTTGTCTGGGAACTTAGAAAGTCTGCAAGCAAAATTCTCTGAGCAATTCTGAAGACACAAGAAGACAGGGATAGGGAACAACCTCAGGGGTCTCCAAGCCTAGTTCTTCCATATGGGTTGTTCATGTGGGGCCCAGACCTTTTCCACAGGCTGTGTCCTAGTGCCGCCACAACTGGGAATGACAAAGTGTCAAGACTAAATCAAGCTGTTACTGCTCATCCAAGACATATTTTGTACCCCTGGAAATTTGAATTTTTTTTGTAGCTGTAGCAAACCATATGAAACATCTAACAGATGTGAACTTATCAGGGTTCCAGCATCCTTTGTGGAGTCTGTCCCTTTGTACAAATTACAAAATTTGCTCCATCTGCGCTGACTGGATTGAAATGTCAGCCCCACAGTTGGGGTAAGCCGAGCAGAATTTGTGTTCAACAATTTCCCAAGTATATTAGATTAGCTTATTAGCCTGTTCTGGTTTTAAATTCTCATTTCACCTTTTTTCTTACTGCTGCAGGATGCAATATTCATGTACTGTTAAATCAAATACTCCATTAACAGCGCCAGAGATAAATATTGAATTAATGGAATAATGCAGGTTAATAGTAGATTCATAGGATAATGCTGGAGAATACTGTGTATGAATTATGCTGGCAGCTGAATCGCTGACCCTCGCTGTGCTCTGACTGCAGGTACTATAAAAATAGACAAAAAATGCTAAGCTATCTGAGATTTAAATATTTACTGGGAGTAGGTAATAGGTCGTGGATGTGGGCAGATGCTTAGATGAAGCGAGGACAAGCCATAGGCACTGAATTTTTCAGGCTTTCCCTTCTTCTTGAGAAGTAACAGAATCCACTGGTTGCTGCTGCTGCATAAATGCTCATTTTCCACCCGAGAAGCCTCTTGTCTCCTCCAGCCCAGTCCAGGGCCCAGGCACTCAGTTTGTAATTTCTCACAAAGGCATCTTGTTAAGGCTGTGTGAACCTCTGCAAAGCAGAGGAGAGTCAAAGAACCCAATATTTTTTAGCAAAAAAAATAACAACCCACAAATCCCCTTCAGAAATGGCCAGAAACAGAGACCTGCTGAAGCCCCACCCAGTCTTTCGACTACCTGGCTCCAAGCTCCTGTCAGGGAGTGGCGGAGAGCCAGAAGGTCTCCCCTGAGCCTCCTTTTCTCCAGGCTGAACAAGCCCAGCTCCCTCAGCTGCTCCTCAGACTCCTGCTCCAGACCCTTCCCCAGCTTTGTTACCTTTCTCTGGCCACGCTCCAGCCCCTCCAGGTCCTTCTTGGAGTGAGAGGTACTACCAGGAACATGCCAACCAGGAGCCTACCAGGCCATGCTTTAAACTGTCCCTATGGCTCTGTCCTTAATTTTCTTTTTTTACCAAGCCTATCTAGTCAGTTCCTGGCTTTTTATGCCTGGCATCATGAAAATTTCAAGTAGGAAACGCATCCTAAATTTGTTTCTTTTTTGTCTTTTCTTCCAGGAAACGTATGTGTGCAAACTTCCCCTAATTTATGTAAATACGGAGGTGAAAGAGTTTCACTTCATTGTTACAAATCCAAAGTGTCCTGACATTTCCAATTAGCCAGTGAGAAAAGCAACGTACCTGTAAATAAATCCCAAAGTCAGCGAGTCTCCTCTGGCAGAAACGCCACGCTCCCATCACAACACCCAACTGTGAGGCTCCGAGACGTGCTTATTGCAGCCCAGATTAATGGTGGCCCATTGCCCTGGGAAGGTGTTGGAGAATTTGTGTCAGGGGATGGCTGAAAACTTGGGCACGATGGCAAGGAAATCACCATTAGGGCTAAACCCAGCCCCGTGTCGCCCCTCTTGGCTGAGCTGAGGCTTAAGCTGGCGAGAGGAGTCTGTTTAGTGTATCAGCATGGTGGTGTTTGACAGGGTCTTGGCTTCTGCAAGACAAAGGTGGTGAAATGCTCTTTCCTGTGACCTGCAAAGCTGCTGCTGTCAAGGTCAAGCTCACCATAAACATCTCTGCCCGTAAAACGTACGAGTAGGACGGGGAAGGAAAGGAGGCTGGTGGGTAGAATCTTGCAATGAATCATAGAATCATAGAATTGTCCAGGTTGGAAGGGACCTTCAGAGGTCATCTAGTACAACCCCCGTGCCGAGAGCATGTCTAATCTAAATCTACTCTTTTCTAATTTGAAACCATTACCCCTCGTCCTATCACTACAGGCCTTTGTAAACAGGCCTTCTCCAGTCTTTTTATAAGCTCCCTTCAGGTACTGGAAGGTCACTATTAGGTCTCCCTGAAGCCTTCTCTTCTCCAGACTGAACAATCCCAGTTCCCTCAGCCTGTCCTCATAGGAAAGGTGACAATAGAACCACTGCCTTCCCACGTGAGCCCACCCGCCCCTCTTTTATCCCTTCCTTGACATCCCATCTGGTCAGGACTAGGGAGGCCCCAGAAAAGGGTAGAAAGATGGATAAGTCTCCTTTGCCCTAAGGTCCCTCCATCAGAAACCTGTCCTTAGCATGGAGGGAAGGCACTGTGTGGGAGGGGGCGAGCCCACAGGGTAGCGTTATCTGTGCTAACCAAGCTCTGAAGAAATTCGTGACACCCTCTCCACCCCAGAATAAAAAGGTTGCAGGAGTCATGTTGGCACTGCTGGGTGACATTCACTGCACTTCTCCCCCTGCCCTTTTGCCTGGAATGTCTTCTCCATGGGACCTACTCATGTCGTCAGACACTGAGAGCACAGCTATGGAGGGGGGGGACGGTCGGAGTAAAGTGTTGCAACAAGCACAGGCCTTCAGGTGAGTAGTGTAAATCCTGCGTGGGGATTTTGACTGCATTTAGACTTTTTAAGGTGGAAGTGTGAAACATCTCATTCCTGGTTGCCCAGCCTGGAGTTCTCTCTGGCTTTCCCCAGGCGTTCGGATTCCTCGGCGTGGACATTGCGATGCTTGGCATCCCCACCAGCGTTCCCTGAAGCACAGTCTCACCGCGCCGATGTTCGCACTCAACGTTCGGAGTGAATGTTCCCACTCCCAGGTCGTTCCACGGCGAAGGGCACCCTGGCTTTTGGTGGTGGATGTCTAAAATTCCAGCGACATCATTTCCCATTTTACAAATCCATCAGCCTGCAGACATAGTCGGGTACAATGTGTTCAGACATCCAGTGCAAGGAAAACTAATAATAATACTGATGCTTTTTATTGGCTTCACACACCATAGCTTGTACTTCTCCTCCCCAGGGCCAGATAAAAGTTTTGTGTTGTTGTTTAAGAAAAAGCCCATTTTGGCACCATAGCCGGCAGAAATATTGAGAGCTTCATTTCTTCCCCTTCCCCCTCTCTTACTTCTCTCGTAATCTTTGATAAAGCAAGAAGTGTTCTCCAAAAAAAGGTATGCTAATTAACAATTAATTCTTTTATCTTACAGTGCCGAGACTGTAAGACCTGAAGAAGATGTAGAATAAAATTAGTGGTAATTAGCTTTTTAGAGCATTAAATAAACAGTGACATGAACGATGGAGAATTAATGTTATGCATTTATTTTTAACAATATTTATACAGGCAGTTTTTGAACAAGGCCCTCTGGCATTAGCTTTTACTAATACAGGCAAAACAGCAACGAGAAATAATTACATTTAGTCTGCACTAAGACAGCACTATGCAAATCAAAGGAATAATGAAGGGAAGCCTGTTAATAGGGTTTCTGGAGACTCTCTACTTGAGTATAATATTTGGGCTTTGTATTCCTCTGAAGAATTCCGAAATTACCACCCTCCATCATTTCACGCCACAGGCGTGCGGCTCAGTATAAATATCGGTGGCGCGAATCGGCGCCGCCAGCCAAGGCGGAGGTTTCCAGAGCGGTGGTTTGGGCTGAGCTGTTTGCTGTGCTGTTTGAAGCAGTGAGCTGAGAAGGACGCTCGGCTGCATCTCCCACTGCTCCCACCGCAACCCAGCTGCAGCCTGGCAGAGTGGGGCAGAACTCGGTGTGGAAACACCGGAATGAGGGGCCAGGATTTGCAGAAGGGTGGGCGCTGTCCCCTGTAACTGGAGCGTGTGGAAAGGCTCGAGATCCTGTGTTTCAACACTGACAAACTCATTTTTCTAATTGGCTGTATTTATTCTTTGCTGTTGCTGTTTTGGTCTTTTGAGGCACCTCTGGGAGCTGTTCTCACAGAATCACAGAATGGTGGGGGTTGGAAGGGACCTCGAAAGATCATCGAGTCCAACTTCCCTGCCAGAGCAGGAACCTAGAATAGGTCACACAGGAATGCGTCCAGATAGGTTTTGAACGTCTCCAGAGAAGGAGACTCCACAACCTCCCTGGGCAGCCTGGGCCAGGCTCTGTCACCTTCACTGTGAAAAAATTTTTCCTTACGTTTACCTGGAACCTCCTCTGCTCCAGCTGCATCCAGTGCCCCTTGTGCTGTCATTGGATGCCACTGAGAAGAGCCTGCCTCCGTCCTCCTGACACTGTCCATTTCCATATTGATAAACATTCCTGAGGTCACCCCTCAGGCTCCTCTTCTCCAAGCTATAGAGCCCCAGCTCCCTCAGCCTTTCCTCAGCAGAGAGATGTTCCATTCCCTTCTTCATCTTTGTGGCTCTGCACTACACTCCACCATGTGAAGATACTCGGCATGTGCTGACTACCACCCAGACCCCTGTTAGCGAGCCCTCTGCACTCACACACTGTGCTTTGCAGGGTCCTTGACACAGATGAAATCTCCCTCAGCCGGACATTGTAACGCTCAGGGACAGAGAAAACAAAAATCTGGCTCCTAATCAGCTGAAACACCCACAGATCATCCATCTTCTGTTATCGCTCCAGTAAATGTAGAAGAAACTGGGAAGATCTGTAAAATCTTGTTTGTGTTACACAGTTTTACTGCTAATAGGGTGTGCTAATTAAGAAAGGCGCCTCAGCAGATGAATCCTTGTAACAGTTTTTAATTAACACTCTCTCCAAAGGCGGAATCAGAGGGGAGTGGGGCGAAGGGTCCTCCTCGGGCTCCCCCAGCCCAGCACCTGGAGCCGGAGCCCAGAGCCGCCCAGTCCACGTGCTGGTTTCCAGCCTGCCTTCAAAAGCGCCCATTTTAATTAAAAGAGAAAAGGCAGCGGTGACAGCCTTTAATCAGGCATTTAATGAATAGCTGACAGGGCACTTCGTGCAATCAGTCCATTGTCATTCCTATGAAGTGACAGCAGGATGTGTATTAATATCGCAGCCTCCGATTCAGAGACCGGGCGGGGACCGCGGAGACCTCCCGACAAGGTTTCGCGGGGCTCGCTCAGCGCTCTCTGCTCTCTGCCAGGTGGAAATCACGGACTTTGAGTCACGCCAGGTCTGCAGCCTCTGGGTGACCCACACCAGGGGCTGTGGGCAAGGTTTGAGGGGGGGAACCCATGAACGAGCAAAGAATGACACATCACCCCTCACTGCCCACAGACCGAGATGGGGTAGGGGGGAGATGGGGAAAGTGTGGTTCTAGCTGAGCCCACAGGAATGGGAGATAATGTGCTTTCTTCAGTGTTTTTTAATTATCCTCTCTGATTTTTTTTTTCTTCAGTACCCAAATATGCATCAGAAGTTGGTGTTAATTGGCAAGAAATTAAATTAAGTAAAAATTCGCCAAGTTGAGAGCGTCTTGCCTGCAGCATGCGGCCACGGAGCACGTGCTGGGCTCTTACTCTGTCCTCCACCTCATAGAGTCCCTAGACTTCCCTGGCTCATGTGCCTGGGGTAGGAGCTGGTTGTTACCACTCTATTAACCTGTTTGCTCCTTCGCTTCACGTATTGGGAACATTCACGTATTGGGAACATTCACATATTGGGAACATTCTTGGGCTGCTGGCTTTGCCCAGGGAGGTTGGATTAGAAGGGAGCGATTAAGGTTGTAATGTCCGATGGTAGTTTCTGTACATAATCACACCTTCTAAAGCTGATCACTCCTCTTAGCGTTGGTGTAACCATCGGTCTGTGTGGTAGCAAAAAGGATTGGGTCCAACTACCAACACCCTCCATCTCCTTCTGGAACCCCATCCAACGACCACAGCCGGAGCCAAGCCTAAGTTATATCATTCCTTCTTGGAAACAGGGAAAACAAGAGTTTAAAATCAACAGAACTGTCTTGGGGTGGGAAAAAAAACCTAAGAACTCAGGGTGACTGCATTTCTGTGTTAACAATCCTCGTCGAGACATTTCTCCACTCGCCTCTTCTTGGAGGGAGAATTTTCTTCCCTGATGGACAGCCTGGAAGATGATGATACTCCCCTTGCAGAATGATTGCAAGGTAGACAATGACAGTTCAAACCCTTGCCTTGCTCTGCCAGTCTCTTGACAACACTAATGGGGCTGCCAAGAGGGCACGAGAGTGTTATTTTCTCTCCACAGTCCATTCAGAGCCAGCCTTCCTGCGGAGACAGCCCCAGAGTCCTAGTTAGACTCTAGTGGTTGTGATGACTGTGGTGTGGCTGCTTGTCCTTTATCTTCAGAGCCACCTGTCTCACCCCCATCGGGATCATTCGGTGGTAATTACAGTCCTGTGACTTGTTAGACTCTTGGGAGATAAAAAGACCGATTCCTTCCAACAAAATAGAGCTCACAAAACACTCAAATCATGTTCATTTATGGATCATTCGGGGAAACAGAGCTGTCGGTGAGACTCAGAGCTATCACAGATTGAGATCAGATGGCAAATGCAGGCAGGTAGGGAAACCTTTGCAATACTCTCTTCTTGGAAGAAATGCTGAGAGGATCACTGGGTGACACTTAGGTCCCTGAACTGAATCAACTCTGTATGTTTAAAACCAGCCACAGTCTGAGGGGGAGAAATTAAAATGGTGTGTCCAGTCCTGATCTCGAACAGGCATATTCAGCAATATCAGATACAAATTGCTGTGGAGACTGGAAACCACGGTGCTCCCACCCATGGGTAAGTCAGGCTGAAATACTCATCCAGAGACGAAAAGGTTTCCTAAACCTGCTTTCTTGAACCTTTTTTGCAAAATAGTTTAATTTCTCTTACTGCATTTTTCTGATAAACTCTCTCTTTCTTCCCGCACAGTTAAGTTTACTTCCTCTCTCCCACCTGCAGCTGAGCGGAGCGGCTGCACTTCTGCCAAGATCGCGCAGAAAACAAAATTAGGAAAGGAGAGATCAGCTAATAAGCAGTTGCTATTCATTATGGGAAATTACAGCTTTCGTGTCTTCGGAGAGTAAACGTCTGTCAGCTCCAAACCAGAAACCTGTTGCGTCTAAATACCTTGCTTAAGTGGGTGGAGAGGCTTAAACGTGCTCCAAGTCGTTCCTCTTTTTAGAAGAAATTGTTCCTGCTGTCCTTGGTGTCTGGGGACAGGCACAAGTGGTACGGGCCAGGGGGATAGGACATGCTCTCCTCTGCTCTGTTTGCTTCCTCTGGGACTCGTAGTGCCAGGTCATTGGACCTCGTCTGGCAGCACCGAGAAGTGGCTTTATCATAGAATGTGTTGTTTGGATTGGAAGAGACCTTCAAGATCATCAAATCTAACCATTCCCCCATCCCTGACAGGGCACCACTAACTCCTGTCCCTCAGCACCACATCTCCACAGCTTGGAAACCCCTCCAGGGATGGGGAACTCATCCCTGCCCTGGGAAGCCTGAGACAGGCCTGGACAATCCTGAAGGGGAAGAAACCATTCCTTAGCTCCAACCTAAACCTCCCCTGGGGCAACTTGAAGCTGTTTCCTCTTGTCCTGTCTCTTGTTCATTGGGAGCAGAGCCTGACCCCGCCCTGGCTCCAAGCTCCTGTCAGGGAGTTGTGGAGAGCCAGAAGGTCTCCCCTGAGTCTCCTTTTGTCCAGGCTGAACAAGCCCAGCTCCCTCAGCCGCCCCTCACCAGCCTTGTGCTCTAGACTCTTCCCCAGCTTCGTTGCCCTTCTTTGGCCACGCTTCCCAGCAGCGATGGAAGATGGCTGCTGAACTAGAGACAGAGAAAAAAAATCTAAAGAATTTCATAAGCAGACTAATGTTGTTTGCCCAATTCACTAAGAGGAAGGCACTTGTGGAGAGCCGGGGAAGATCCCTGGTTTGGGTGCTTAGATGGCATATCCAGCACAAAGCTTCACTGCTTTCCACCCCTGCAGAGGGATTTTAGACACGGTGCATTTTTGGGCTTCTCAGAGTGTTTGTTTTATATGTGGGGGAAAGGGGAGGTACCAGTGACACCACCACTGGGGAGGGATGAGTACCAGTGCTCACCAGGGAGCAACAGGACATAGAATACAGGTGAGACAACTCCAAGGCTCATATAACCTAGATCAGCAATGGGGCAAAATCCCAAGAGCTGTAAAGCACAGAGCTCAAACCTGCGGTGGGCTCAACACCGAGGCCACGATTTCTCCCAGCTCTAGAGCATCACCCCCACCACAGAGACGGCTGCAGGACACAGATCCCGGAATAGCACATGGCAATTCAACAGCTAGGGAAGCTTCCCAGGTTGGACAGCCGCGCTGCAAGCCCGGCTTCCCGCATCAGGCGAGGACACGCGATCGCAGCTCTTGGCCAGCGTCTCCTGTTCACGCACTGGAGCAGAAATAAACAGAACATTGTCAAAAAACAAAGCCCCATGTGATGTTGGGAAACATCAAGTTGTTTCTTACATAATGTAAACCAGCCCTGTATCCCCAGGATGCCTGCCTGTACGTTTTGGAGCTTGCACAGTATTTGAGAGAGAGCAGACAGTGCGCTGGGAGGTGTAGCTGTTGCCATGGCTCCCTAATTACCTTCTGCAAGGTTACCATAGAGAAAAGCCCAGAGCTGTCTTTAGAAACAATGGCACTTCAACTCTGTTTACATGGATTTTCCAGTTTTTAAATAAAACTTTACACCAGCCCGAAATGGAGCCTTCAGCCCACTGCAGAGCAGGGAGGGGGTTATCGCTGCAGAAACCCAACAAATATTTGCACATTTGTTTATTTCCTGTGGCACTGGAAGAGCAGTATTTTGGAAGGCAGGGTGAGTTGCTTGGCTGGGTAAGTGGTGAGTTGTTTGGTTTATGGGTTTTATTTTCTCTTTCCCATTGAGAGATCGGAAGAGTTGAGAATTGTGTCTGGGAAGAGACAGCCGCAGTCTGGGCGTTCATCAGAGGGAGTCTCTGCTGCAAGGCTCGGTTACAGAAATGGAAAAGCTCCAACAAGAGTGCACCAGCAAGGTCACTCATCCAGAGGGGGTGGTGGACTGGTGTGTTTTCCTGGATCGCAGGAGGTACAGATTCCAGTGCTGACACTGAAGAGGTGCTAGGGAGCCCTTAGCCTTTTGACCACAGTCATAGCCCAAAAGAAAACAGCCTGGTCTTTCAGTACAGGGAAATCAGGCCCTGTTTACTGTTTCTGGCCAAAAAGAAAGAGGTATTGTAGGTCTAAGAAATTTTTGCTTACAGAAAAAATGCATTCCCTCAAAAAAAACCCAGGTCTGAACAAACCTGCATTTCCAAACAAGAAGCTACTTGGCAGAGCCATGGCTTAGTCCAACACCATCCACTGCTTTAGAGCTTCCTGGGAGGGCAGGGGATGTATGGATCTGTGCAATACAAAAGCTGCTTATAGTCAACACTGCAGAGTGGCTTTTTTTGGTGGAAATAACTTACATTTATTGCACTAAAAATCCTTTTTTTGTTATCGTTGCTGCACAAGGAGCACAGAGAGTTGTAGCACTTGGACGAGAGAACCAGCTCCCATCAGCAGTGTTTTGATAATGGGTGGGTTCATTGTGCAGATCATTAGGTAGGAAGGGAACTGAAGATGCCACCTGGGACCAGATGACTGTGGTATTTTACAAAAGGTACCTTGAGGTCACTAAGCACCTCATCACCACAGTCAGAGGCTGCAGCCCCACATCACTGCACCCTTCCATGGGTTGCCAAACGTCCCGAGACTCACCTTTCCAAAACCTGGCTTTAAAAGGTTAGCACCGGGATAAGTCAGTTATGCAGTGTCCCTCGGCTTCCACATCTCACCCGCCCTCAAGAGAAGGTGGCAAGGGTGACCTTCAGGAAGCCTGGAGATTGCACAGCAAGGGGCTTCCTCCAGTTGCATGTAGGTATTTGCAGTGCGGGCGTCTCTGAGGCAGATCCGGTTGGTAGAGTCCGTGCTGCCCGGGGTGCGTTTTATCTCATCTTGAAATAGATGTCTACACTGGTTAGAAGAATTGCTCCTCACAGTGTCTGTCTCTCTTCACTGACTTTGAAAGGAGTCTGTAGAGTCTCTTTCAGCTGTAGCCACACACTTCACTGACTTCTATCTGAGATGAAACCTACCCTGAAGTGCTACCTTTAATTGTTTTTAATATCTAAAGTGACTGTGCATCTTCACAAACATGGAAAATCCACCGTTTGATCTCATTAATTGACCTCAGCAATACCACTGACTCTGGAAACGTTGCGGGACTGGACAGGTTTTGGCATTTTGAGAGAAGCCAGGTGAAGGTGGCCGTAGAGTTAATAACGGGCTAAGAATGAAGAGCTGATTTGCACAGAGCATCGCCTCCCACAGCTTGGTACAGCAGGAGATTCACAAGAGCTCTCCTTGGTGGTGCAAGGATACAGATAACTTCACAACACTGTCAGGAAGACAGAGAATGCCATACCCGCTATTTGGCATCAATTATGTAATAGTTTATTAATTCTGCAGCAGCAGAAGTTAATTGGCTGGGGATAAATTATGAAGGTAGCAGGCGGCAGGGGAGGTCTGTATCCCTCTCGCTCACAATAAATGAAATTGGGTATTATTAATACATAGCAAGATTAAAGCAATTTCCATCTGATTCATGGCTCCTGTTTTCTCTAAAGACGAGTGAGGTGGACAGAATTGTCTCTTTCCGCTTTCGAGTCTCAAGTATTTCTGTCAAATCCGCGCTTGACTTTTGGCCCTAATGAAGCGAGGACAAACAGCTTCTCCTGCCACCTCAACCCAGCCAGAGGTGGTCAGAAAACCAGGAAATCCACTCAGCCACCCTGGCGTTGTTTTGTGAAAACTTGATGCAATCCTTTTAATTGCTTGATCCCCTTCGATCAAAGGATAACGAAGAAGTTAAAATTTCTCGTGTTAGCTTTTTATTTAATATAAATTAAAACTAAAAAATACAATGTAAAAAAAACAACCCAAACAAAAGAAAGGCCCTGAAGCAAATCAAACGACTGCTGGTGGATAAAAGAGCACTGGTGCTGTTTTACACGGCGTGCTGGCATTGAAATGCTAAATAACCTGCAGACCAGCGGCACTTCCAAGGAACCCTACTAAGAGAGGTCATTAGCCCTTTCTCAGAAATAAAAGGAGCAATTCGGTTTGCAAACAAGCTGGAAAAGTTGGAAAGCAGAAGACCGAGGAGATCACGGAGAAGCCAACAAACAACTGCAGGGTCCCCTCTGCCCAAGGGAATGAATTGGAAGGGGTGGAGCCGTCTTTACAATGGGGCAAAGAGGACAGCAGAAAAGAAAGGTTGAGTTTTCAAGACTGCAAAAAATAACGAGCTATTCAGGCTTCCCAGAATCATCCGTGGCTTCCAGAGCAGCAGAGGTAGTGAAGGACCACCTGCAGATGGAAGCAGATGCGAGGATAACAGGGACTGCTGGTCATTCAGCTCGGTCAAGGGTCCTTCTCACCTGCCTTTGATACTAATGCATTCGTTTTGCTTGTTATTTCAGAGATATTATGGACACACTGCCATGAATCAGGTGGCCCTGGCTTCGAGAACGTGGCAATATCTCCCTCTAGTAGCTGCCCCTGGCAAGGAAGATTGCCTCCAACTTGCTGTTTTCGATTAAGTGACTCTCCGTTTCCCCGTAAATAGACAACAGTGGCTTCCACCCTGAGGATGTTTGGTTTGATTCATACTGTCTATACATCTCCTGTATGACTCGCTGCACCGATGGATCTCTGACTGCAGTGCATAATAATGCCTAACAGTCGTCCTGGCCACGGAAGGAAAAATGTACCTTGTGGGAGAGCAATAAGGATCTAGCTCCATCTGTCCTGAGCTTACTGTTACCATTTCCATAAGTGAACTGGACAACAAGGGAAATGTGAGTCATTTCACTCTGATTCTGATTTTATACCCTGCCTGCATGAACGGAAATGCCCCAAAAGAGTAGCAGACAACAGATGGTCTACCAACCAGCCCACCACCTGTACAAAGGCGATGACAGGTTCTCTCTCCGTGTACTTTTTGTTGCCCTTTGCCCCAATTTCCTTTTCCTAGCTCTGTAATGACCGGATGCTCAAACATTAGTCATTTCTCCCCCTCAATGACACCAGTTGTTCTAATTGAAGCTATTACCTCTCCCTGCAAACTTTGTCTCCATGGAATCCTTAGACCATCGTGGTCAAAGCACCGCAACCGTTTTCCCCTCTTGCACAACTGTCTCATTACCACTCTTCCATCATTCGGGTGCCTCACCATATTGTCCTCCAGGAGACTTCCAAGAGCCCTTATCTTGCAGATCAGTCTGCTCCCGTTTTCACACCATGTGCCGTTACTCCCTGTCACATTTCTCTCCTTACCAGCCCGTGAAAAGACTGGGATTATGGTCATTTTTACAATACTGCCTGCAAGGGTCTGCTCCCAGACCTGCAGACTGTGACTTTCCCTCTCTACTCACCATCTTCCTCCCTGGATTTCCCTTGGTGGCCTGTCACATACCGTGCAGTGGGTGAGCAGGCTGCAGTCTCCACACTGAGACCCCGGTGCAGCAACATTGCTTTGGGTTTGCACTTTTCTTTCATGTTCTACCAGCAGAGAACGTGCTTTTAGACATGAGAACCACACAGAGGAGCTGCTACAGGCAAACTCAAAGACTTCTGCCCATGCTCACCACATGAGTTTGGTTTATTTTCTTCTAAAACCAGGAATCAGAGCACTCTGTGTTTCTTTGCAGAACTGTAAATTGAAACTAAAGAGTAGATTGAAAAGAAGCCGCTTGTACTGTATGACCAGTGACCTTCCCGAAGAACTTTAATGCCTGAAACATCCTAAAATTTGTTTTGAATCAATTCAATATCACCCCGGCACAAGGCAATCTCTATATCTGAAAAAGGCTGCGAGGAGGAACAAGCTCGTCTAAGCCAGACTGGCAGCGTCGCGGGTTGGATTTTGATTACAGGAGTGTAGATACCACTTCTCCTTAATGGGATTGATTAAAAGCTTCAACTGTATTATCCTTTACATGGGGTCACTTTTATCACCGGGTATGCTTTTTTCAACCCCCCCCCACAGGTGCAGGTTCATCACTTCTGCCGATGCTAATGGAAATCGCACGTTCTTGCTGGCAACGGGGCCACGGAAAGTTACACAAATCCTTTTACCCTCCAGTCAAGTTGGAAATGGCTTCATCCAGAATAATAGACTGCGTGTGTCAGAAAGTGCCGCAGTCTAAAGAGGGTCTTGCGGTACAGTTGGAGAGAATGGAGAGGCCTGTGGTGATTTAGGGTGAGTCATGTACCCTTTGAATTGCAGGGTTTTTATCTGTAAAAGCAGGACAAAAGCCCTTTTTCCTGACCCTGTTTTCCTCTTAGCCGTTTGTACTCTTCACGACAGGAGTCAGCTCTTGCAACCGCACCTAATGCAGATCTGGGTCTTCCCAGCGTCTCCGCCCTCCAAGAACAAGCAGGACCTTCACTCTTTGGAGTTTTACAGCATGGACTAGTGCTCAGGTACAGCTTTTGAGACCTGACATCACTACTGCACAGTGCCCTGAGCAGAAACTTTGTCAGTCAGGCTGATGTCTGATTAAATTTCCAGCGTACGCAGCCAGCAACAGGAGTTTCCGTAGGCCTGCGCAAAGTGCCCTGCAAAATGCCATGGTGTGCTTGAACCCTAAACTCACTTCCCGGGAGCTGGTGGGCCCTCAGGGAGCACTGGAGAGAGAGCAAATAGTTACAGCATCAGGGCAGTGCTCTTCATAGAATCCTAGAATGGTAGGGGTTGGAAGGGACCTCTGAAGATCATCGAGTCCAACCCCCCTGCCAGAGCAGGATCACCCAGAGCAGGCCACACAGGAACAGATCCAGGGGGGGTTGGAAAGGATCCGGAGAAGGAGACTCCACAATCTTTCTGGGCAGACTGGTCCAGGCTCCGTCACCCTCACAGCAAAGAAGTTTCTCCTCATGTTGAGGTGGAATCTCCTATGTTTTAGCTTGAATCATGAGGCAGGGCAGCCTGGGAGCAAGCAGCAGCAGTGGGCCAGCAGTGAGTGGAAACCTGGGCCAAGGTTGCTGATGCTGGACTCCCGGCCTGATACCCTCTCAGTTACCCTCTCAATCCTCGGCTATGACAAGGATTTGAAATTGGAAACTGGTTCTTACTGGTCCCAGCTGGGTAACTATACCCCATGAGAAATTAATGGCTGTATGGGTTGTCTGAGTGGCTGGCAACGACTGATCCCTGATGTCAGCCGCCAGTCACCAAGAGGAGCACCACCGGGTACCCAGCTGAGACTCAACCCCTATAATCTTCCCCTGCAAAGACAGCCTCATTTTATCCATTCCCTGGCAGTAAACTGAAGCTGGTTTTCTCCTCTGCCGGGGAACATTAGGAGATCTTTGATTTCTGACCTTGCCCACGCCTGGATGATTTGCTCTTGCCTTGTATTTCCTGACAGCTTCCTCTTTGTGCGTCTGCTCCTGCCCTGGGCTGCATTCTCCCCTCGGGCACCTTAGCGCTTTGGTGCTGAGAGGTGATGGAATCGGAATCGCTGATGATTAAACGGATCGGTATGAACGAAGCTTCTCTTGCCCTGTCCTCCCTGTAGATACCCTGACAGCCACCACCCTCCCGAGTCAGGCATCCTCTGTTGGCAGTCAGGCCTGAGCTCTGAGTGATGGATTCCCCCTCCAGGCAGCTGAAAAAAGTCCTCCGTTGGCTGCCGGAGCCCTGGCGCTGGTGGCACAGCCGGATTGACTACGCGGTACCTGAGGCTCCTCTGCCGGCAGAGTCCCCGAGCAGCCGGGCGGGTGCGATGCTCTCCGGAATGGATGATGGCAGGCGGCGCAGATGAGAAGAGGAGGGGGGAATTTGATTAATAAAAGAAGCAATTCTTACTCCCCCGCTCTCCTCTCATTACTGGCATTTGAAAGGCAGGATTCACATTTCTTCGGAGCTCTGGTGCTATGTACAGATGTGAAGCTGTTGTCTCTCGGGAGTGCTTCCACCAGCAGAATTCAGATGGGAGGAAATGGGCTGGCGACACCCAGCAGACAATAATCTATTGGGAAGTATCCTCTGCAGATGTGCTTCCTCTTCATCAGCACTTATTATTATCAATAAGATTCCTTCCCTTCTGCCCCACGCTAAACTGGGACTGATAGTTTATCTTGTTTGTTTCCAGAAGGATGAAACAAATGAGTGAAAGAAAAGCAAGAAATAGTATCCGTTCTGGGTGGGCCTGACTCCCATGCAGAGAAGATGAAGGAGGCTTCTGGGTGACAGAAGCTCCAGTGAAGCCTAGACACGGGTTTTGCTGGGCAGCATCAGTAGATTGAGATGTGGTCCTTAGGTGTGAACTGTGGCATGCCCTGTGCTGCCTTTCACCCCCTCAATAAAAACACAGAACATTTTTTTTTCCTTCAGAAGCTTCTCCTGGACAGGCTCTGGTGCCCCCCTGCCAAAGGTTACAGCAGCCTCCTGGACCATTCCTTTTTAGCAGGGTCTATCATCATTCTGCTGTGAACACAGGGTTCTGTTTTATCAGCCAGCTTTGAGTCCTTTGAACACCACAGCTCTCTGTCCTCTCTTTCTCTGTCCTTTCAGAGGGCAGCACCCACTTCATCAGCACCTGCACTCCGTTGGGTCCTGAGTGGCCGGCCCACCAATATAACTGCTCAGCCTGGTAGAGAGGACCTCATGCTCACAGCTGGCACCTGGGGTTTTATTGTGGGTGTTACCCAGTGACTGCTGATACCTCTTGTTCTTCCAGACCTGAAAAAGGGATGCTGCAGTGGGGTGGTGGGTAAGGGATTTAGGGACCTCCTGCAGAAGAGTGTGAAAGGAGAGCTGGTGCCCATGGAGATAGTGCTGGGCTGAAACTGTGAAGGAATGTGTAGAATTGAAGATAATCAGCATTTTGAGCTCCTGCAGCAGGAGACCTTAATTTAAGGGGAATTCATGGTGTCCATCTCTGTAAAAAAAGCTCTTCTTGAGAGTCTGTAGGAAACCTTTACCCTGGTGGGGTTGTGAGGAGGCCCGTTGCCAGGAGGTGTAAGAGCAGAGGTCTGCTGACTGTGGAGAAGTTTGGGCCATCACAGAGCTCCTCCGGATGCCAGCACCATTCCCACAGAAAATGAGGTAGGAAATACCTTTGGTTAAAAGTGAGGGGAATTATTTTGTTACTGTATAACTAATTTTTTTTTAACAGAACATGAAACTTCAGAGAAAAAAAAGACAAAATGACCCCCCCAGAATCCCTGAAATGGAAACTATTGACTCTATTTCAACACACTAAAATGATAGTTTGTTTATTTTCAACCTAATCTGTCAATCTTGCTTTATTTAGTTTTGTTGTTTGTTGTGGTTTGGTTGGGTTTTTTTAAGCGAAAGACTTATTCTGTGTTAAAGTTTTGGTGTTTGGCCTTTCTCCCCAATGTCTTCTATATACTGTATTTTTGCATTAAAAAAAAAAAATCTATTTTTCTGTTTCTAAAATCCTGAACAAAACATGGTGTTACGTTAATTTGAATCCAGAATTATTTTCTGATGGTTCTTTTTGGAAAGTTTTTTCCTTCTGTAGTGGAGTTCAAGTATATTCAGAGAAAAACAATGGTCAAAATTAATTTTTAATAGGGAGAGCTTTTATCTAAATGCTTCATTGAAGAAACAGGTCCACTGTGCTTTTTATTTCACTCTTTCTAATTTAATGTATTAAACCTTTTGAGCACTGCCTTTCATTTAAATGACCCTTTTTCTTCACTTGATTCAGGCAGGGATAGAGGAGAAAATCAGATTTTGGTTTTTTTTGGTTTTTTGGGGTTTTTTTTTTTTGAGGCAACAACTGCAGGAAGAGATTTCTTTCTTGAGCAGAATGAAAATGAGAATTTGAATGCTCTCTCCCACCCTGGGAGTTCTGGAAGAGCTTTAAAAACAAACCGAAAAGAGCGAACCTCAAACAGTTGTTTCTGTTTGACAGTGTTTGGTTTGGTTGCTTTGTTTCACCACCAAGCCTCTGGTTACCCAGACTCCTGGGGTAGTCCTCATGTTTACAAAATACCAGGCCTCTCTCTGACTTTTGGGAGCTCCAGGAAGTCTGGGAAGAGCATGAGTATCCTTGTTTTGAGCCTCAGAGAGAGATTCTGGGGAGGAGTGAAGGGCTGTGCTTGCTCCAGCTCAGATATTGGAAACCCAGGGCGTGCCCTTGGGTATCCCACTCCTTGCTGGGCGAGGTTGGACTTGAAACAGGACCTGATCCAGGCTCTGGGTCCAGAGCCTGACCTTTTTGTCAGGGTTTTTGCATCTGGTGCAGTCAACTGAGGGCAGCTCTCCATGTGAGCTCTGGGCTGTTACTTGTCAGTGGGGCCAGAGAAGGGCAACGGAGCTGGGGAAGGGTCTGGAGCAGGAGTCTGAGGAGCGGCTGAGGGAGCTGGGCTTGTTCAGCCTGGAGCAAAGGAGGCTCAGGGGAGACCTTCTGGCTCTCCACAACTGCCTGACAGGAGCTTGGAGCCAGGGGGGGTTGGCCTCTGCTCCCGAGGAACAGGCAACAGGGTAAGAGGAACCTGCCTCAAGTAGCCCCAGGGGAGGTTTAGGTTGTAGCTGAGGAACAATTTCTTGTCCTTCAGGGTTGTCCAGGCCTGTCCCAGGCTGCCCAGGGCAGGGCAGGAGTCCCCCTGATCCCTGGAGGGGTCTCCAAGGCGTGGAGCTGTGGTGCTGAGGGACAGGGGTTAGTGGTGCCCTGGCAGGGATGGGGTGGACTCCATGACTTGAAAGTCCCTGCCAACCAAAATGATTCTACGCTCCTATGATTTCACCCAGGCCAGCAGACAGAAATGGTGTGTCTGGGCCCCCACATCAAGCGGTGAGAGTATGCAAGGCAGGAAAGCTGGATTTTCTTTCCCAGCTTGTCTTTGTCCTCCCCTAAATCGCTTCACTCCTCTCCTCATCCACCCAGCCTAAGGTACTTTAGGTGGATATTTCTACCCAAGGCGGAGCAGATGATCCCTGGCAAGCTGTGCTGTAGCCTCAGCACCATGTAATCCCTGTATCTGAGCCAGACACAGCTGGGTGACCTGGAGGTGAAGAGTCTGCATAAACCCACTGTGCCAAGGAGCTTTCTCCTTAGTATCGATATGTTCCTACTTCTTGTGCTGCTCTGGACAAAACCAGAAAAAAAAAAAAGAGCCAGGCTGCTTGATTTTTGCAATCTCCATAGATGTCGGAGGCAGAGACGGCCACAGAATAAAGATATCCTGTTCAGAGGAAATAAATAAGGTGTTGATTGGCAAGCTAAATCCTCCACAGTGTCGCTGCCCGTATGACTGGAATCCCAAATGAGCCAAACTGCAACATGTTTTATGCTGTTTCCCCACTCCAAATGCATTTTTCAATCTATTTCTTTAAGCCTGCAGGACCCGCTGACTCGAATTCCACTTCCCATTTCTCCCCTTGGACAGAAACACTAAATACAAGCTCTCCTTAGCGACAGCACCTTTCATTTCATTTCTCAGATTTCCCAGCACATCGGAAGGGTTAGCATGTGTTAACAGAGCCATTGTCATGAGATAATGGCCTGCTATTAGAGCATCTTCCTCCCTTTTTTTTTTTTTCTACCCTTCTGATGGCTGTGGGCCATTTTCTTGTGATGTGAGAAATATCTTGCAGTTCCTGGACATATTATGGGATCAGCCTTGTCACGCAGCCCAACCGCTTTTTTGATCTCTCTTTTGAAAGAAGGAAAACGTCCACCCCCTGGGATGGAGTGTGCTGGTACCACAAAATCAGGCCACTCGGGAGGGAAGAGCTGATCCTGGGCTGAATAAACCCTGAGCCCCAAGATCAGCATCCCCAAGAGCATGTGGGGAGGTTTGCCATGGAATCACCCTCTGCTTTTACACAAGAGCCTGTCTCCAAGGGAAATAAGAGCTACTTGTCCTCCCCTGCACAGCCTGGAGAGAGGGAGAGCATCAGCCTCAGCAGATAAATGTTGAGGTCAAAGTCTAAGGATTTATCAACTCTGGTTACCATCTCCACTTGCCTCTCCTTAAGGAAATAAAGCAGCTGAAATGACCTGGAAATATTAAGTCTGAGATAAGCAGCCAGGTAAAACAAGACAGAGGAGCTGGAAAGAGGAGCATGGACGGCAGGGGAGAGCTTACAGCTGCCACAAGGACTGTCCACAGCCAGCTTCTGCTGGAGGAACAGCCTGGCTTCCTGCATCACCATCGTCCTCATCTGGGAAGCAGCCCACCACAGGCAAAGAGGTTCTGACTGTCCCCAGAGTATGAGAGCAGGGAAGGAAGTTGCCCCTAAGGAGAAAAGAGTTTGTCCATTGAGCCATCCAACCTCTTCCTGTGGAGGGTTGCCTGTGCCCTGGGATGAAGGGATGCAGACAAGGAAATGAGGGGAGAGGGCAGCTTTCTGAGCCTTCTGACATGAGAGGAGAGAATCTGAGACCAGCAGCCTGCTGGCCCAGGCTCTAGGTCAGGACAGAGCAGTTGCAGAGGGTGCTGTCATGAGATGGAATCTTCTTGCAAGGTCTCCTGTGCAGCGTTAAAGAGCGATGGCAGCCAGCTGGGTAGCGCCAGGATCCAGGCAGCGGTGGCCAAAGTACAGGCTTGTCCGAAGAGAGGTCAGGGAGGGGTCTGGAGGAGAGACTTCAGGCCACAGAGTTCTGTGGATGGGAGGAGACCTCTGGAGGTCTCTGGTTCTGTGCTTTGCTCTCAGCAAGGCAAACACAAAGCAGGTTACTCAAGGCTGTGTCAGGTTGAGCTCTGAACACATCAGCTGTCCCTCCCACTGCTGAACCTCTGAGGACTGAAAATTTCACATCTATCCTTGACCTGGGGCCACTTCATGCTGTTTAGTTTGGCTCCTTCCTCCCCTGGAACAGGCTGGCTCTGCTCTGGCCCATCCTTGTTTCCTACCTCCAGTACAGATCCCTGATCTTGGGGAATTTGTCACCTCTGTGCCTTTCTTTCCTTCACCTGGAGCTACTGGCAAGCAACTGAACAACTCTGATCAACCTCAGGGTTAATTAACACAATTAGCCTGAAAAGTGAGATGGGAGCCATCATTACTGCTGGTCCTGGCTCAGGGCAGCACCGCTTCAGGAAGAAACCAGCATCTTTTCCTTGCTGTTACCTCCCAGAACAAGGATGAGAATGCAGCGGAGGAGCAGGTAGTGCACAGGAGATGCAAGGTGAGGCTCCAAGCAACCTGCTCTAGTGGGAGGTGTCCCTGCCCATGGCAGGGAGATTGGGAGGAGAAGATCTTTAGGATCCCTTCCAACTCAAGCCATTCTATGATACGAACAGGGTACATCCAACTGGGGCCACGGAGTAAGCGCAGCCTTGGTGCAGCCTCCTGGCTCCCCACGGAATCCGCAGCGACCGGTGGTTTCCTTGCCTGGTGCTGCACACCCTGCAGAGCCGCTGAGTTATTTATTCAACTTTTTTCCTTTTTTTTTAGATGCAAAGGTTAAACAAATCAAACATTACCGATTCTGTGCGAATGACAGAGGGCTAAGTGGTGTTATCTTTAATTACTGGCAGTGTCAAGGAGAACAGGCGGGGAGCGGTGTGGGGGTGTAGGGCTGGGTGGCGTGTTTAGGTTTTTTTAGGAGGGGGGGTGGGTTGGGTTTGGCGGGTTGTAATTTGTATTCAGATGGGGACATCTAGTGACCAGCGTCACGTATTGCAAGGATTGAGCATCTGCCCTGTAATAAAGCCTGGGCTGCAGCCCCCTTGCTAGTTTGGAAAGCAGCTTTTGCGTTGCTGCTGCTGCTCCCCCCGCCCCACCGTCACCTGCTGCTGCCTCAGAGGGTGACCCCAGGGACATCCTGCTGGCCTAATCCTGCTGCCTCCAAAAGTACTTCGGGTTTTGTGTGTCTCGCTGTGGTGCAGAGCTTCCCCGAAGCCAAGTCGCCACCGCGAATTCCTTACCGGGCTCCATCCAGTGCTGTGTGGGGCAGGGAGTGTGCCCTATGAGCAGAGCCTGGCACAAGCCCTGGGATTCTCTTGTTTCCCAGGGGAGTACGTGGTGACAGGGGGTGCTCCCGTGTGCTGGGGGTCTGTGCTGTGTGAATTTCCACTGAACACACCAGAGTGTAGCGTGGGGAGCAGAGGGGACAGGGTCCCAGTGCTTCCAGTTCAATTCATGTGGTGCTGGGCAATCATAGAACCACAGAATTATGGGGGTTGGAAGAGACCTCTGGAGCTCCTCTGGTGCCACCCCCCTGCTCCAGCAGGGTCACCCAGAGCAGGGGGCTCAGCAGCGCAGGGTCCAGGAGCCTTTGGAATCTCTCCAGACAAGGAGACTCCCCAAGTTCTCTGGGCAGCCTGGGCCAGGCTCCAACCCCCTCCCACCAAACAAGTTTCTCCTCCTGCTCTCAGGGAACCTCCTGGGTTCCGGTTGGTGCCTGGGGCCCCTTGTCCTGGTGCTGGGCACCCCTGAGCAGAGTCTGGCCCCAGCCTCTTGCCCCCTGGGGGCCCTTGAGCTCTTGCTCAGCATTGCTCAGCTCCCCTCTGGGGCTGCTCTTCTCCAGCTGAACAGTCCCAGATGGCTGCTCCCAGTCCCCTTTCCATCTCTGGATGTATCCTGTGGCCCAATGCACTGTTCGAAAAGCCAACCTGATTCCTCCTCTGCATCTCCCTCCTTCAGAGCTGTTTCTTCATTCAGTGCATGGCCAAGGCTGTGAGTGGTCACCTGGAGCCAGGTTTCCCTGCAGAGCAGGTCTGAATCCAACCACCTGGCCACATGCAGGTGGTGTGGGAGCCTTTGATCCCACCAGCTGCTCTGCTGAGACAGGCTCTGGAGGCCCTCTATGCTGTAGCTCTTGTCCCAGATGTCCTCTGCTCAGGACAGGTCCCTGAGATGTGAAAGAAACCAAATCTTTGTCACTACCTTCTCTGTGTGAATTTTCTCACTTTGTTCTTTTATTACTGCAAGAAAGTGGCCCTTGGGTTTGGGAAGTTTCCATCGCTGTCCTACACGCTAAAAAGATTGCACTAAAGTTCCAAATATACTTCCACTGCTCCTATTGTATCTCTCTTCTCACATTTATGTCTACTTTAAATTTTATTTTCCCCTTACACCTGCTGCTATCAAGATCTCCTACACATATATTTGAAATTAATCCTTTATTTCCCAAAGTAGCCCTTGCTATCAGCTCTGGCAGCGGCACCAGTAATTACTTTCTTCCTATTAGTCGGCGAGACGCTGTGGCTAATTTGTGGGTACACTGATAAAACCCAGAAGTGTCAGGTGATTACACCGAAGTTTTACTGCATGAAAGGTCAGGAAATGATTTCCCCCATGTAGGCAGTTTATTAATTTCATGTCTATTCTGAAAGCTCTAACAACAGAGTCCCTGTGACTCTGGGGAGCCCGGGCACACGATCCGAGTGTGACCGCTGCAATACTCACTCCTGCTCCCTGTGGAGATGCCTCTACACGTTAATTGACCGGGAGCTCTGGAACAGGACATGCCCACGCCAGCTCCCTGCTACCTGGTGGTAGCTCGACCTGGGGCAGGTTGTGCTGTGGTGCCAAAGCTCCTGTTTAGGAGAGGAGGACCTGGATGGGGAGAAGTTGTCCGCTTCTGACTCCTGCACCTACTGTATCTGGGGCTTCATCCCTTGCTGTGCCCCCTCGTAAAGCAGCGAGACAGAACTGGCTGTAGTACGGACCTGCAGCTCAGCTCCAAGCACAGGAACAGGCTTCTTACCCTTCTCTCTCTCTGAAATGTGGACTTTTTCATCAAGAGGTCACACAGATTGGGACAGAAAGCTGTGCAGGGTGATGGCAGAGTGTGGGGAACAGAGTGACCCCAGAGACATCACTTCCATCACAGTGTCACAGCATCTGTTGGTTTTGGACAGGTCTCCATCACCCAGGATGGGGAATCAGAGGTGCATGAGTGTGCTCAGAGGTGTAGGGAGTAACACACCTCACTGCTCAGCTGTGGAGTTACCCGTGTGCCTTGTCCTTCTTCTGCCTTAGGGTAACCATGAGAGCCTTGGGGCTGTTTAGTCTGGAGGAGAGAAGACTGAGAGGAGATCTTATTCATGTTTACAAATCTCTAAAGGGTGGGTGTCAAGTAGAAGGAGCCAGGCTCTTTTCTGGGGTGCTCTGTGATAGGATGAGGGGCAATGGGGACAAACTTGTACACAGGAAATTCCACCTCAACGTGAGGAGAAACTTCTTTCCTGGGAGGGTGACAGAGCCTGGCCCAGGCTGCCCAGAGAGGTGGTGGAATCTCCTTCTCTGGAGACTTGCAAAACCCCCTGGATCTGTTCTTGCTCTGGCAGGGGAGTTGGACTCAATCTCCAGAGGTCCCTTCCCCCTGCTGTGGAAGGGATCTCTGGAGATCTGATTCTGTGATTCCCACCCATCCCTGCAATGCCTTCTACGGTGCCTCAAGAACTTTCTGATGCCACCTGCTCTGCATCCTTAGGGTTCACTTTCTCCATCCAGAGGAGAAGCATATCAGTTGGATCTCCACCAAAGAACACAGCACTACCTGAGGGCAGAGAACTGTTTGGCATTTGTTGTTATCTCTAGTCCAGTCTATCCAGTATAGAATAGGGGGAATATGCCACAGAACAATAAAATACCACAGCAACTGTTAAACTCGCAAACCAGTTCCCGCCATGATTGGTGATTAAAACCTCAAGAAATCCAAATGACTACCTGAAGTATAAAGCCACTTGCAATTTATTGCCAGATCCTTAGCAGGTTCATCACTAAAGGAATTACACACAGTTACTGTACTGAGGGAACCGCGCAGGGTACCCTGGCCTGTTGAAGCCTCTTCCAAGCCGAACGTAAAATGACAAATCATAATTTGTGCCACATAAATTCACTAGCACCTTAAACTGTCTGCTCGCTGAAGTACCTCAGAGGACTACGAGAGACGGAGCTCGCTGATTTTCAGAAGGAACAGTAAATTCATACAGCCTGAGACAGGTTTCACTGCCTGATGTTGCTTGGAGAAAAATCATAATAATAACTGGTCTGCTACCTACCCATTCATTAGCAGCAATTACACTGTATTAGTGTTACAAATTGCTATTGAAAGATGTTACCAAGCTAGAAGCCCTCGGTTTAATTGAAAGCACTTTTTTATTTGATTACTAATGGCCCTGTGTTATACTATCAATGACCTGCACGAGAAAATTGCTTCCCCAGAGGGATCTTGTTGGCAAAAAACTCTGCTGGAAGACAGAGCTTTCCTCCTGCCTTTGGGAGCAGAGGGGGATTTGGGCTTTCAATGACATGCTCAGCGCTCAAGGGCAGGCAAGGAAAAGACACTCAGGGATTTTTTCCATACCCAAAGGACAGCATTTTATACCATATTGTGCCAAAAGACCTAAAGAAACTTGGGACTTGATGGCAACGAGGAGAGAAGGACTGGTTATATGCAGGATGCAGTCACAAGGCAAGGGCGAAGAAGTTCCGTGTCTGCGGAAGGATCGTTTGAGAACCTCCAGCAAGGAAGTTTTCACTATTAGTCCGTCACTCCATAATTTGGGATGTGTAAGTGTGTTGGTTTTGTTTTTGTTTTTTTTTTTTCCATTGTGCACAGCATCTTTCATTTCTGAGATAAGCATGTAATTAGCTGAAAGAAAATGCAGAGAAGCTCATCTACTGGGTTTCCATCTTGCTGCCGTTGGCGATCCATTAATGAAGTCTAATTACAATGTCAAAAGCCGATGTTCTAGCCCAGTGACTAATTGACTTTGGAGATGCAAGAGCTCTTTTGTTGTTTTAAGCCAGGAGAAGCGAGAAGGGAGGAAAAATAATTGTTAATTAGTTTAGTTCTGCTTTATCTGCAACACAAAACAAAATATTAGTTACAGAAGCAATTCTCCGCCTGGTGATACATCTTGGCCTTCCTGCCATTGCTGAGCGCTGGAAAAACGTTCTCTGCTCTTTACATCCGCAAACTATTTATGGCCCACTCTGTGTTGTGTCCCCTGGGGGGAGGTTTTACTGTGTGAAATAGGGCTGGTGATGCCAGAAGGTTGACTTGGATTGAGGTTTTCAATGAGTAATGACAATACTGTAGAGAAATCTGAAGGTTACTGCTTGACTGATTGGGTGGGATGGATGGACAGATAAACTCTGGGAAAAGATAGCTGGGGAAAGACAGACATAACGGTGTGCTCTCCGTAAAAACTGAAAACAAGAGTTGCTATAGCTGCATGTAGGGGCATTTCTTTGCAGCATTCAGGAGTATGCCTCTGAAACAGAGAACCTGGTGGTTTAGGAAGACGTCCTGTCTCCTAGATCCTTCCACAAGGTGGTTTACAGAGATTTGAAGGAGCAATGCTTGGTATATCAGCCCTTCACATCCCAGCTGGAGTTGCTAGCCCCTAGGCATGGTCCTACCTTGATCAGCCTCCCCAGAAAGGGCTGGGGATTGTTTTGCCCTCCACCTAAAGACATGAACAGCATGGAATTTTATGGAAGTTGTTGGATTAACCTGGCAATGAGCAAGGTAGGCTGGATGGACTTGGGTTGCTGTGAAGATCCAGCCCTCACTTTCCATGAATTTATCCTATTACCAGACAGAAGTCAGGCAAATGGCTTAAACTGCAGAATGACAATAGTGATATCTTATCACGTAGCTATTTCCATGGGTGCAAGGACAGGAATTAAAAACAAATCCGTCTTTTAATTCCTGAGACTATTAGAATTTACTTGCAAGGCATTTAAAGAGTAAATAGGCATAAAAGAAAATTAAATATAGGAGCTGATTTCCATGATTGGCAAACCGATTATAGCTGAAAAAGAAAAAGAGAAAAATAATCCTGTCATCGTCTTATCAGATGGAAGTGAATTGCCTCTGATCAGATGTTAGATTGAAGAGACATAGAAAAAAGATGGACAAGGAGAAAAGCAAAGTAAAGAATGGCAAGTCCAGGGAGCCTGGACATTCCATCAGACCATGTGTTCCACGAGGACCAGATCAGTACTAGGGTGTGTGAACATGACAGAAACAGCAACTTTGCTAACCAAGAAGTTCTGTTTTATTTGCATATTTGTGTCACAAGACACTAATTTCAGCATAGCTAGAATCTCATTTCATGGCTTCATCCTCACCTCATCTGTTGGGACCAATCTGACAAACAGCGAGGTTTCCATACCCGGAGCTGTGGTTTGCATGGATCCCTCATTACATGAGGGCACTGCAGGAAGCCCAGTTGCTTCCTGCGTTTTCCTCCGGCCAGGAATTGCTGTTATCTCTTTCCCTGGCTTTGTCACGGTCAAAAAAAACCCAACCATCCTCTCACTCATCTTCAGGCATATGATGCTGGGAGGATTTTTAAGCCCAATCCATTACCCAGTGAAGCCAGTAGGGGCCATGGTGAGAACTGTTAAATATTTTCATCATCTTTGATGTTCTCTGGGCTATACTTGAACCCTGATTTCAAACAGGGAGACACAATAGGGTCAACAACTCATCCAGAAGCAGTGAAAAGATGATATATAGGCTTATTTGATCAACTGCTGGACCTCCAGGTCTTCGCATGCACTGCCGTTACGGAGCCATTATTCCTGACTCAAGGAGATAAACCATTAAAGCCTTATATGTTCCTCATTTTCACACCCACCTCCTGGATTGCTACTCAATTGCTTCTGCATCAATCTTTTCCATAGTTTGTTCATGTAACACTTCCTGATGGATAGAGGATCAGAGAATCATAGAATTGTTTCCCTATCCACCTCTCCTCTGGGAATCCTGATCCAATGTCTGACCACCCTCTTGGCAACAAAACGCTCCCCTCTTTTAGTTTAAAATCGTTGTTCCTCGTCCTGTTGTTGCAGACCCTACTGAAAAGTCTGTTGCCATCCTTCTTAGAAGCCTCCTGTGCTGATAGACACAATTATTCAACAGCACGGTGAGATTCTGCTCCGTCTCTGGAGCTCAGCTGCTGATAGTCCTTGATAAAAAGAGAAGCTGAGAACCAGAGTATGCAGCAGCTTCTTCTCTTCTGCTTACAGTGGAGGTTTCTCTTCCCCCATTATCAATATATTATCTTTCAGATGGAAAGTGATTGCACATAATAGGGAAAAAGATTCCTTGGATGGCAGTGGAAGCCACTCAGTTGCTCTGGGTGAGGTGTAAATCTGCAGGAGTCGTTCGAATCTCTGAAGAGCACTAGGCTGAGGGGCTGCTTTGTTGCACTTAAATGTTCCCTTTAAATAATCCTGACAAGTGTGCCTGGGAATGTCGATTTCTATCAGGAAACAAACGTAACAGGCGAAGCTCCATCTTAGAGGTCTGGATTTTATATGTGTGAAATCAGACAACAGGAATCTGATCCCTAGAAGTTCAGGACTTGGTAGTGGCTACTCTGGAGTCCCGGGTATACAAGATTTGACTGAGAGGACAAGGTTTTCCTATCAAGAACTGACCGTAGTCCTTGAAGTAATACTGGAAACATGTCGACTTATTCCTGCAAGTCCCAAGAGTGCAAGGATTTTTGTTGTAAATGGTTTTTGTTTTGAGAGAAGAGTCTCCGTTTCTCTGCGGACCTGTTTCTTCTCTTACATTGAAATAAAAGGTTGTGACATGAGATGGAGGCTTTTCACTACAAGAATACAGAGAGGATTTTTTTTGTCAGGCAGCTACTTCAAAGCTTACACAAAGAAAGAAGTTAAATTAACTTTTAAAATTTTCAGCAAACTTTTAATATTCACTCGAAACACATCTGCTATGGTGACATTTCTGAAAAGGCCAAGTTATTCTGAAAAGCTTTTCACATAGTCTCAAGTATAAATATTTTGATACAAAAAATAAAAGTAAAAACCCCTCGGAACCCAACCCCTTGCGCTCACATTCAATGGTGCAGGCGGCCATCGTGCCACCGATAAACACGTCCTCTTCCCTCTGCGCCCGGCCAGGCAGCAGCTGTAGGAGATGGGCAGCCTTAGATGCTTCCAGTCCACATTGCTCTTTCGTCTTGCTGCTGCTGGGAGTCCAGGAGCAGAAGAAGAGTCTGAAAGGTGTTGAGATGAGCTTACTGGCTTTGAAGGTGCTTAGAGGTGTGGAGTAAGGAAGGAGCTGGTGAGCCTCTGGTCAACACAGTAAGGAGGGCACCGCTTCCATCGGCAGCAGCTCCAGCAGCAGTTCCCTGTGGTTGAGGTGGTCAATGATGTTTTGTAGCTTCAGCTGAGGACGTGAAGCCCAGAGAGCTGAGGAGCAGGGGGCACATCTCCTGGGGTTGGTGTTAACAGCACTGCCTTGCGTTGTACAGAGCCGCGGCCGCTGGCTCGTTGCACATTGTCAGGACTTACCCAGAACAGGTCTAGCTCAGGTGCTAGTTCACCGAGACATGGCTGGCTAGGAAAGCCAAGCTTTTCTTCTCTCTATATCGTAGAGCAGCTATGGATAAACCCAACTAGCAGCAGCAGCCTATCCTATCTTGTCTGCAACGCGCTCTTGGAGATCATTACTATATTTCACCTACTTACTGACAAACGCTGGCGCTTACGATAATAAGCTGATCAGCGGCTCTGACGTTTTACGCTCAGCATCCCAGTTGGTTTTAAGTCACTTTGACTTTTAAATTAAATTATCTCATGCATAGAAACAAAAGATGCAGAAGAGCAGAGCAAGGATTCACAGAACTCGTAACCAAGTACTCATTAACACACACATATATATATATATTAAGCTTTAAATCATAACCAAATCTTTCAATTTCTATTTTTTTTTTTAATATATGCACTTTATACGATGCAACAAACATTAGCACGGTCTAGCTCTCGGTCACACGCAGTGCAATGTCTGCTCTACTGTTACACTTCTTCCCTTTTAAACAAATGCAGGTAGACTAGACTCTTTAAAAAAAACCACAGAAGCTGGCCATAGCACCGTGGCCCTTCCGTTACAGGGGAAGGAGCTCTAGTTTTCTTACATTAGGAAGGAGGGAAATGATGCTCTTTCGGGATCTTAGATGACCTTGTTCTCCAGGGCTTCGATCCTTTTTGCCACAGCGTCCAGTGAGCAAGAGTTAAGGGGAAAAACTGTCAGTGCGCGTTAGCGATTCGTTCCTCAAGTCCTCCCCTGGCTTGCAGGACAGCCAGTGTATGGAGCTGCCTTGCTGGGAGCAGCAGCAGAGGGATGCTGTCAGCAGCTACTCTGGCCTTGCCAGGGCTGCTCAGCAAGACGAACTTTTATTGACGGTAGAAAATGCTCCTGCCGTGCGCGCGGGCCCGCGTGGGCCTGTGCGCGTGTTGCGAGAGGGAGAGTAAAACACGTGTGGGTCACTGGAGTGTGTTTTGAGGGCCCGACAGAGGATTCCTGACCTTGAGCAGCATGGGCTGGGGGAAGCGGGGAGCAGAGCGCTTTTCTACGGCGGGTCGCAATTTTTCTGCTCTTTTCGCTAATTGCTGCTGACGAGGTGCCTGGGAGCGGCGGCCCGTGGAGGAGTGGGAGGGGAGAACTGCTCGTTTGTTCTGACCTTTTGTGTAATATAAGTCGTGCATTTCACTCAATTTGAGTTAAAGAGTAGAAAATATACCGTGCAACTGACAGCAAAGCACAGCAATGTGTGCATAGATTAGAACATTGCCTTTGAAGTGATAAATGCTCCTTAGTCTCAGCAATGGGAAACTCTTCCTAGCCCTCTGTGAGCCACCCCAAAATTTCACTCATTCCACTCCCTGTGAGAAGTTTGAATCTTATCCACAACTTTTTGCTTTTTCTCATTTCTCTTTCAACCACTCATTCATGGGTTTTGTGCAATAGGATGGGACCCAACAGTCCCTCAAATGCAGTTCAGATGGGATCCAACCCATCTCCCCAGAGACATTTGCAGTGAGCAGTTACATGAGAGTTAGTCTCCCAGAACTGAGTTTTAGCCAGCTGGGAAAATTTGGACCTGCCCATTTGCCTATCGGATCTATTTCCAAATTTACCCAGCACACCAACTCTACAGTCAGAGGTGGTTTGCTGTAGAAGACCCTCGTTCCCTCCAGGGCTGTGGAGAAATTTAGGCAGCCAGCTCTGGTGTTTGAATTGTGGCCTTTTACTGTCGTAACAAAAATCCCATCTGTGGAGATTCTGTCTGCTCACCCCCCAGTGGTAGCCGCTGCTGCCCTCAGCCCTCCCTGCCTGGCCTGCTTCACAGGCCCTGCAGCTCGCTGGGGTAGCAGCACCATCCTGCGCATGCCCCGCGCTTCCATACGTGTCACACTGGAAACATATAAACATCTTTCTAAAGACTGACCCAAATCTTGGTGCCTACAACTCATCGCTCTCTTATTCTGCTTTGTTTTGATCTGTTTTTGTTTCTGCTGGTTTTGATCTACTTACTCTGTGTCAGACCAGGAGCCACTCCTTCTGGTGCAGGGTCTCTTTTTGTTGGGCACATTCATCATCCATGTCTTGTTTCCCAGCTTCCTGAACGCCTACCCAACCTCCTTCCCCCACCAGTAGACTTGCCCCACCGGTCCCTCTAGAAAGCACAACTCAGCCCACTGGGTTCTGAACAAAGGCAGCTTCCAAAGGATATATTTGCGCTGCAAGGAATTTATGAGGTCTTCTACTTTTGTCTGGAACTTCACAATGGATTTACATTCACATGGATCTTCCTCTGTGGATCAGAATATCAAAATGAGTTCAGTGGCACCAAAATAATAATAATAAAAAAAAGGATTAAATCAAAATCACTGAAACAAGTGAAATTAATCAAATCTTATTTTCTTTATCAGAAAAAGAACAAAATCAAAATATCAGTCCTTCTAATTTTCTGACTGATCACTTCTTTTAAGCTTTTAACCTCAGATGGCTAGAGAACTGCATGTTCTCTCATTCTGTAGGCCAAGCTCTGTGCACAATAAGTCTTTCCTGGATTTCCAGTTTCCTGAAAGCCCACTGAGCTCTACTACTGATGTTTCAAGTTGGCCCCAAAAATGTGAACTTGACCAAATATATTGCTCAAAACAACCTCTGTCTTCCCAATGACATGGCCATGGGGGGGCCATACTCTTATTTTGTGAAATAAAAATTGGAGGCACCGTTTCCCATCTGAGCAACGAGACTTGCCTGAGCTTTACTCCAGCGCTCCATCCCTTGAGCAGGTGGAGCAACGTGAGTTAATCAGTTGGCTAATCTCTGTCAATAATTTACATATGTTCTTCGAGAGAAAAAATAACTTAATCGGGAGTAGGAGCTAAAGAGGTTGCAAAGAAGACTGGGAAAAGAAAGGAGATGTTTACAAGACCCCACTGAGTCAGCTCAGCTGCCCAGCAAATCGAAGGAGTAAATAGGAAAGGGACTTCTTAAGGGAAAGGACATCACT
>VWZK01008316.1:0-62099 GCA_013396935.1 Baryphthengus martii
AGGGAAGGAAAGGAAAGGAAAGGAGAAATAAAAATGGAAAAGCAAAGGAAAAGAAGAGGAAACAAAATAATAGAGTTTGTAAGTGTTGTTCATGGATTTTTGTTCAGGAGGGAGCATTATCACCCTCCACTGTGACCTTCCTCATAACAGGGTGGATAAACTCGAAGTGGTCTGGGAACGGCCTCAAATTAGGCAAAAAAAGAACACACCAGGACATGACAAAAGACAGGCTAAGGAGCAAAGTACTCATTTGCCCTCTCTTACACTCATGATTTATTTGTGTGCGATTAATTTTCTGTCATGTCCACTTTGTGTATTGTATCACTGCCCTTTTATAAGATTCCGGAGGTTTATTTCTTTGGAAAAATTGACTCTGTCTTCAGTGTCTTGCTCATGAAAAATAAATCACAAAGCCAAGTCCAGATATAAAATGGGAGGGGGAAGTGTAAAGTTTACCTTGAGTCTGACAGTGAGTATGTGTGTGGGAGTGAAGCAAAGATTAGTTTAAGTGATTATAAATATGTATGTATTAGTCATAAAACAAACCGATAGGCCCATCAAAATAAAGTAAGTGTATTCCTGCACTGCAACCCTGAGGTGGTTCTGAGCAGCACTGGTTGTGCTGGTGACGATAAATAAAATCTCAGATAATTCCCGTCTTTTCAGTGGTGCTGGCAATGAATGTTATTTCTTAGTCTGGAGCTTGAGCCCAAGAGGAACCATTATAATCGTAAGCTCCGACCTGTTCCATAACACATGCCAGGGAATTTCATGCAGTAATTCCTGCTTCAAGGCTATAACTTCTTGAGCTGCAGCAAATCTCACAGATTGATTCCAGTGCTGATTTAAATACATCCAGTCATGGAGAATGCTATGGAGTCATTTCAGGTGCAGTTTTGACAGCCTTTTCTGTATTTTTAGCCTGGTGCAATATATAATCGTTTGAAAAGTTGGATTATAAACCTGGAAATATCCTTAACATCTAACTCAAAAAAAGAAAGAAAAGAAAAGAAAAAAGAAAGAGTTAGGAGCTGAAAACAAGACTTGCAATGACTTCAGGCTTGAATGTCCCAACTGTAATCCAATTATTTTCACTTGTCCTACCTGAGCTGTGCTAGACATATTGTTTTGACCTTAAAATCCTCCACAGTTCTGCTTCTGGGCATGCCCAGATCTCTCTTACCTAGAACAAGTGAGCACTTTGGGTGGAGTCATCTCAGGTAACCTCAGAAATGTAAAATATTGACTTCCAAATCTGAAATTCCTTTATAAACAAATGGCAAGTCCAGAAGCAGATCTGACACTTCAGTTTTCTCTTTCTCTGTATCTTCTGTTTCTCTTCTGTGACTGTAAAGGGATTTTGGGGTGACTAGAGCAGACTTAAATGTCTCATCCTGAGTTGCCATTTGTTGTGTGAGGTACATCTTGTCACTACTGACTGTCTTAAGACCTGAGGAAACCCTAAAAGTATCTAGAGCAGTATCTAAGGTGCAGTGATTGTGCTCTGAGCCTAACTCCACCTCTTCTAATGGAAACAGGACCTCTGTGAAGCCACCGAGGTGACAGCACCTATTCTTGCATAGATTCATAGAAAGTTTTGGGTTGGAAGAGACCTTTCAAGCTCATCTCGTCCAATCCCCCCCGCAGAGAGCAGGGACATCTGCAACTAGAGCAGGTTGCTCAGAGCCCCGTCCAACCTCCCCTGGAATGGTTTCGGGGATAAGACGTCAACTATCTCTTCGAGAAACCTGGGCCGGTGTCTCACCACCTGCACTGTGAAGAATTTCTTCTTTCTATCTAGTATAAATCTCCCTCTTTTAATTTAAAACCATCACTTCTTGACCTGTCACAACAGGGCCTACTCAAAATATTGTTCCCATCTTTCTTACAGGACCCCTTTAAGTACTGAAAGCCTGAAGGTCTCCCCAGAGCCTTCTCTTCTCCAGGTGAAACAACCTCAACTCTCTTATCCTTTCACAGTAGTGTAATGGTTAGAAATCAAATTCTTCCTGCTGTCTAAAGAAATATAAATCTTAACACGCTAAGGAGAATGCTATTCTCCACTCTTTCTTCTCATTCTTAATCAGCCAGAAACCATAAGTGCAAAATTCAAGAGTAAAGGGCAAGGAGGAGTAAGTTCAGCCCTATAGCCTGATGGCTGAGACCCTCAGCTAACAGAATCATCCTACCTGATACCTGAAATCAGATATCCCATCCTAGGACACTGCTTGTTTGTTTTTTCAGCCTCCCACTCAGGAATATTTGGCTGTGGATGCTATGAATTTCTATCACCTCTCAGAAACATGTATGGGAGGCGTGCTCCTGAACTGCCAAGATATACGTGCACTTGCAGTGGGGAGCGATTAATCTCAGTCTCCGTGGTATTAGATGTCTCACACAGGCTGGCAGGAAGTTCTCTGAGTGACACAAGTTCCTTTGCCCTGTATTATGTGCCAGACATGCCAACAGCTGATGCTGGAGCAACGTTCACAAGGGATTGCAAATGGTTTTTTTTCAAGCACGTTGACCCAACTGAATGATCTGGGACACCAGCTCCCCGGGATAAAATTGCCTGTAGCCGGAGATTCTCTGCAGTCCACCAGAGCAATAAATAACCTGAAATTACAGTGCTGGACATCAGTGCCTGGTGTATGGCTTTTGATTGACTGGTGTTATCTGTGAAAGGGTTTTCATTTGAAACTTTCGTATAAGGTCATCCAGATGGTGAAGTGGATATCAGGAGATTTGAGCTTGGGAGATGCTTGGGCATGTTTATGTTAAGGTTTGTCATACTGGCCTGGGGAAGTTGAACAACGTGGTTTGTTAAAGGCAGCTAGTCTGAGAAGAACATGCATTGACAAAGAGAGTCATGATGCCTGCAGGAGGCAACAGCCAGGAAATGGAGAAAAAAATGTAGGTTCATTTTTGCCTCGATACTCCTCCGCTGACAGAATGAGATATACAAAGGTAGTCAGCAGGACCATATGGATATCTGATGGTGATTTATTCCTCTCTGTCCTTAGTTCCATTTTAATTTTTGTACTGTCAAGGAATGTTGGGTAGTAGATTGCAAAATGAAATAACTCTTTGTAGAAAAGAGTGCCAAATCAAAGGATACATCAGATAAGAACCAAATTATTGAAATAGAATGGGCTGTCAAAGCCCAGCCCTAGTATGAGAGGGACTGTATCAACACAGACCAAATATTTCCCCATTGGGAGCATTGGCAAAGACACCTGGCAGAGAAGCACAACAAAAAGCAGTTCTGGATACAATGTAGAAGCAGAGTATTTGCTAGGCCTAGAAAGCCAGGTTAGGGGAATAATGTTTAGGCAACACTGACATCACTTTTTAATTGCCTCACAGCAAGTTCAGAAGGTCAGAACCAGAAACCCACCTAGAGAAAAGACTGGGAGGACAGATCTGAAAGTCTCTGATTATTCCAAGTGACAGTTGTGGACTTCAAAACTTCTGAAGGCTTTTTTAATGGGATCGTTATTTCACATCTTCTGGTCGTTAGCAGCCAAAAAAATGCAACTGAGACATGACTGAGGATCTTTGTGTCTTCCTTTCAATGTACAAAATCAATTACACCCATGCAACTGTTCCTTTATTCTGTTAGTTTGGTTCAGATTGACAACCAAGCTACCAAATGTGCTACCCAACAGCTAGAGGTAAGTTTTCAGCTCCTTTCTGAAGGCTTGAAGTCAAATAGAGCAGAGAGCCTAGACCTTAAAGAAGACTTGTCATTTTGCCAGGCTGTTATGGATTATTTTACAAGAGCTTTCAGTCTGGATGTTCTTAACCTGCCATTTCAACTATCAACATTCAATATCAGTGATTAAATCTTGACTACTCAGAGATTGGAAATGGTGCCAAAGACAAACCAAGTTAAGTTCAGCCCAATACTTCTCTGTTGGCTGGAGAAGCTCCTTCAAGGTCACTAAGGAGTCAAAGCCCACAAGTGTCTCTAAGGGACCAGTCAAGGCTCAGACTTCAAGCCTCTGGAGTTTAAAGTTTTAAAAAAGGGTTATTTTCTTGCCAGAACTGCGAACTTCTTACTGCGTGGCTGATAATAAAAAGAAATTTATTTCATTTCTTCCTTCTTCCCAGACTTGTACAATATTCCCCTATTTCTAGTCCAGCTTTGCTGTTTGAGAAAAGGTATTTTATCTTTCAGAGGATTAAAAGGGGACTCTACTTCTCCACACTGGAAAAGTTTAATCTTTATCCCTCTTCCTTGGATTGCCAGGCTTTTCCTCACTTGGCTTTCTATTCTACTCCTATTCTATTCTATTCTATTCTATTCTATTCTATTCTATTCTATTCTATTCTATTCCTTTTTTTTTTTTTTCATGGACAATATCTCCATGCTTCTACCGGAAAATGAAGATCACAGAATGACAGAATGACAGAATGTCTTTGGTTGGAAGAGACCTTCAAGATCATCTAGTCCAACCTTTGACCCCACACTAAACCATGTCGCTAAGTATCAGGTCCACAGGCTGTTTAAATCCCTCCAGGGATGGTGACTCCACCACTGCCCTGGGCAAGCTATTCCAATGTTTGATAACCCTTTCAGTGAAGAAATGTTTCCTAATGTCCAGCCTAAACCTCCACTAGTGCAGCTTGCAGCCATTCCCTCTGGTCCTGTCACATGCCATCAGGGAGAAAAGGCTGCCCTCTCCTCGCTCCAACCTCCTTTCAGGCAGTTGTAGAGAGCGAGAAGGTCTCCAAGACACTGCTAGAAGTGCTCTTCTGTCATTATCCTTCCTAATATGCTGAGCTTTTATTTAATAAAAGCAGACTGCTCCCACTAGCCATACACAACCAGTTAAACCCTATTAGCACATCCCCTGATTTGCTAACATAATTCCATCACTCACCTTTAACTCAGGAATCAAAACCTCTGTCTTTTTAGCCAGGATAACCTTATCTGAGACTGACACTTTGGTGCTAGTTTTGTTTCAGCTGTTTTCTACTCCAAGCAAGAGAAGGAGGGCACGAGCTGAGAGACCAGGAATACACACACGACTACACACACCCTGCAAGCAACAGGCAAGAGTAGAGAGTGGACTTGAGGCTGAACAGAAGTAGAGCTGCATGCCCAGTCGATTAACAGAATTAATCTTCAGAGCTGTCAGGTTTCACATTTTATTTTATGATGACTATATTCATCACACGCACAAACCTTCATTACATGGCTGTTTTGGATACAAGTCAGACGGAATGAACAGCTTGACCTTGGTCGTAAACCCCACTACTGAGGCAGCTGCAGGCAACCTGAAACAGAGCAGAATTAGTTATGAACCCTTAACTCTCTCTTTCATTTTCCTGCGCTCTCTCTGGCTTGATTAGTTTCCACCTGTTTAGTCTTCATGGAAACGTTGACTTTTATACTTTCCTGTCTGGCAAAGACACATCCCTTTTCCTTTTTTTCTCTCTTCCTTCCCTTCTTTCTCTCTTTCTGGGAATTGAAAAGTGAACTTAATGGTGTAATTTTAGGGTTCCCAACAGACAAAACAGTTTTGTGGGCCAAATGAAGTAGTCTTCCTGTGGAATACTCTTGTTTTGAATGGAAAGGTTCGGTTAACGTGATAGGGACCAAAGAACATGTTACTGGAATGTTAACACTCTTTGATGATCTTACGGGCTTTTCTGTCCAGTTTTCTTTTTCTAGTGAATAACAGAAAAAGGTAATTTCTGAGGCTTGCCTAATTCTTTGACTGTGTGACTCTGTCATCTATAAGTGTTTTCTAGAGTGTTCTCTGGCCCACCTTTTTGCCCAGTGGGCCTTAACACTTGTGACTGGCATTAAGCACTGAGTTATACCTCTCAAGAGAGCAGGTCTTGGCTTTGGCAGGGCCAACAAGCTCATTAATTACGCCATAGCAGACATTTGGCAGTTTCTCTATAGAAAGTTCCAGGGCTGACCTAAATTGGATACGTAAGGATTCCTCAACTTTAGGAAGGGTGTCTCTTCTGTAATAGCATGAAGGTCACTGGCAGGACAGTGCCTCTTACAGTAAAGGTCTGGACTGAGCTTGGGAACAATAAGTAAAACTGAGGCTCTGTGGCTCAGTGATGTGGTTCTTCTGCTCCTTCTCAGCCAAATGTATTAGATTCAACTAGTAGTTTGGTGGGAGATCTCCAAAGACATCCCGGTTTCTACAGAAAAGCATAACACATGTCAGGGAAAGGCATTCCTTTTTCCCATTTCTATAACTCCTAAAAGCAGTACTTTTCAGATAAGCAAGCTTTTGGCCAGATATGTGAAAATAGGGAAGTCTAGAGAGGGGTTTATCGGAGCAGTGTTAAGAGTTTCCGTCCTGGGTATTTTTGGGTATAGACAATGTCTATTCCTAGGGTTTCTCCAGTAGTTTCAGCGGGAGGTTTTCTCTCACAGGCAAGTTTCCATCATAAATTTCAGGAAGGCAGCTGACAGCATAAGATTATCAGGTTCAACAAGACTCCATTTCATGTCTTGAACTAGAGAAGAAAGTTGTTGCACTGTTAACAGGCTGCTGGGTCCCACTGAACAGGTGGCAGAACTTCACTTTGCCCAGTTCATAAAGCACTTTGAAATGTTTTTGGACAGAAGGTACTATATACATGTAAGATATTATTGCTACATGGCTTTTTTTTTGCTTTGTTTTGTTTTGCATTTGGTCAGCTTGAACAAGCTTTCCCTGAGGCTTAAGTAGCAAAGCATTAGCCTGGAAAACTTGATGGTTTGGGGTTTTAGTCCCTTAAATGGTCTCTGTTGGCTTGTTGGCTGGTTTATGAGGAGGGTGGAGAAAAAGGGAAATGTTCTCCACTCTCATGGAAACGTAACGGAGAACTAAATGACTGGGTTGGTTTTTTTTTTTCACTGGCTATTTTACTCTCATTTATCAGTGCTATTTTTCACCCGATTGTTCCCTGGAGATTTTGATCTCCAGCAGACAGAAAAGCAAGGATTTGTTTTTTCTTGTCTCCTTCTATCTCCTAGGAGGGTGGAGGTCAAAACCATAGAATTCTTATTTTCTTTTCTGCTTCCAGAACTCTATCTAATAGCTTGTCAGGAGAACAAATGAAGACCAAATTAAATCTGTCCTGTTGATTAGAGTCCAGTCATACTTTGTGATGAGATGGCCATGGAAAAAAGGAGTGACGCGTCAAGCTCTTAAACGCTACCGTATTTCACGTGGTGCCAAACTGTACTTGGACTACAGATCTGTTGACACGGGTGCTATAGTAATAACAATAACAATGATAAATTCATATCACATCATCCTGGACTGCTGTCACTGCAGGGGACTTTTAATTCTTTCAGCTAAAGCTACAGATTGTCCAGTTTTTCAGAGGTCACAACACTTGCAATACGGAAAGTGTCTTCAGAATAGACCGTTATGCCGACATGTGGGATTATGTAACTCTCATCATTTAATTAGCCACTGTAGTTTAAAACAATAGTATTAAAACCAATATCTAGCTTACAGTAGAACTTTCTGCTACACACTGTGTGCAAGGCGGCTCTTTGATACAGGCCGAAAATGTGCTGGGGTCTGGGAAGTAATTAAATAATCTGGATGATCTGAAGGGTGGGTGTCAATCAGAAGGGGTCACACTCTTTTCAGTGGTGTCCTGGGATGGGATGTGGGGCAATGGGTACAATCTGGAACACAGGAAGTTCCACCTCAACAGGAGGAAAAATTTCTTTCCTGTGAGGGTGACAGAGCCTGGCCCAGGCTGCCCAGAAAGGTGGTGGAGTCTCCTTCTCTGGAGACTTTCCAACCCCCCCTGGATCTGTTCCTGGGTGGCCTGTCCTGAGTGATCCTGCTCTGGCAGGAGGGGTTGGACTGATGATCTCCAGAGGTTCCTTCAAGCCCCTAACATTCTAAGATTCTATGATTCTATGATCATGGATCAGAGCTCAGGGTCATGCCCTCACCTTAGTGAAGTTATAGTCTTGGAGGACTGGGGATGTCAAGGCATTTGTTCTGGTGTAGGCAGAGAACAACCCAAAAGCCTATGTTCTCCTCCTCCCTCATCTACCTCCACAAATTCAGACCTGTACCAGGCAGGACTAAAGCAGGTGTACTAAAAAAGGGAAATCTCAGCTCTCCCTTAAAGTCTGTAACAACACAGTCACTGACAGGATTTGACCCAAAGCTTTGCCTACTTTTGAAGGATTTTACAAGCCCTAGTTGTACGTTTTCTTATGAGTGTAGGAAATATCTGTAAACCAGTAAAAACTGATAGGAATGTTTTAGCTGCCATCCATGGATTGTTATTAGATTTTGTCAATCACCAACAAAACATATAATTTGAGATTTTTCCCTCCCTATTCCACTATTGAAAATGGCCTTCGAGCACCTCTATAATCAAATACAGCTCAAACAGAAAATTAAAAAAAAAGAGAATTACTAAGGGGAAGGAGGGAGAGGGGCGAGGGAGAGGGAGAGAGGGAGAGAGGAAAAGATATAGACAAATAAAAAGATGAGACTCTTGACCAGAGGGAATCAGAGTTTGTAAATTTGAAAAAGCTTGTAAAAAGTGTTAAATAAATCAATCTAAAGAAATAGTAGATTGCTTTCCTTAGGTTGTTTATATCCTTGTGTACATTCACCTGTATATACGAGTGTTGGCATCTGCACTCTCATACAGTGTGGCAGAAATGACATCCAGATCAACTGGTTTTTCTTTGCTTGACGTTATTTTCCATCAATGTATCTCTGGCATCTCCAGCTGATTTGTTTCTGCTTTACAGTGACAGAATTACTCTCCCTTTTCTTATTAATGACTATTTTTACAGTCAAATGCGTGGTGCACACTTTGCTAGAGGACCTCTCTGTGGTCAGCCCAGCTTTCCTGGAGGTTCACTGATGTTTATATTTGTGCAGGGTTGAGACAAGTTTCATTCACCTTCAGTAATTCTTCACACTCTAAGCAATTCTGTGAAGATTTAGGTAAATACAAGCACCACAGTGTATCTAAATGTGGATTTAAAAGCAAGACAAGCACAGAGGCAGTTATTCAGGTACACTAATTAACAAAGTTTAGCATTCCAGGCCGTTAATAAACTGTAGTTTCTATATTGGCATCATCGTCAAGTTCTCCACAATCTTTCCTTCAGACATTAGCTACTTGGAGGCAGAGTAAAATACGGTTATGCTTTTCCAAGAATATTTATTGCCTACAGAGAATCAAAGGGAGTAGCAGCGGCTCCCTTCCAATGCTGTATCTGATTCAAAGGATATCCAGAGAAGATCTACTGGCAAAACCACCCCTGGCAACCTCTCTTCCTTTGCTATTCATAAACCCTAAAGACAGGGGTTTGAATCTTCCCCTCTGTTCTCAGAAAGGCTCTTCCAGAATTTCCGGATTTCCTTTTGGCTTTGCCATTGTCCTCAGAGGACGCTCGAGGAATCTTGGCTTCACTGATAAACTTTTATCAGTTTGATCTTTTCCAAGGGATGAAAATGAGACAGCCAAGTATCAACATGTAGCCAGATCAGGTGTTTTGCTTATTCTCACTGCTGTCTTCTGGTCAGAGGTCAATTCCAGCATCCAGCCAATACCTGGAAAGTTAAAGCCACAGTAGCATTGACACTGTAAGTAAAAAAACGCAAACAGGTAAAAAGGAGAGGATAGTTGAAGTTAATGAATGCTAGAGATTATAAAAGAAAAAGGGAAAGTAGAAAAAAAGGAAAGAAAAAAAACCCCTTGTGTGTTAGTTGGCACCAGTAACCCGTGATGTCAGAGTGATGTCAGTTCAGCAGGTGGTAACTTTTTCCAGTTCAGCTTCAAACCAGGCAGGCCTTGTTTTTGTTTACTTTTCCTCTCAGCTCTGAAAAAGCCAGTGAGACCTTCGCAGATGGGGGCTGTGAATCACTTGACAAAATCAAATCAAATATAGTACTGAACTAATGGATGTCCCGTCCACTGGTGGTACTGAAACGCTGACCTCAGACCATAAAATGCCATCGGTCTCCTAGGTTTGAATGCTGGGACAGAATGAATAGGGCAAGTTTTACCCTAGCCATGCATATTTACACATTTCTTCTCTGTAAATCCCCAACTGTCCACTGTTGGACATAAAATGCTGCGAGAGTTGCACCTTTGGTTTGATGCTGTTTAGCAGTTCTCATGCTCTTTGATTTTTATCCTTATCTTCTACAGTCCCCTGAGTCCCTGCATCACATTTAACCCAAACTAAACACAGCTCGTATTATCCTCCATGTCACATATTTTTCAAATTCTTTCAAAATTTCTTCTTTTCCAACCTGGCACAGTCAGATGCTTTTAGGTGCAGGGAATAAAAATAAGGGACCATATGTAGTAGAGGAGATCCAAGGACTCATTAATAAGCTTATTAGTGTTGTTTTCTTACTGTGAAGAAATTTGTTGTTCATCTCACATGATGGTCATGTGGATACATAAACTTTGATATATATAATTCCCAGGACTTATTTTTTAAAAAGGTAGAACTCTCTATACAGCTTGAGACAATGGATTATGTCAAAGAAATAGTAGAAGGAATAAGAATAACATCAGATATAACCATTTTGAAGACATCATAGGTGAAGAATTTGATTATTTAGATTTTTATTTTCTGAGCACAAATGCAGTTAATTGATTGAGAATTTAATTCATCAAGAAATAATGAAGACTTCGTCAAGGCCACGGGATTGTTAATATTAGCTGAAAGAAATTCAACTTAAATATTGGGATTTGCATCATGAAATTCATCCTATGCAGCTTTTAAATCTGTTGTGCAGGTGTTTGTACCTGAGCTATGGAAATAAATGGACATTTCTTGGTCATGATTCATTTCATCCAAAGACAGATAGGAAAATAAGCCAGATGAATCATCTTCTAGAAACATATCTTACTCTCAGCTGACTGTAAATGATGTCTGGGGTGACTGTGCATTTCTACAGGTCAAATGCTGAAAACAAGGTGGGATGAATCCTACCACAGGTTCTTATCCTGCTCCTCTGGGCCAACCAATATTTGGATGGCAGAGGATGGATTTATTTTCCACCTCAGTGGGAAAAGATGGTCGGAAGTTTAACACTCCAAGGCACAGTGTGAAGAACCTCCACGTACCTCCTCTCTGTGCAACTGAACTGTAAAGCAGAGAGGTGTGTTTTAGCAGTTGGACCGTTGATGGTCTAATGCACTGACTTGATCTGGGCATCTTAATGGCTTAGGATGCGGACTCTTGAACGGACAAGCAAAAGCTGAGGTGCCCACCTCAAACGTCACCATGGTGACAGGATGCCAACTAGCAAGCTGTGCTCATGGAAGGATGATGACTTTAAGAGGATAAGGATAGCATTTTTTTTTTTGGTGGGTGCTACACTAAGGGCTTGCAGCTTTTTAGTTTTGTTTGGTTTTTTTTTTCTTCTCACTACTGAGGTCAGTTCAGCTTACCAAAGAATCACTCACTTTTATGTTCAGGGACACAGTATCTTAAGCTACATCTATACTTAGAAACAACACATGCCTATAAATTATTTTCTGGCTTTGAAAACAACTAATCCAGAATGGTTTGCATACCCTAAGCCATCTTTCTCTCCCCCTTTGGGATGGCCACATCCACAATATTTGTTAAGAACAGTTCTTGCCTTATGCTGACTCCCAACTCATGCCCGGGAACTAATTTTGGAGATTGATAGGTGACCTGGGCCAACGACGTACTAAGGACATTATTAACAATTTAACTGTGTGGGTGATCGAGTTCCGTTGCCTATGAAAGTTTCCTGGCACTATTTATTACTCTTAAAGATGTAGCCTCACTGCCCAACCTTTACAAAGATATATAGGAATGACATGTTTCTACTTCATTGACCAGTTGGGAAAATCATTTCATTAAAACACCACGCGGGGCTCAAAGAATAATTTAGGGTTTGGTTTCCGTTACGTAAAAGAGTAAATTCCTCTGTGTCTCCTTCTCTTTTTCTTTCTTTTTTTTTTTTCCTTACATAGATCAGTCTCTGTACATGCACTGTGATGATTAAAGTAGAATGTGATACAAGGAAGAAGTGTCTACCGTGTCCCTTTTAGGTGTCCTAGAAGAGACCATGCAATTCATGAGGGTTAAAAGTTTTCTCCCCCTGCTCTCGTGGCAGGGGTTAAGACACAATGAGGAGCATTCCCCTGTACGAGACCTTCCCACCTTATGAACCAGGGACTGATGCTAGTAACTGAGAACACACACCTCCCCAAACCTCCCTCTCCGCTGAATCTCATCCATAAATTGTGAGAGGCACTTCACAAGCCTGGATGTCGCAAGTTGTGACTGCGAAGGAACATTACACACGTTATTGCCTAAGGAGGGAACCTTATTAGAGCATTTAACAAACAGAAGCTGATGTATTTTATTTTCCTTGAGCGAATGTTATTTAAACTAGACAATGGTGAGACTTCCCCCACGCCCCGAAGGATCAGAAATGAAATTCCTTTCAGCCCTTAGGTCTCACATTTGTGTATGACTCAGATGGTTAAGGTCTCCCCTCCCTGCTTTCAGCCTCTCAGCCACAAAGAGCTAAGAAAGAAAATAAATTTTGTTCTAAAAATGAAATCCTGAGGGGAAATCATTCAGATGCAGAAAGGAAAGGATCTTAGCCCAATGGCATGATCAATTTCTTGTTTCACAATTTTTTTTCCAGAGATTTGGATGTTTGGTTTGGGTTTTTTTTCTGTCCTTTTTACACAGCTTTCTTCTGTTTTCTCTTTCTTCTCTTGATCTGGTATTAATTTCTTTCCTTTTACATTGATAAATTACTTTCCTCTAGTTTCTAATCTCAGTACAAACTTCTTTTTTCCACGCTTGCAATCAATTCTGTGTTACTTCAGAGACATTTTCCACCCTTGGTTCTGTTCATCTTCCTCTGTTTTCTTGAGCATCATGTCATTCTATGGATTTAAACTTTTTTCTTTTTTTTCTTTTCTGTCAAATTAATTTCCCTCAGTTATTTCACTTCTTCCTCCTACTCTTTCAGATGTTCAGTCTCCTTTTTAATCCCTTACATTGGTGGGGGCAAGTATCCAGCTAAGGTATGCCATCCAAAAAAATTCCTATTATGCAGCATTGATTATCAAAATATTTATTTCAAACACACATTTCACAACAGGGGAAAGAGATTGTCACGAAACTTTTGAAGTTTCATAATAAGCATTTGATTTCCACAGACAATTTCAATTTCCAGTGGAAAGGATAATGAAATTTTGTTTAGTTAGAGCGTCCTTGTGTGCTTCACTTCTGAGCTGAGCTTCAAATACCGTAGTTATGTATTTATTTTACAAGTCAAAAAATAGCAGTTAATTAAGATTTTATTTTTCTCTCTAGCCAGTGTACCAGTTTCAGCTGTATTTTCATTTATTCAGTTGAGGGTGGAATGTCTGATTGGCAGCACAGGAAGAAAAAGTGTGAGAAAAAATAGACAATGGTTAATATATTCAGACAGGATGTGAGAAACCCAGAATCAAGTTGTTGCAAATGAATCACGCACTGCAGGTTCGTGAAACTACTTAGTTCATATCCTCTTGGTGCTGAGATATTTCATACCTCCTTCTCCTTCCCCCCTAGTCTTCCATAGTTGTTCACAAGAAATTTTTCATGTTTCAGGACTGCTCTGCTTCCACGTTTTACCAAACAGAACTGAGATTTTTCTGACCAGATGTTGCTACTTCTAAACAAAATTCTGCAAATACTTGTATTTGACAGGAAAATAAAAGGTGTTCTTTTACTTCTTTGCTTATAGATAAAAAATCTAAACATATACATGGAAAAAATGTTGTGTCTGATTGGCAGCTGAGAAATCTTCTGCCTCAGCAGTCAGTTGAGCCCAGAGACACTCCGCTGCTTGACCAGTATATTAGGGTTTTTTTCTGCTTTTTTGACAGATGCTATGGGTAAATATATGCTGGGATAGAGTCATCTTGGGTCAGCCTGGGTTCAGGGTGTAGAGTTTTACTTTGTTCTATTTAGGAACTCTGTATCTATTAAAATGACATTTGTCCTTGTTACTTTTCGCTAGTGCTTTAGACTTTCATAGAGCTCATACAGATCTAATTATTTTGTTAGTTATATATATTATTATTAGTAACATATATATATATATATATACTACTTATATACTATTTATTATATTATCTTTCTTCCTTAATCTATATATAAGGTTTCACACAACTTTCACTCAGGATTCACTTCATTGCAACCTAGGGATGTAAAAAACCCAGGGCATGACAGCGGACAAGAGGAGATCTGTGAGACACGCCTCACGACTTTTGCCAGTGTCTCCTGCAAAATCCAAGCTGAAGAGCCAGGAGAAGTGGGTCTGTGCATGGACAGCATTTCTTGCAGGCCAGGATACCCAGTGAACCTAGAAAGACCTCTTTTTTTTTTTTTTCTTTCTTTTTTTTTTTTTTTCTTTCTTTCTTTTTTTCCCCCCCAGAATACTTGGAACCAGCCTCAACTCCAAGAGACCGCCAAATGTGGTTTTTTCAGGATGACGCCACAAAGACTATCACGGACTTTTCAATTTTTTTTCTATTTGAAGGTGAACTTTCCTTTGACAAACAGCCGATGCAGGCAGAGCAACTGGTGAGAACAATGAGTCATAAAAAGTCTGTTATTAAAACTGTTTGCTTTGTTCACATCCTGAATTGATTTCCTTTAATGATTTCCCTATGACGGCCGTGGTCAAAAATAATAATAGTAATAATAAAAGAAGGTAGAATATGCCCCTCCCTGGTTCTCCTAATAGAGGCTTTGGTCTCCATGTGTTGACAGAGCAGCCCTGCAGACAGACCAATATATGAATTCAAGTAATAAAACTCAAGGAAACTTGGGGATATTACTGCTTTCTGTTATTACTACTGAGCTTGCATTATGCTCATAAAGTGGAGGTTCTAAGTGAGATGACTACAGGGACCATTTGAGGGGCTGGTGATTTTTTTTTTACTCTTTCTTTGTGTGCTTGCAAAAGGATTTTGCTTGCTATTTTAAGAATATTTAACTTTTTTTTTTTTTTTTAAATTGCAGTATAATTGTGCAGCAAGTTAGATTTTCAATCTGCTTTTCTTCTTCCATAAAGTCACATTTGTAGAATTCACAGAATCATAGAATGTTAAAAGTTGGAAGACACCTCTGAAGATCATCTAGTCCCAATTCTCACTCTTTTCCCCCACGTTTCTCTTACTACCTGTAAGCATAAAATTGCTACACGATTACACAACTACACAATAACTGCATAATGTGTGAAGTTATTACATCATTCACATTACTGCTGCTATACCAATATGATCACAAGTAGTAACACAAATCAAAGAATAATAATTTTTTATATATATAACAAATAATCATTCCTTTTCTCATTATGAGATGGGACAGATTATCTGACCAAATATATCAATACAGATGAATAAAACTTGGTAGATGCATAAGTAGACAAATAAATAATGTATAAAATCAAACAATTAAAAAAAACCACAACAAAAAAAAAACCCACAACACAAACCAGACTTGTGGTTGTATTTTATACAAATACCTAACACGTAATTTCTCTTCATTATGTTCTCTCATTCAACGTTTAAAAATGGATATACTATAACAAGTATTCATAATAGTATTTATGAATTCCAAAATTCATCTCAAAGGGTGTGATTAACCTTAACCCTTCATCACTTCTCTGCTGAAAAGCTTCGGTCATTCTCTCAAGAAGAGAAAATAATTGAGTGCAGTCAAATCAGTCCTCGCAGTGCCAAATACTTGAAGAGCATTGTTCAAAAGCAAGTTACCATAGGAAAATCTTTTGGTCGAAAATATTTATTCAATATGTAATTTTCTTCCCAGAGAATCAGCTGTAAGGAAAAAAAAGTTTATCTATGAAATAATTGCAGTGACAACATTTGTTTGATCACCCTCCAAGGGACATAAGCACATTGGACACAAAGAGTGCCATAGACATGTGTATTAATTTCTGGAGGGTATGACAATTTTAGTAAAACTCACAGAAAATCGAACTACATTGTTACTAAAAACTAAGATTTTTCATGTACAACATAGATTTATCTCATGGAATTCACCTCCATGAAATAATATGAGACTAGAATTCATATAAGGTACCAAAAAAAGAGTTTGAACTCTCAGGATATGTTCGTGAACAACAATATTCATTTTTGTAAATTTACCGTGTTCAAGAAGAAGAAATTTTGGGGGAAAGATTTTTTGATTTGATCATCAGGACAAAATCCATCCTTAAACCAGGGAAAGAAACAAAAAAAAAGGATAAATCAAAGCAACATTTTGCCTTTAGACAATTACCTTCTTCCTCTATCGCTATACCCAATTTCAGCCTGACCTCCCAGTAGAGGGGTTCCAGCCCTCCCATTGTTTTTGTGGCCTCCTTTGGACCTGTTCCAACATATCCATGTCCTTCTTCTGTTGGAAGCTCCAGAGCTGGACATGATACTCCAGGTGAGGTCTCACATGAACGCAGCAGAGTTCTTCATCTCCCATCAAGTTCAACATTTACAGCAGAACTGCTTTTAAAGCTGCTTTATTGGCACTGGAAAGAAAATGGCACATTCATAACACAATGTACCTGCCTTTATTTTAAACACTGGGTTAGGATGAGATAAAATTGACCCCACATCCAAGTTGCTCAGATCTCCAAGGTTTAGTAAGGGAAATGGAGTGACTTCTTTGGACGTAGAACCCTGTATTTAATGACAGATTGCTTTTTTTACCCAGAAAATTGAGACGTTGTAGTGGCCACTACAACTTTAACACCTCCAACCCCTCCCTGTCTCATGCCCACGTTTCCAAATCCTCTGGTAGATGAGGAAGGGAGTTTTGTGATGAGACAGAAAGTTTTTTTTAAAAAAAAAAGATCTAAAACAAGTGAGCTGGCTCCAAAGTTTCAGGTGGATTAATTTCTGCTGGGTAAGAGGTTTTCCGAGGCAGGGAAACATACAGCTCATTATCTGGATTAGTGTTATTACCTTCATTTTTCAATAAATACACCGTGCCAGGATTTACCGCTTTTCTGTTCTTCGTATGAAATGCAATAGGTCTATCTCCTGATGCCAGCGCTTCGGCAGAGCGACGGGAGCGGCGCACGGAGGGAAACGCGCTGAGTCTTGCTCCTGTCTCAGGCCAGGGCTGTGACAGATTTTGGCTAAGCCTGAGCTTGAGGTGAACAAGAATGAAATGGCAGACACATCATTTCAAGTAAATGACCCGCTCTGGATTTCTTTGATTTATTTATTCGGGTCTTCGGAGAGATTGAAGTGTTGCTGAAAAGTGCTGACTGAACTTCTCTCCACAAGAGCTCTTAGTTCCTTCTTTTGGAGAGGTGTGAATGAAACCATGCCCCTTTCTTCCCTTCCTCATTCCCAAGTTCCAGGAGAGAGCTGCCCCTCATTCAGCTGAAGGATCCCATTTCATCCCTGGCCCTCCAGCTCTGCTCTAACGCCACTATCAAAGCTTGAACTCTTAAAATTTTGAGGCAAATCCCTCCCATTTTCTGTTTTGTCCATGTGATAAATGCTGGACCCTGCACCTGGACCATGTACAAACTGTTTGAGACCTTGTGCTGCTAATTGTGACTATTAGTGATGTTTTTGTGGAAGTAGGCAAGTTTCAAGGAAGTGCCATTATTTGACCAGTTGCCTGGCAAAGTAAGACATAGGATGTGAGGCAGTCCTAATATGTGTCTCTCCTACATGCTTCTGCTTTTTAGCCTGATACCTGTGTTGTTTAAAAGTTGTCCATTATAAAAAAATCCTCCCTCGCTGTAGTCTCCCTAAAAGGCCATTTACTGTCTGCAAGCCTCTCTGACATAATGACTGATAAAACTTGTTGATTCCTACAAAGCATGGCCATTATCAAAAAAATTAAAGTGATTTTAGTGCTGGCAAAACTGCCAGAATGACAGGCTTAGAAGAGAAAATCCTCCTTACCAACCTATCAAAAAATTAACAAAGAATATGGAGAAGGTGCCAGGATAAGGGCTTTCAAATAAACCAACAAGACAGAGTTAAGTCTTCAGCTTGCTGATATGGAGCCCAGCATCAACATCAAGAGCTGTAGAAAACTCATATCTGGAACGGACGAGGCACAGAGGACCAGAAGGTTGTGTTGGTGACCCCATCTTGCACATGAACGCATCTCATGTTCTCAGAGAGAAGTCCAATCAGGGTGACAGAATCACACATTTCAAAAGGACAGGGTGAACAGTGGCCTTAAAAGAGGTGAACCTCCTGGCTGTGGTACAGATGTATAAGAGGTCCAGCCACCGGTCAGCTGCTGGATGCTGGGAAAAGTAAGATTACTGCATCTCAGGTCGTTTCAACACCTCCAGTGGAGTTAATCCCCTGTTGTCAATGGAGATGACAGAGAATCAATGATGGTGTCTCAACCCCTCATTGGGCCTGAACTAGAGAGATCTGCCGTTCTCTGTTCCTTGCAGATGGCTGAATTCCTAATCTAATCACCAGAGTTAGGTAGGAGAGTTAGGAGAGACTCCTCTACAATGCAAGATTCATGCTATACTTAAGAAGAGTCAGACTCTGGGTATTTGGTTGTGGACTCAGTTACTCGAGCCCATTGGTCTTCTCAGGCTGCAAACACCCAAAACACATGAACGAGAGCTTGGACTACAGCATCAGATTTGCTTGGAGTCTGCTTTTATGGGAAGACATAGAGCTCTAGAGGAGGTGGCCTCCTGAAGTGATCTTTATTCTAAGGAATGTATATAGTGGACCAAAAGGCTCGGACCCACGGGTAACGCTACGGTGAACTTGCCAGTCTTCCCTGCCAAGTGAATCTTTGGCAACTGAGTAATGATAAGCAGAAATGGTGCTGATTGAGGTTGTATTCGTCGCCATGGGAACATCTTTGTAATGGGACCTCCTGCTTCTGTGAAATGCCAACAGAGAACAACGGTGCTTGCCAACGTCTGGCCTGTCTATCGCAGATGATTTCCATTCCCAAGACTTTTTTCTTTTTTTTTCCACCTTTGCCATGACATTTCTGTGGGAATTTTCTTGTTATTGATTAAATTTCTAGTACATGGGTTCTTCTGGACCCAGATACAGATATGAAAAAGCAACCATAAATTATCCCCGGGGCTGAATTTCACTTGTTCCCTCTTGCACGTGGGCGTTAAAATGGACAGAAATCGCCTCTCCCTCTTCCTAGTAATTTATCTAACCCCACTGGCTTTTATTAGGTTGATATTATTTTTCCCTCCCTTCCCACTCAATTTGAAGTGGCTGCTCCCTCATCCCTAGCACTGGCTCGCAAAATATATATGGAAAGAGAAAGAACTTCTTGTTCTTTGCTTTTCTCTTCATAGATGCAACATGTAGACTTTTGTTTGTTTGGGCTTTTTCCACCCTGATAGCATGGGGGAAAGTAAATGGCGTATTTTTATTTATTTATTATTTTATTTTTACTTAATTCTTTTACTTTCTACCTTTGAAGAAAACCTTTCTGATCTCAACAAACACGCAATACAGCTACGACTGAATAACCAGGCTATATGCTAAATGTTTTCCTGGGTGTTCCCTTCTGTACCAGCCAATTTTTTCCCTAGTTTCAGGAAGGCAGCCAAGATAAGGAAATATTCATCATTTCTGCGCTGTATTATTTCAGTGGAAACAAAGGATCACACTGTGCGTTCGTGCCGGCGTGCGTCTATGTGTGCATTCATTCTAGGCGCTGTCTTTCTGCGTCCAGGACTTCAGAATAGCTTTGAAACCTTCCAGTTCCTCTGTCGTTCATGTGAAAGTTACTCAGATAAATAAGGGAAACTGTGGTTACATGTTTCGTGTTCCTGCTCTTAGCTGGTAGGCCAAATCTCTGCATTTCAGCACCTTGTATCCATAACCTCACCCCGTCCCCTTCTGACACACACTTTGTCCACACAAATGTTTGCGTGGCCACTCACTGAACCTGGCCAAGGAACTGATCCAGCTGAAAAAGAACCTAGGAAGAAAAAGAATTAAAAAAAAAAAAAATCACAATTTATTTTTTCCGCTGGATCGGTTCCTTGTTTGGGTTCACTGCCTGGTCATGAAAAATGTGGTTCAGGAAGAGCTCTAGGGATGACTTGAGGGCAGGAGAAAGGAAAGAAGGAGGAGATATTTAAGCTATGATTGACACAAAATAAAAAAAAGGCCTTGCAAAACTTCACCGTGACTAGGAATTTTCTGAGTTGACCAACTGTGGGCTGCAGGAGATGATGATATAGGGGGTTATTATGGAAGCCATAGTATGTGTCAGCCAAAGTCTCCCTATAACACCTGCCTATACTGGGACTAATGCGCATAACTTTCTGAGAATTGTATACATTAGAGCAAAGCTGTCCTCTGAAAATAGTTGACGGTTTCATTGAGTTGAAAGGCAGAACAAAAAGTTCAGACATGCCTTAAGTCACAGTAATTTTCAAAAATGGTATTTTCTAGATTCTGCATTGGAGGCAAGAGCAAAGCCAGGAAAAGAGAAGCTGTTTTCCCTGCTATTTTCCAGCCACCTGAGTGCAAGCACTTCTCAAAATTTGGTGCATTAGCAACAACAGGGACAATGAAAAGTGAGAAGAAACCATCCAGACCTCTTGTCTACTTCTCTGAGCTACTTGAACCAGATATTGGCTTCTTCAGTCTCAATCAAATGACACACTGCTCTCCAGGTGAGAGAGGAATCTACGGAGAGCAGTGGGAAGAGTTCGGGTGAAACTTCACATCTCACAGGACAGAAAATTTGAAGGAAAAAAAATAATAAAATGTGTAGTAATTCTAAAGAGGGGCAACCAGGTTGTGCTTAAAGGCAAAATGAGGAGCTGGGAATGTTTCCAATATCACTCACTGTGCAGAAATTGGAAATGAAATCCTTTTTTGAATGCCCTGAACAATAATAAATAGCAAGTGGTACCACACCGTGGCAGTCAAAATGTCACTGTGCATGAGAAATTAAATAGTTCAATGTTTTAACTCACGCAGGGGAGGCTCTCTCAAGTTTTGGTCCCATTCCCAAGAAACATTCCTCTTCAAATGTCCCATTTGTCCAAAGACAAACTCCAGGGTTCTACTTGCCAGCAATTCCCAGCCTAAGCCTTATTTATCCAGCTTCAGAAGTGTTACCTAAGGGAGTAAAGGTTGTAAGATCAGGACATTACCAGTGAGTAAGAAGTTCTAATCAGGAAGGAAGGCTGTGGTAATGCAGTTAGTTCAACCTCAGTTGGGCAGGTACAGAACAGCAATCAATGAGATCTCTCCAAGGACTGGAACTGTATGTGAAAAAATTACACATGCTGCTTCCTTCCCTGAACCTCAGTACATAGCTAATAAATGTTCTTTAGTTTCTGGCCAAAATAGAAGACCTTTATACTCCTGAGATAGTAGAAAGGAAAAGGAGAGGCAGTGACCAGAAAAAAAACTCCCATGATATGTGTCATCCAAACCCCAAAAAAATTTCTCTGACACCAGAGCTATAATTACAATGACCAGACAACTTTAGCATCCTCCAGCTAATCTTAGCTTCATTCTTCTGATGTACATAAGACACATAGTAAGGTGACTTCCATACTAGGACAGGCAGCTGAAGATGAGCCAGTGTGTACCCAGGTGATCAAGAAGACCACCAGCATCCTAGCTGGGTCAGCACTGGTGTGGCCAGAAGGACCTGGGCAGGGATCGTCCCCCTGGACTCGGCACTGGGAAGGCTGCCTCTCGAATCCTGGGGTCAGTTTTGGGTCCCTCACTCTGAGAAGAGCATTGAAGGGCTGAAGCATGTCCAAAGAAGAGCAATAAAGCTGGTGAAGGGTGTAGATCACAAGTCTGGTGAGGAGCAGCTGAGGGAGCTGGGCTGGTGCAGCCTGGAGAAAAGAAGGCTCAGGGGAGATCTGCTTGCTCTCAACAGCTCCCTGAAAGGAGGCTAGAACGACAAAAGGAGTCGGTCTCTTCTCCCAAGGAACAAGCCATAGGACAAGAGGAAACGTCCTCAAGTTGCACCAGGGGAGGTTTAGGTTGGAGCTGAGGAACAATTTCTTCCCCTCCAGGGTTGTCCAGGCCTGGCCCAGGCTGCCCAGGGCAGGGCTGGAGTCCCCATGATCCCTGGAGGGGTTTCAAAGCTGTGGAGACATGGTGCTGAGGGACATGGTTTAGTGGTGCCCTGGCAGTCCTCATTTAACAGTTGGACTTGATGATCTTTAAGACCTTTTTCAACCAGAATGATGGAAAGATTCTATGACAAGCTGTAAAAAGGGAGAATGTTGTAAATATGGATTAGAGTTCCTAGTTTTAGGAGTTTAGGTTATGTCATGGAAGGTCTATCTACACATGTAGAGCAGACCACCCCTTTAAGGGGATGGCTGTATGCTAATTGGCTTCAAGATGTACCCTACACGGCCTGGCAAATAGAGGAGCCATGACTGGAACAGAAGCTCCTTGTGTCTTAATCTGCTTTGTCTACGCTTAAATTCTGTGATCCCAGTTAGTACTACGGTCTCCTGCCTACAGTTAAATGGCTGCTTTCAGAATCAATATATCCAGAAGTCACTATTTCGTCACCATTTACGCGATACACCTGGCTTGGAACAGTCACATCCAGCCAACTCTTTGTTAGAGTTATAAACATGTCTCTTCCTTTGCCTCAAGTCAATCCATTCTTCCTTCGTCTTCATATAGTGGAGGAAGGTTATTGAATTTCTTGTCAGTATTTCAAGGAGATTGTAAAAAATCCTAATGAGGATAAATGAAAGGGGCTTGCCTTAGATTAGAGAGGTCTGGTGGTGATGTAATATGAAATTTGTAGAGTAGGAAAGAGAGATAATGATGTCAGAGGTAACGAGAAAGGAACAAATGTTCTTCTTTGCTGGCTGGAAGCTTGGAAAGGGGCATACCTAGGCCAGGACTTGCAGGAGATGCTGTGAAACGAGAGCAAGCTGGTTTGTGGTGAGATTGGATGCTGGTCTCTGTCAAGCAGCGATGTTCCTTGTGCCTGAACTGTGGAGACAACTTCATTGGAGCTTACTGTTAAATAAGTAATTTCAGCTCTTCAGAACAGCTTGTTCATGCCGTGAGAAGTACTCTCAATGGGTAGACAATCTCTGATACAACACCTTGCAGATTTATCATTTTCCATAGCGTGAGACTGACCATTCAGGATTGGGGGAATCTCCAGATTTCCATTATCTGAGTTATTCTCCTGATGCATAACTGCTCCTGCTTATATGACTCTAGAGCCTTGATTTTTTTTCTTGGCACTTAGGAAGACACAGGCCCTCCCAACACCATTTCTCTGCCCTGGCAAGCATCGTGACATTGGGCCTCAAAATCATGGGTGTGGTCTAATTTATTCAATTTTTCTCCTCTTTCCTCTAGTTGTTCCTGAGTATTAATTGTACGGGGACTGGGGCAGGAGCAGTGCGTGCTCTGGAGGCTGCCAAATACAACGTATCCAGCCAAGTGAAAAATAAAAAGGTCAGGTTCAAAAGTCTAAGCGAGAGAGCTGTAGGTTTTCCGATGGATTTGACATCTCAAACGGTCTGATGGATGTTTCCTTTGTTTGTTCTGTGACCACGCAAAAGCACTATAGAAATGCAGGCAAAACCCATGATCTACTACTCTTGGCTGATCTGTAGCTAACGTATCTGGTATTATTTATACTTTTTATTATTACTTATGCCACATCAAAAGGTATGACTCTGACTTCCCTACCATTACTGCCCTCAACACTATTTAGAAGTGTCAAATACACACAACTAATAAACACTTTTCTTCCATTACTCCCGTAATAACATCTTTCAACTGTGGAAAAAACAAAAACAACAAAACCACACCGCAAAAAAACACCATAAGGAACTTAAATTCTCCGCCCAAAAGTCCACCAGGGACCCCTCAAAACAACTTACCTCTTGCTTCTTAATTTGAAGCCTATCAGGCACAGAGAAAATATGTCCTCTGTATTTAGAGTGAGTCATACCATGGAGCACACTGCAGATAAAAGTGGGTGTGGTAGCTGAAGAATGGAGGGCAGGAAACAGATGTGTCTGTGGTTTTTCTGTCTGGTCAAATGGTGTTAGCTCAGGGACCATTAATGAAGGCCTGAGCTGGTTCTTGAGCTGGTGTAAATTAAGGAGGTTTTGCTGATTTACTCCGGCTGAGCACCAGTCCTTTTTCTGTTTGCATAGGTCATCTGGAGTCCAGCACTCAACGGCCGTGAAGAGCCAAGTCTTTCCTCAGTCGGTCTGTCCCTCTTTGAGTGAAAACTCAAGTTTAAATCATTGCCCTTATCTTTCTTCCCGATCTAAATCAGATCTGGTAGTTATGTTTTGTGAAATAAGAGAGATTTAGGGAGAGATACTAAAGCTCCACACCTGGGAGTTTAGAGGCAGCTGTGTCTCCTTTGTAATGTTGAAGGCAGGCTGCTTGTCTAGTTGTCAAAATAAAGAGGCTGTTTCTTTCCATAAGCCATCTACATTTAAAAGTGATTGGATAATTGACTTCATTTAGGCTACAGGAACAGCACTGGAAGGAGAAAATAATAACGTTCGGTTCTGACTTCCCTGAATTGACTCTCCAGCATCTCTTTGGGCAAGTTTTCAGGTTGAACTTCTGCATGTTCAGTGATTATCCCACCAGTGGCAAGGACACTGGGAAGCACCTGATGAAGAAACACAGGCCTAAGAAGGAAGATCCAAACTAAACAGAAGTGGGAACAGAACAGCCGGCTCTGCAGAACATCATGCAGCGGCAGTCTTTCATTTTTTTTTAAAGAAAATTTTCCACTTCTTCACTTAAAGGCCACATCTGGCAAGCATTGGAAGAGTGTTAACGATTAGAAAAATGAAATATCTATGCCTTCAATTTTAGTTGACAAAATAAATAGAAGAATTCCATTGATCCATTTAACAGACTATTGTATTATTCTTTGGGATACAGTGAATTTCCAGCCTATTCTAATCTTATCCAATTAAAGGAAACTAAACTTGAATGGCAAACCGTGAGGCTTCTCCCCACTCAGGATCCAGAAAACTCTCATAAATACCTCTGGGAATTGCTTTTATCCTCTAGTGACTTAAGAGGATCTCCATAAAAAATTGAAGGCCACATTTTAGGCAACCTACAGTGGTGTTTCATGTGGATGGACACCAGCACTGGGACCTGTAACAGGGAGCTTTTGTGCAGCTTTTATTCCTCTTCACTGCCTGTATTACCACACAAAGCCTTGTAGCATGGGGCAGTAGATCTCTGTTACTCAACACACCCTTAAACTGCGGTACCGTCTCAGGCATCGTAGTAGGTGGTCTGAAAAGTCCCTCTTTGATGTTGACTTAGGAGAAATAAGAGACGATTTCTTCGGTTATTCTTGTCTGTGCTCCATTATTTAGGCAGAGTTTTTCCAGAGCATCTCAAGTCTTCCCCAAGCTTAACAAGTCACTATGACGTTTTGCTAAAGGGACCCGTAACCACAGTTTCTGTCAGGATACACCTCATGGAAAGAAGAAAAATTCACCAAAATTTTCATATAGTCATTGCATTACCCTTTACCTATCTATCTCTAGCATTCCAGAATCTACAAGATGCCTATGGAACTCTGAATATGCTTAGAAATCTGGCTTTCTGAAATTCCTCTCGCATCACGTTCACCAGCGCAGCCTCTAATCTCTTGAGCTTCCCTAAGTTTTGCCTTCACTCACTGCTCCTTGCCTAATACGTTTTGGCACAGGAATTACTCTCTTGTACTTTTCTGTAGATTCGAATTAGACTGATTTAAAGGCTCGTTATGTCCCACAATCTTTGCAAAATTAGGGCCCTGAATGCTTCCCCTGCGTAGATTTTTGTACAGTTCTACAGTAGCAGGGGAGACACTTTTGCTTTACACTTTGATGACAACAGCCAATCCTCAAAATTTTTTTTGAGTCTTTTGTCTAGAGCACGACAGGAGAGGAATTCAAATCACAGACTTCACTGTCTTATGAGCTCACTTGGTGTCTCACTTCCACAAAGATGTGGTCAATAGAGCGCTGATTTCCTGTAGAACGGTGCAGAGTTTTAACTACATCTGAAAAAATGTGTGTTCTAGTTGCATGCGTAGGTTTGATTTTCTGATGAAAAAAAAAATCAAATCTGATGACATTCTACTTTCTGAAATATTTTACAGAATCCTTTTAAAATACTGTTTTTTTTCACAGAATCATAGAATGTTATGGATTGGAAGGGACTTTTCAAAGTCACCTAGTCCAATTCCACTGCAGGGAGCAGGGACATCTGCAACTCCAGCAGGTTGCTCAGAGCCCCATCCAACCTCCCCTGGAATGATTCCAGGAATCAGGCAGCGACCACCTCTCAGGGCAACCTGGGCCAGGCTCTCACCACTGTCTGTATCAAAAAATCCTTCCTTCTATCTAGTCTGAGTCTTCGCTCTTTTAATTTAAAATCATCATCCCTTGTCCTGTCACTAAACTCCTCAATAAAGAGCCCTTTCCCATCTTTCTTAGGCTCCTTTAAGTTCTGAAAGGCCTCCAGAAGGTCTCCTAGAAGCCTTCTCCCCTGCTCCAACAGGTTCCTGTCTCTCCTGGAATGAGGACTTCAGAGCTGGACCCAGCCTTGCAGAGGGGATATCCCCAGAGTGGAGTAGAGAGGGGTTATTTTGGTTTACTTATGTAGAAAAATACAGAAATACATTAAATAAGTTAAAAACAAGACTAAACAAATACAGACTTTATTTTCTTTATATTTCTAAAGGAGAAAAAGTTTGTATTTTGAAAAAAATAAAGAAAATTGACAACTAGATATAGCTGTAATATACTTTACCCTTTGAAATATTCCTTTGACTTTTTGCAGAGTAAAAGCAAGATGAGGAAAAGGAAAAGGAATAAAATCTACCCCTCCTTGAGTCATTTCATTCACTGCATAAAAGCTCACAGACAGCTACTTGTAACATGTACCCAGCTAAACCTGCCCATGGTCTGCAGGTACGGTGTCGATGCTGTAATCCTTCCTTCCCTCCAACTTTCATTTCTATTTGGAATGTCTCCCAGAACATTATAACTCTTCTCCTTGATCCCGCAGCAACCCTGTGATTGTTCACAGCTGACAGAAGTCGAAGACAAGACGTGGAATATCATCAGAGGCAACTCAACTTGAAGAGCAAAACCTCTAATGCTGTAACGCGTCAGGATTGCTCTAAGGGTCCTGGTAGGTTTTCTACACCTCAACTCATCAGTTTCGTTGCCTTTCTTGGGATGAAAAATTAATCAAATTTGTTGAGAAGTTGAGTCTGGGGTTATACATGCACTCAACATTGTTTTGATTGATAATAATTCAATCAGAGGATAATAAAACGCTAAGTGCCGGCACTCACAAGATTCACTGTACCTAACGCCCTTACTCTATTATGTTGGTAGAAAGCAGACAGTTAGGAAGAGACAGCTGCACTCAAAGATTTGTAAGTGACAAAACATTTTTCAATAGAGAAAATATCCTCCACCAAAACAACTAATCATTATCTGCGTTGAGACATTCTGAGGAAATTCAGTGTATTTCTATTTCGAAAAAAATAAGGGAGAGGAGAACGTTTTGCTTTTCCATTTAATGAGAATGAGACACGAATTTCCTTCTCTGAATCATGACCAAGTTCTCTAAATATCTTTAATGAATAGAAAATTCTCCAGTGGAAGTTGTCCCTGCCCATGGCAGGGGGGTTGGAACTAGATGATCTTTAAGGTCGCTTCCAACTCAAACCATTCTATGAGTCTATGATTCTTATCTATTTTGGGACAATGGTAATGTTATTTTAATTACAAATGATGGATTTTTTCATTTAAAATGCATTTTTTAAATAGAATTTTTTTGAGCTGGAAATATGAAACTTTCTATTTGAGCAACATTGGAATGAGACATTTGTGCAATTCAGCTCTTATGTTTATTGAAACAGAAGCCACTGAGATTTAATTACATGATTTTAATTGTAGAGAAAATGTGGCCTAGTAATTATTTTTCCATATTTTCCAGGGCAGAATAGGCTGTTCTGTAAACCTCTGTGTAGCTAAGATTTATTACAGAATGTCTAAGGAGAAGAATTGTCTCACTCTGTGTTTGAACAGTACCTGGCACATTGAAAGTCTGCTTTATTATCACCAATTTGGGGCAAAAAATGACCAATTAAAAGCTACGGTAAGAAGAATTGACTTTACATTCATCCACAAATGTAAAGATTGAGTGTAAAGTCAATTTATATGGAGAGGAAAGTCTCCCTCACCCCTCACTTTGGACACAGACGATTCTGAGTTCGGTGTTTGATTTGCTTGGCACTGAGCATAAGCAGCTTGAAATGGGCTGGTACTACAATCACGGAGACCCAGGGTTTGCTCCAGAACTTCAGGGGTATAAAGGAACAATTATTTTTCCAGACAGTGTCCCTCAGATATTGTTTGAAATATGGTTTAGGAATCATAGATGGCATTCCTCTGCCACGTGTTATGTTCTGTTCTTCTCTGCTGGTAATGTGCAGTTGAAATCTGTGGGACACTTCCATCCCCTTCCAGGTTCCTTCCATCCCTATGATCACATTGAACTTTGCTACTGCACTTGAGCAATACTTCTGGGTGGTATTAAACTCACATTAACTGGTGAGACAAACGTGACAGGACCCATCACAGATTTTCCCAGGACGCATTAATCTCATTTATTTATCACCATGGATTATGAAACGACTCTACCAAACTAGTGTTGATGAGATGCGCTGCTTTCATCTAGCTGAATTTGGGAGAAATTAATACCATTCAGCGGTACCTTTCCCTAGATAACACAATCCTGGCAAATCCCAACCCTCATCCTTTTTTGTATTAATTATATTCTGGAAGGTAATTCTGTCACTGGACCAAACAGGCTGTTTCTATTATTACTAAGTTTGTCACCTGAGCTGAGGTAAAATGAGAATGTCTCTGATAGGACAAGAGGAAATGGCCTTAAGGAGAAGTTTAGGTTGGACATTAAGAAAAACTTCTTCACTGAAACAGTGAAGTGTAAAAGGCTGCCCAGGGTGGTGGTGGGGTCCTGAACCCTGGAGGAATTTAAAAGCCATACAGATGTGGTCGTGGGACATGGTTTGGTGGTGACTTGGCAGTGCTGAGTTAATGGTTGGACTCAATGATCTTAAATGTCTTTTCCAACCAAAGCAGTTCTATGATTCTCTCATTCTGCTTCAAGCATGACAAGCAACTTTACTTCCTGTGGAGAAGTCAAGCATGATAATTTAGACTACCAAGAGCAAGAGTTCACTTGTTGGCTTCTTCAAGATGCCACACATCTGATCAAGCCCAAGGTTTGGCATCATCACCTAACTGGATTCAGGAACACACAGAACAGGATCAAAGGCCAAAGAGTAGACAGAGTCCTTCTTGGATAATGGCCACTGAAGAAGTGGCTTGACCCTCGTGATCCCTCAACTTCACACTGAACACGACATACATGGGATGGAATCTCTCACTGGTTAGTTCAGGCTCACCTGTCCTGGCCACTACTCCCCACAGGTGTCACCTTTTTCTTTCTGCAGCCCGGACATGGTTCACAAGATTGATCAGTGACCTTGGTCTGCACAGCAGCAAGGATAAAGCAGAGTCTTTCTGCACACCCCAACCCTTGGTAGTGACTCTAGACATGGAATATTATCACTGCTGGAAGCAGAGACTGTCTGTGAAAATCTGCTGCTAACTTCAGAAGGTGCAGTTACTGAGAAGAGACTGAGCTGAAAAGCAAAATGAGTGAACAGAGAATTGGTTGTGTTCTAGTTCAAACCAGGACACTGGGTAACAGAGAGACTCTAACAGCAAGTAACAGGTGCAAGAGGCAAAACAGGAGAAGACAATCTCACTCACTCATTTATTGCACTCCTTTGGCAGGCCACGCTGCTGACAGAATTAATTCTGCCCAGTTAGGGGAGCAACACCCCTGCCTTCACGTTGGTTATTTACAGAAGAACATACAGGTGAAAGTATGAAAAATGTTGAACTTCATGCGATGGAAAATGGTTACATCGACTAAACAAAACCATTCCCATCCTGTGACACAGTGATTAATAGGTGTTTAGGAACTTCAAGAGGGTGGAAAATTCACTCAGGAACACACACACACACACAAGGGTAGAAGAGGAAGCAGGGAACTCCCTGAAAGCAGACACATCGTATCGCTGCAGATGAGCAGGGGAAATACCAACTTAGACATGAACAAGAAGCCTCAAAGTCCTGAGTCTCTGCTGCTGGTCCTTGCTATGTCCCAGGAGAGATTAAGCCTCTGCCACTCACTTGGTTTGCAATCAGAACCTGAAAATAATAATGTTTCTACTGTATTTGTAGCACCAATCAAATTAAATGCAAATTCAAATCACAGAATCACTGACTGGTAAGTGCTGGAAGGGACCTCTGGAGATCATCTCATCCAACCCCCTGCTCCAGCAGGGTCACCCAGAGCAGGGGACCCAGGATCACATCTAGACGAGTTTGGAATCTCTCCAGAGAAGGAGACTCCACAACCCCTCTGGGCAGCCTGGGCCAGGCTCTGCTGCCCTCACAGGAAATAAATTTTTCCTCATGTTCAGGTAGAACTTCCTGGGTTTCAATTTGTGCCCGTTGCTCCTTCTGTCACTGGGCACGAGTGACAAGAGTTTGGCCCCATCATCTTGACCCTCACTCTTCAGATATTGAGAAGTAATGAGAAGATCCCCTCTGAGTCATCTCTTCTCCAGGCTAAACAACCCCAGACATCTCAGCCTTTCCTTGTCAGAGGGATGCTCTGCTTCCCTCAGCATCAACACAGCCTAAAGAACTTGAACATATAGAAAACCTGCAAGGAAATAAGATGGAAGAAAACGCATGCTTTTTGTCCTTTCTTCAGTTATCTACTCAGACTTCTGTGGAAGTCCAAACCCTGAGCTGCTAATAAAGAGCCAGTGGAAACCTCAGGATCTGCTCTGCAGGCAATTTTCCAGTTCAGAGTGAAAGACAGGGCTTTGTGGTGTATCTTCAGTAGCACTATCTCAGCAGAGAGTGATTCTAACATCCTCCCGTCAAATCTCCAAGACCAAGAATGGAATGGATACCTTGAGAAGCTGGTGTCTTGCCTGTGTGCTTTGGAATAAACTCTGAATTATCAGTATCGTGAAGTTTACACCTCTCACACTAATGCAGTGTCAGACTCCTTGAATTCCTCTACGAGATCTGAAACCAGAAAATCTCCCCACACAAGTGAGCTGGGCTTTGAGCAACCTCTGTCTTCAATTTAAGGGAAAAAAAAAAGTATTTTTCTTACTGCGCTCTCCCTGCTAATATTAACAAACTGTTTATGTCTCTTAGTAAAAGTTTTATATAATATTTTAAAGGTCAGAGTTTGTGAGTAGACGTCGTTTGTATAAAATATTACTTTGTGTTGGCAGTACTATCACGAAATACGTTGCTTTTTTGTAACTTCACCAAGTAGCAGGAAGCGTATTAGGGCTGGATTGTGCTTCAGATGAGAAAAATAATAATCCCCATTCCACTTTTTGTAAAAGCTTGTGACTCTCATTTAACTTGGGTTAGCTGATTGACAAATTCACCTTTTTAGCTGCTCTACAAATGTTTCTTTTTCTTCCAGGACACAAACTTTTGTGATTTATTTTAGGCTCAGAAAAATTGCAAGACAAAACTTTCCTGTAGTAAGTAGAATTTTGCAGTTCAAAGAAGAAGAAGAAGAAGAAGAATCCTGGATCACTCAAGAGATGACTTTTTTTTTTCTTGAGCTTTTATACTTCTTGCTCCTACCTATAGGAAAATATAATGCTTTTGTAAATGTACCCAAATGTAGTAAAATGAGTAGTGAACATCTGTAAACATGAATTAACAAACAGAATATCGATCTTTTAGAAAACTAAGTGCTTACTTTGATTTCCCTCGGATTTAAAAGCCCTTTACAGTTCCTCACCACACAATCACAATATTATGGAATTTTCGAGGTTGGTAGAAACCTCTGGAGATCATATAGCCCAACCCCCTGCTTGAGAGCAAGGTTAGCTAAAGCAAGTTGCTCGGGGTCATGTACAATTGAGTTTTGATATCTCCAAGGATGGGGACTCCACAACATCTCCAGGCAGCCTAGTTCAGGTTCAACCACCTTCTCAGTTAAAAAATAAAAATAAAAAATTGTGTTCACATGGAGCTTTGTGTTTTGTCTTGTACCCATTGCCACTAGTCCTGTCACTAGGGCATCAGTGAGTAAAATCTGACAGAGTCCTCTTTATTTCTTTATTCTCCCCATCGCATATATATACACATTGGTAAAATCCTCCTGAACCTTCTTTTCTCCAGGCTGAACATTCCCAGCTCTTTCAGCCTCTCTAAATATGACAGGTGCTCCAGTCCTTTAATCATTTTCGTGGCTGTTCACTGGCCTTGCTCCAGTATATCCATATCTTTCCTGTACTGGGAAGCCTAGAACTGAGCACAGTGTTCCAGATGTGTCTTATTACCAATTCTAGGGATTGAAGTTTGCATTAATAGATAGACTCTTAGATCACTGCACAGCAGTTTTCAAAGAGAGCTGCCCAATCCAGTCAAAGAAGCAGAGGTACAAAGAAAAATAAGCAGAAGAAGACAAAATAAGGTTATCCACTCCAACCTCCTGCTCCAGGAAAGAAACCACTCTACTTACACATTTCCTGACATAACGACTATCTAGGATTTTTCCAAAACTCTCTGATGAAGGAATTCCCACAGCCTTTCCAGGCAACCAATTACAGCACTCTACTGTCCCTACTGTATCTCATAATGTTTTATTTGAATCTTCCTTCCTGGAAGCTGGGATAACACAAGGACTCTCTGCCAGCCCTATTTCAACTTCAGAAAAAGTTGTCTGCAGTATTAATCATAAAATACCAGGTCAATCATAGAATATCGGATTGGAAGGGATCTCAAGGATCGTCTGGTTCTACCAGAGATTAATGAAATTTATAGGGTCAATTCAGACCCTAAAGTGAGTGATTTGTTGTGTATGGCATGTTACAGCACACTGCAAGGACATTTCTGTGGGTACATTGATATATTTGGAAACTGCTAAATGGAACAAGTACCTGCATGTCCCACCATACACCTACACACAAAATAGTCTTCCCGTACACAAAACCAGACCATTAACTGGCAAAACTGACATGGAGTTTTCAAGAAGAGATCCTCAGGTAATTCATCTGTATTTCCTGTGGAACATCACAAAAGATTTCAGTCAACAAGTCTTCCTCTAAGCTTCCCAAAGCTATGTCTGACTAGCTCCTATTTGAGAAATTCTTTACGTGCCTATTAAAAGATTGTTACTCCTCATTAGCTGTTGATGAATGGAAAGTAGACACATCAAATCGGATTAATCTCATTAAATTAGGCTAGATTGATGGGCCAAAGCCAATGGGATGAGGTTCAACAAGACCAAGTGCCAGGTCCTGCACTTGGGTCACAACAAGCCCCTACAATACTCCATGCTTAGGGAAGAGTGGCTGGAAAGTGCCTGGAGGAAAAGAAGCCAGGGGTGTTGGTCACCAGGCGGCTGAAGATGAGCCAGTGTGTGCCCAGGTGGCCAAGAAGTCCAACAGCATCCTGGCTGGGTCAGTACCAGTGTGGCCAGCAGGACTAGGGCAGAGATTGTCCTCCTGAACTTGGCACTGATGAGGCCACCCCTGGAAACCTGAGTTCAGTTTTGGGTTTGGCTTGTTCAGCCTGGAGAAAATGTGGCTCAGGGGAGATCTCACTCTCAACAAGTCTCTGAAAGGAGGTTGGAGCAACATGAGAGTTGTTCTCTTCTCCCAAATAACAAATGTTAGGATAAGAGGAAGCAGCCTCAAGTTGTACCAGGGGAGGTTTTGGTTGGACATTGGGAACAATTTCTTCCCCGAGTGGGTTGTTGGGGGACACTGAGTACACAGGACCTATAATTTCAAGGACCTGTCAAAGCTGATGGTTGTCTTTTAGACTAAAAATAATAATTCTGGGAGTGGATCATGTAAGACATGAAAAAAACCAAACCCTTCTGAGTGTGTTTGCATTGCCCAATAGCAATATCAGTCTCTCCTCAACTGTCCTTCGACATGGAAAAGTTGTGTTTAATTGGATTCAGGAGGACTAGCTGGAGGAAGTTCAGATGGGATTCATCCCAGCTAATTATACTCTCTCTGCCTTTTTGGTAAGCTTAAAAGGTCAGTTAAACCTCAAAGCAGATTGTTCTCAGGGCTGTTCCCTGTAGCATTTCCAGTTTTAATTCCTCCATTTAAAGATGATTTAGTGTCTCTGTACAAATAGAGAGGACAGCAAGACAGCAAGAGAATTCTTCTCTCCACCAAAATTTATATACTATGTAGATAAAGTAAGTGGTATTTAGGAAAATAAGAGGGTTGTTATCCCCATTTTGTTGGTGAGAGATAAAGATAAGAGGTAGATAATGATTTTTCAGAGTTACAGGAGAGTCTATAGTCGAGTGAGAAGATCCATCAAGACCTCTGGAGGCGTTGGAAGACACAGTAACTACGTGTCCCTCCTCCACATGGTCGAGTTTCATTTCTTTACTGAAAGTAGCAGAGGTTTCCAGCATGCAGCTGATTTCAAACACCCTGAGTGTTTAAGTCTGACCAGAAAAAAAAAAAAAAGAAAGCTTCACAGAGGGTTGTGGTTTTAATCATCATTACGTCCCGTGCCTCTCTCATCTTTCCGCACCAACTCTAATCTGTGCTGCTGCATCTGCAGATAAGAGTCAGCAGAACCTCTGGTTTTGAAGGATCATCTGAGAGAAGAATTCTTTACTTTGAAAGCTTGGAAAGTAGCCCCCTGCGTGTGTCATTAAGCTGTAGGAAAAAGCAGATGCAAGGGTCAGATTATCTGTCGGTAACAGCCTAAATAAAACACAGCAGTGTTCTGGAGGTAGTGGGGGAGACAGACCAATGACTGCTGTGCAGTTGAATCTGTATGAAGAACGATTGTGGCAGAACAGTGATTATCCCATGAAAGCGAGTCTTGGCGTTTCACTTGTCTGCATGGGACAAGAGTGTGAGGACTACACCCTCCATATGTCCTACAAACAAGGATGATGACACTGCAAACAAAAAATACATATGTTGTGTTTTCACTCTTCCCAGCTATCACCTCCACTGCTGGGCTGGTAGTTTATTATTTTGTACCTAGAAAGAGGTGTTGTCTCTCTGGTTTCCTCAGAAGTTCGCAGAATTTGATGTTTCTGAAGTCTCCTTTCCAGTCACTGACCAGCTTAAATCTGCTTATCACAGAATCACTGAATCCCAGCACGGTAGGGGTTGGAAGGGACCTCTGGAGATCATCTCATCCAATCTCCCTGCTTCATCAGGGTCATCCAGAGCAGGGGACACAGGGTTGCATTGTCCAGACGTGTTTGGAATCTTTCTAGAGAAGAAGAATCCACAATCTCTCTGGACCAGGCTCTGCCACCTTCACAGGAAATATTTTTTTCCTCCTGTTCAGATGGAACCTCCTGGGTTCCACCTTGTCCTGTCACTGGGCACCACTGACAAGAGACTGGCCCCATCCTCTTGACACCCACCTTTCAGATGCTTATGAACATTGAAAAATGTTTTAAAATTATCCCATATTCTTTTTCTTAAAAAAGAAGTAAGTCCTGTCAATGTCTCACTGCAGTCAATCACCAGCGCAAACTCCGAAGAGTAGAACCAACCACCAAAATGAGAGAATCTACTGAAGATACTTGTCACGCACTGGTTTCCACCTGAGGAAGCATCCTTTCTGATGACTGACCTGAGAGTGTATCCTTGACCATTCCAGAGGTGCTACTGGATAATCTAGGCAGCTTGTAGTTACTGGTTCATTTCAGTGGTAATGATATAGTCTGTATGATTTCTAGGAATAGGCATTGTGGATAAGTCTTGTTTGTGTTGGCTCCGTTTCTATGGGGATAAACAGAAGTAGTGTGATTAATTTCCATTCTGTTGCCATGGTTCTTAATAATAATGAGGTGATTATTACTGCACTGTAAACCTTACAGCAATTCCAACGTTGCTATAAAAGTGAGAGAGGGAGAAAGAGAGAGAGAGAGAGAGGGAAAAAAAACACAATGAAAGAGCTGGACCAGATCCTCAGCCTGAGCAAGTCAGCACTCACGCGTTGCCTTTGATGAGAGGCAATGAAATAGAAGATGTGTTCTTGGAGAGCCTGGGCCTGTAGACAGAGCAATATTAATAAAAGAAGTGATGGATGAGAAGCCCTCACTGACTTCAGCAGAGCTGTGCTGATGTGTACGCGCTGAGAGTTGATCGGGACAGAGATTTGCCAGCACGAAAGTCCCACCTGGATCACGCGGCCGACGGAAAAAACGCCGTAATGTGCTCAGCATTTTCTGGATCAGGCTCTATCTTATTAGTTTCACCGTAAAAAGCGGTGGTGGGTGTGTGTGTGTGGAGGGGTGACGAGTACAGGGGAATAAAAATAAAATAAATAAACCAAAGCGAATAGCTCTTCCTTCTGGGTGATTAATAAGCAACTCCCACATTGCTGGTACCTGCTCAGCTGGCTCTATCTCATTGCACTAAGTGATTTGTATTCCTCCTGGAGGCATTGCCATGGTGTCGGAACAATAAGTAACACTCATTTAATCAGATTGTCCCCGCGGGTGAGATTATATTTTTCAAGGATTCTGCACTCTTAGCTGGGATGTTTTGCAGACCTTCCGTCTCACGGAGTCCTGGTGTAGGTGCGGAAAGCTCACAATTGGCAAATCGCAGCCACCGGGAGGGCTTGTTGTTGTTATTTTATGGCTAACGGGGACTCAACATCAGCCTTTTCACACAAGTCTTGGAATGACAGGAACAGGATGAGAAAGTGGCTGTTTGCATTCTTTCTCCCAAAAGCCACAACCTGTGCTTTGAGGCTGTCAGTTTTCCACGTTTCCTTTTCTAAACCAGGGGAAATTATTTTGCACGGTTGGTTTTTTCCTTCCCACGTGTCTCATTGCTGTTTGGAAGCGCAGAGACTTCCAAAATCCCTTCCTATCGCTTGCCTTCTATGTGTTCAGGATGCCAGCCTTTGGCAGAGCAAAAATCAGAGCCTAGGTGCTTCCCAGCTTTGCTTGTCTGCTGAGGTTCCTTCAAAGCAAAGAGGGCAGCAGGTCAGACACTACCGCTGGCTGCCAAATGCTCACGTAAAGCCAAGGTAAAAAAAAAAAAGACATGGCTGTGCAGAGGTTTAAAAGTGAGGTGGGGCCATCAAGTGCTTTGCTTTCCAAATGGACCTCTCAGTTTTTACTGCCAGATCATGTGATGGCCCAGTGCCAACAAGGAAGAGCATCACCACCTCCTGGGAAGACAAGGCAGACTGGGTACAAGTCACTTTTCCTCTGCAGACAGACTTCATGGTGGGAACTGACCCCACTTTGCTGTGGGACTGCTCATTCTTTAAAAAAGAACCCTGCAAGCAGTCTGCCAGAGCAACCAAGGAGGGCAGAAGGTGAGATGTTGGTTCCTTCTTCCCTGAACACAAGAATGGGGAAAGGCAGGGGCTACATTCAGGGCTTCCTGAAGCCCATCAAAACTGAGGTTACGACCCTCTCTACTTCCACCTTCCCACCTCTGTGCATCCTTTTCTGTATCCAGAGGGTGAGAGAGGGGTATGGATAGTGGCAGAGTCAGAGAGTGCCTATATCTAGTACTAAAAAAGAGTTATCTTCAGGGGCACAAGCCATCAGTGCTGCTGGTGGTGGAACAAGACCCTGAAGATCTCTTTTTTTTGGAGGTGTGCAATAGGCGCAGCTTTCTTACACTCCTGTGTAACCTCTCACTTGCCCTCTGTTTCACCATGAAACTGCTGTGGCAACTGCTTAGGTACAACTCTGATCCATGGCATCATATGAAGGTGAGGGGTCCTACTCAGAGGCACAGCTCCGGTTGTGCCATCGTCTTTCATGGTCATCAAAACAGTGTCAGAGACTCCCCAACAATTATAAGGCAGATTAAAGCCAATTGCTCTTGTAACAGGAGTGTGGTAAAATGGGGGAGAGTCTGTGTCACTGTGCAATGTGAATATGAGATCTAACCAGACTCATTAAATCATAGAATCATGGAATGGTTTGGTTTGGGAGGGACTTTTAAAAGTCACCTGGTCTTACCCGCTGCACTGAGCAAGGTTGGAGACTCCTCTGGAGACTTTCAAAACCTGCCTGGACTTGATCCTGGGCAACCTGCTCTGGTTGACCCAGCTTTAGCAGGAGGATTGGACTAGATGATGTCCAGAGGTCCCTACCATGCTGAGATTCTGTGGTTCTGTGACAGAGACATCTCCAACAAATCAAGTTGCTCAGAGCCCTGTCTAACCTGACCTGGAATGTTTCCAGGGCTGGGGCACCAACCACTTCTCTGGGCAACCTGGGTCAGGATCTCACCACTCTCAGTGTAAAATATTTCCTCCTTCTCTCCAGCCTAAATCTTCCTCTTTTAGTTCCAAACCACCAACCCCTGTCCTATCACAACAGGCCCTGCTTAAAAATTTGTCCTCATCTTTTACATACACCCTGTTTGCCTGAGTCCCCTCCATCCCTCAGACCCAAAATACGTCTTTGGAGACCCTTGGGGGAACTCAGCACTTGATCAGAAGAAGGACAATAAGAAGGATTCAGTTTTGAACCATAAAAGACCTTGCTGCAATGAAACCTTCAGGAACAGCAGATAAAATCCACGGACACTGGGACGCTGTGTTTGTAGCTCCTGCCTGCTCACTGTTTACTACTCACTCACATGCAAGCACACGTGAGCAAACACATGCTGCAGGCATGCTCACATACATGCTCTGCCTCTTGCAATAACAACCCCACTTTATTGTGAGCACATGGGAGTGGGAGACACTTGCAACGTGTTCTATCCAAAAGCAAAGACAGAAAAAAAAAAAAGAAAAAAAAAAGGAAAAAAAGAGCATATTTCCAACCCAAACTTTCGGAGCAATTCTTCCTAAGCGATGCAGCATGATCCTTCCCTCTGGTTGGGATGGGGGAGGGAAGGGGATGGGGAGAAAAAGAAAAGAAGGTGTGTGGGGGGAGGACAAGTTCGTGGTTAGATGGGAGCTCCCACCCATTTCCTTTCCTTGCCCTTCCCAGGCATGTCAGAGCTGGGAGCCAAGACAAATCAAACTCTCAGGAGCTTGCAGACAGACAGCACCACTTACTGAGAGTGTAATTGCAGTCCTTGGAGGAGCGTGAGGGAGGCGATGAGAGTGGGGGGAAAAAAAAAATAAATAAGAAGGGGGCAGTGCCCTCTGCTGCCAAAGTAAAGCTGTCGAGGTGGAGGATGTCGAGGAGAGGAGAAAGCAGGATGCAGCAGGATGGGGCCTCCAGGAGTTTGCAAATAAATGGCAGAGCGCACTGCACGGGGAGGAAAGTTGACCAAAGTTCATCTAAGGTCATCAGGGTTCATCTGAGGCCTCTCCCCCCTGCTCAGCTTACCAGAAAGTGAAATGGATATGATTATGTCTACTGCCCTCACGTAGGTATTAGCCTGGTTTCATTAGCTTGGGCAAGCTGAGGTCCTTGGAGGAGAAGTGGAAAGAGCTGCTGTTGCTAAGGGAAACTCCTGTGAGTTTTCAGGGAAACAAAACTCCCGTGACAGGTACGTGTGGGGCTTGTGGTGGCTGCTGTGACACAGCCTAGCAAGGGCCCAAACAGTGCAACCAGAGAAGGGCAGGTTCCCATCCTCACTTAGCAGGATGGAGACTGTGGAGCTGTCAGACTAAGGTCAGGGTTCATGCCACCTAACTTTAGCCCGCTGAGAGCTCATCATCCAGCTTGTTCCTAGAAAAGAGAGAGCCTGAATCCACCAGCCATCCCAGACTGGGATGAACTGACATCCAGAGGAGGTGTCAGATGTCCCCCTTCTCCTATTCCAAGTGTCCCTTACAGGGTCCTTAACCCAGAAGGCAGTGACACCAGCCTGCAAACTCGGGGGAGGAAAAAAAAAAATAAAAAAAAATCAGCTCCTTTTTTTCACTTCTAAAACTTCCCCAAACCCTGCAATTCCTTCTCTCCTCTCACTCAGTCTATGGCTTCTCTCTTTACAGCAGGAACCCGCTTACTGGTGTTGCAATATTGCTGGGAACTTTCTCCTCAGCTACTGCAGCACCGAGCAAGGTGCACTTGACTCCTTGGGGAGCAAAGGGACAATTTGCAGTATCAGGGCAACATAATACGGTGCCAGCAGCTGTTTACTGGTACGTCACTTTAGCCCCAGATTGTCAAAACAGGGAGAATGCTGGAATAATAAACAAATCTATCAGCCCTGGCACCAATCATCCCCAATATCACAACATTTTGCTAACTACAGCCATGATATAAAAGAGTAAGTAAGTATAATAGTATAAATAACTTGTATATAACAGAAATATGTATTTAGGTTGTCTGATCTTACTGTTGTTATGAGGAGGAAAGCTTGAAAATCCACCAAATTTCCTAATGGAGGAAATACTCCAGTGCAATGGAACACGTAATTAAGTAAATCCCTTCTTTTCATGTCCCCATTGCCATTATCACTAACCCCTTCCAGCTAAAGGTGTTAGTTTTCCACTTTCTTACCTTTTCACATCTGTCACATCACTGGTCTTCTCTGGTCCCTGTTCTTCCTCTTTTGATTCCACTGTGCCTCCAGGCCATCAAGTTCTCTTGTCTTGCTGCAGATGGAATGAGAGGAGTCGGAGAGTTGTTTTCTCTAGGAAGGGAGCCTGGTCTCCCTTCACTCTTCTGTCACTCAGGACACCCCTGAATTTTCCTCTTCCTTCTTTCGCAGTCAGTATCCCACTCCCCATTGTGACATATGCCTTAATTTGAGTAACTCTAAATAGTGTTGGCCGAGAAGGTTGTCCACCCAATAGAGGCTCTGAAGAGACTGGAAAGGGTATGCATGAGGGAGAGGGGGTCTTCCTGCTGTACCCACAGTCTCTCAACTGGGATTAGTCTCATTTAACCATAATATATATGTCTAAAGATAACGCTTAACAGACCATCCCCTCCATGTCATGCTCTTTATACAAGCAGAACCAGTATCCTGCATCCAGAAGTTCTCTAAGAGCAAACTAGAAGACAAGACAGAGATGGGTGCTGTTGGAATTAGGGGTTGCAGAAAGAGGTGGGAACTGGAATTCCCATTTCAAGGGTAATTCTGACTGTTCAGACAACACCTACTTTGTTCTGAAATGGAACATGGACAAAACTATGGAATTTCAGAGCACTGCCTCTCCATCAAAGTCAACATGATGAAAAATGAATAAGCAGCTTCAGGAGTTAAAGCTGCTGTAGCCAGAGCTCCTATTCACACCTTCCCCCGAGCAGTTCAAAGGCTCTGTGGGCTAAATCTCATGCAGATGGAAAGACCAGAGAGAATATAAAACCCTAACTAGTAGTTTGCACTCCTTTCTCACTGATGGATATCTTCAGAACCATGCTGGGTGACAGGCCAGAGAAGAGGACTCAAATTTTGATGTCCCTTGCATGACATTTCAACTGCAGGATATGCAAGGACTTTAACATTAAGATAAAATATGGGAATATAGCTTCTCAGAGGGTTCTATTAAGTCTAGGATCTACTTGCTGCTCTGTAAGGCCAAGGATATTCTGCTCATCAGTGGTTCCACATATCAGTCATGATTGTCCTCTGGTCAATGAATTGGTACAGAGAGTCATGAATTGGGTGAAAAATCACAGAGTTCCACTACCTGATTATTATTCTGTGAAGTAGTAAAAGCTCTTCCTGACTCTGAAGGTCATGAGGAGCCGGATCACTCTTACTAGGGACATGGTTTAGTGGTGGGAGACAATCCAATTACTCCAGTTGAGGTAGGAAGCATCTCTTGCTCTGTGGGATTTTATTGAGTGATGTCCTTTATTGCTACCTCTCTTCCTTACTACCTAGGAAGCAATAACTATCCCCAGTCAGGATATACCTGAATACCCTAAAGGGGCTGCTCTGCTGTGCTCCTGGGTCTTTCTCTCTGGCTGTTAAATCGTTACTCATACAATACCACTGGGCAGCACATTTTAGAATCTCTATCTTGGTGATAAAAAAGTCTGTAGATCATCTAATTCATCAAGTCTTACATCCTGGATGTCATACCCATTAGTGCCAACTTCTGGTTTCCCCCTATCCTTTCCTCAACACGCACAAAGGAGAAATAGTGGACACTGAGGTTTGTTGCTCAGAGAAGAAAAGTCCTAGTATAAGAACAGCCTTGAATGACTCAAAGAGCAGTGACTATTGGATAACTTGTTTGGAAATTCCAGCAAACGATCCTGGCAAAACAGTTTCAGAAATAAAAAGGGTGGGCACTGGATGCAACGTCATGATATATCCTTCCACAAAAGGGCCTTGAAAGGCTGGGAAAGCATTGGCACATCCCTTCTATTTAAAGACAATAACAGAGAGGGAGTGGTATGATTTTCCCTGAAAAAACATGGAAACTAGACATAAGAGTAAAAGTTTCTGGCAGCACCATGCTTTCCCTCAGCCACCAAGAGCTAATGGTATTTGGAACACACCAGAGTGAAATATATATATAAAAAAATATAAATTCAAAGAAAGAAAAAGTGGTACGATTTTTTTCCCCTTGTTTCAAAAAAAAAAAAGGCAAAAAAAAAAGCAAAGAACAGCTTGTTACATCTTCTGGAGCTGAGTCAAGGGAAAGCAGTTAATGGTCTGTTACTATCACTGTACAAATACTCATCAATCGCCTCTGTAGGTGGCAGACTCCTGTTATGTTAGATGCTGTACAAACACCAGATTAAAAAACAACGGTGTTGGTAGTGAAAGAGCAAAGACCAAGCTTGTTAATCATGGAATGATAGAACGGTTTGGGGTTGGAAGGGACCTTTTGAGGTCATCTGATCCAATGCCCCTGCAGGGAGCAGGGACATCTGCAACTAGAGCAGGTTGCTCAGAGCCCTGTCCAACCTCACTTGGTTAAATCTCACAACAGAGTCTATTTCGTCAGACTTATCATTAAAGGGCTAGAAAATTAAGCCTTTTCTGTCTGTAATTCAAGGTTAAAACCAAAATGGAAATCTCTGCAGAACGCAGCTCAGTCTTGAGACTTCCGATCTAAGGGTGACTCTTTCATAAGCAACATTGTCCTCTCCAGCACCCTGCATGTCACCAAGGTGTGTTTATTGAATTTTAACTTAGCAGGGAGAAATTCCACATCCCTGCATATAATTAAAAAGTAAATCTTTCTACAGTAGTATTAATACAAAAATATATAAATTCTCTAAGTCTCAAACAAGATCTTCAAGCCTAACATAGGAGAAGCTAAGAACAAAATTCTGATTGTGAACCATAGCCAGAAATACAGGCTCTGTCCTGGCCACATAGTGTGTAAAATAAATCTTATTTTGTATGAAACACCTACACAGTGAGTTTATTTTTGAAATGGGAAATATTCAGTGTTATATTGAAATAATTCTCAGCTTCGTCTGGTAGCTACTTGTCTCAAACATGAACTAATTAAAGCTCCAGTACCTGAGCTGATGATTTTCCTTTTGGAAAAAAATAAAGCCATTAAAAAAAAAAGTATTTGCATCCCTCCTATATCCTCAAAACTAATTAAAAAAATTCTCACCCCTCACAATTAGTAAGTGTGTGATTCACAAGAAATATGAGATAAACTAAATCCAACAATGAATTAATAAAACACCTTGTACAGCTTTGATCATCAAAAATCTAGTGAAACAGAAGACATCTGTCCTTACTTATGGAGAAAGATGATGTAATAGGTTGATAAAGTAGTTTTGCCAATCTTCACAATATTTGATACTTTTCTTGCAGTTCCAGCTTCAAGAAGTTAGTCATTGCAGAGGAAAATCACCCCTCTTCAAAGCAAAACAAAGCAAAGCAAAAACCAAACCAAATTTTAACATCTTTTTAGTTTCCACAAAGTTAAAATGAAACCTGAGTAAGTCAAATCTATAAGAATGATAAATCTCTCCTAGTTTTAAATATCTATTAGTTAACTTTGTTCTATGAGTCCCTGCTGTGTTCAACGAGAGGAGAAGGGTCTAGATTTGTGAGGAGACTGGGCCTCCTCAAATTAGGTGGGATGAGACAGCTTCTGTATTCTTCATTTTCTCCGCTTTGACTCTAAGAGAAGAATGCATGTTCAGACAAGATACCTGAGGTAGATTGAGGAAGACAAGAACTGTCTCACTAGACATAAAATCCAGAGCTGGTGTCTATGTTGGAGTTGGCCAGCCCTGGGGTAAAAGGCAGCTTTGAATAGTGCATTTAGAAAGGACTGTTTCTCCCTCCTTCCCTGTCACCACAGTGCACCACTGCTTACAGGGTGGCTACTAAGAAGAAGGAGACTCCGTTTTTACAAGGAGCCACATGGAGAAAACAAGGGGGAATGGTTGCAAGCTTCTCCAGGGGAGGTTCTGGTTGGAGTCCAGAAGAAAATTCTTTACAATGTGAATAATTAAACATTGGAATATTTTCCCAGGAGAAGTGGTGGATTCTCCTACACTGGGGAGTTTTAAGACTCGACTTGACAGTGTGCTGGGCCATCTCGCCTCAACTATTTATTTATTTATTTTTACTTGAAAGGTTGGACCAGATGATCCTCAAGGTCCCTTTCATCCCGGCATTCTATCGTTCTCTGATTCTATCATTTTCTTTTCCTTGAATTACAAGCTGTTTGAAAATGCACCGTTAGAAAGCAAAACAATAGTCTCCTTCACAATCCCCACTCTTACCACAAGAAATCAAATGGGTATTGCAGTTGGCTAGAATCCAAAATGATGTTCCCTCTCTCAAATGTGCAGTTTGAGGTAGACGTATAAACCTTTTCTAGATGGTGGGCTGTCTTCTTCTTGGGTCACTACAGGTACGGGTGCATCTCCTCTGGAAACACATCTCTCCACTCTCCCTGCTCACTGTAGCAGGAGCTGGCCATGACTAAACACCTTAGCTGATTATTGAAGAACATCTAGGATCAATGCTGCAAAGGTGAATTTGTGGCAGAACCAAAAGTAAATCCCATTTGAAGTCTAACCCGTTGTTATCAAACATCCAACCTGTCTCTTGCCACATACGTAGTCTTCTCACTTTTACCACTTTTACCTCACTAATTCCTTACAAGAAATCTCTACTACAAAGGATACTGCGATTTCACGGGGTATTTATATATTTCTTGACCCTGTACTGTCTGCAAACACTTGGAGAATGGGACAGCTGAGGAATGCAGCCTGAAGACACAGTACTCGTAGACACCTTATGTCAGATGGAGGACAGAAATCAACCATGCTCATTAGTACTTAAACTGACAAAGTGCTACCAAGGTAACGGCTCTCTCTACAATATTGTTGTCTTGACTAAACAACTTAGCCTAAGCTCCGTTGAAATAATGTGTTTTTTCACCTGCAGGAGTGAAACATTCAAGACGACATTCCAAGACGGATCTGGTTGAGGTCATAAAAGTTTTGTGGTAACCTATATATTATTTTTATGCATACGCTTAACACGATGTATTTTACAAATGTGCTAAAGTGCAATAAATCACCTCAAACATAGTGTAAAACACTTCAGGCTCTTACCAGAGTATCAGATGCTCACACATATTCCATACCTCTACAGACTCCTACAGAGGCAGGAGCGTGGAGACCTGCCACCTCTTGAGTACAGTCGACAGATGGGAGTGCTGCTTGCTTGTCTTCTGCGTGGGAGGTCGTGAGAGTAGTCACCGTGTCTGTGATGGATTAGCAGTCGAAATGAAGACAGATAGCATGGAGCAACGGCATGGCTCCAGGATCTACTGTGTGTCTCAACAACTGGAGTAGAAGACAGAGCTTCATAGGAATTATATTGCAGGAGACAGGAAGTCTGTCTCTTCCAGTGGATAAAGACATGAAATCCATGCTTCTGCAGAAGGCCAGTGTGAGAAGTCTTAAAGGAAATTGAAACCTTCGTCTTACTCTGTTTAGGGTCAGGATAGAGAATAGGATAGAGACCCTCCTGATCAACCAGCTATCCCTAGTTACTTGGATTTTATGATTCCGAGTCTTGAGCACCATCAAGGGTTATGGGCTGGCTACGTCTGTTCAGGTTTTCTTTTCAACTCTAGTAAGAGTTGCATAAGTTTAGGGGTTCAAGTGAGGCTGGAAAAGCATCCAAAAAACTGCACAAGCTTATGGGACTGGAAATACCTGGAGATGAAGGCACTCCAAAAGTTTTTAAAGCCTGGACACTGTTCATCTTCTGCAAGATACGTTGGAAAAACTGGCATGAAAGAAATTCCCTTCTTCCATTCAGGATACTGGATTAAATGAGGTCACAATGATCCATTCTGATCTTAACCTTTATGAAACATTAGAAACAAGCTAGAAAGAGGGACTTGTTATAGGAGGCTGGGCAAATGTTCTGCAGATCTGGTGTCATGCTCCAGTGATCATCAGTGAAGGACACATGGGTGAAACGAGCATTAGTGTAGAACATCTGACCAAGTGACATGGAAACAGAAAATTTCTTCCTTCATAGAATCATAGAATAGTTTGAGTTGGAAAAGACCTTAAAGTCTGCCTAGTTCCAACTCCCCTGCCATGGACAGGGACACCTTCCACCAGAGCAGGTCGCTCAGAGCTTCATCCAGCCTGAACACATCCAGTGATGGAACATCCACAGCTTCTCTGGGCAACCTGTGCCAGTGTCTCATTACCCTCAGAGTAAAGAACTTCTTCCTAATTTCTAATCTAAATTTCCTTCTTTCAGTCTGAAGCCATTACCCCTCATCCTATCAGTATAAGCCCTTGAGGGGAAAAGGAAGTGAGTAGCTCTTTTAACATTTCTACAGCACTCCTGAGAGAACTACTGGTGATTGTAGTTGTCCAGGAGCTCACAGTCCCCATACTACTGAGTTTAACATTTGTGGGAGCAGACAAGGGGAAGAAGATGACACCACCGTTTACTGGTAGAGTCCAAAACTCTAAACAGGACCCAATTTTGGTTCTTCCAGACCGAGATATGCTCCCCAAGATAGATTTGAGGTCTTAGTTGCGTAATTGGTTAACACTAAAGGGAAACAAAGGTAGCAGTTCAAAGAGCTTCCTGAGTGGCTCCTACTCCCTGCTTCTCCAGGCAGGTTACTCCAACAGACTGCAGACATCATGTGTCCCTGAAATGGCAATTCAACTCCAAAGGAATCATCAGATGGGTGAGGAGGCAGGAGAGTTGGAAGCTGAAAATGTCCCGAAAAGTTTCATGTGTTGCCAAAGCTCCACCAAGACCAAGACATTTCCACAGAGCACTTACCTCTCTCCCAGTAGGTGTTTTCCAATGGGAAAATGCTCCACAGGCAAACTCGTGACCAGATCTTACAAAAGGTCAATTCAGACACCAGCAAAACTAATTTAGATTCTTTGAAAGTGGGACTTCCATAGCGACCAGCTAATTTTAAAAATTCGTTTATAAAAATAATAATAATAATAATTTGTTCATTTTTGCTAGAGGAGACTCCCATTGACTTTGGCTGACCTCAGGTTTCAGCCCTCAGAGAGGACAACGTCAGTCAGAAAGCTCTAAATTACAGAGTTACACATGTGCTAGAAAGGTAGCCCTGGAGAACAGAGGTGGATAGTTAAGAAGTGGAAGGTTCTTTTCACTGGGAGTAGGAGTGAGAGGAAAAGGAGACGCAGAATGAGAGAGTTGGTGGCATGAAAGGGTCTGGAGAACAAACCTCGCTCTTCAGCTTCAGGTGAAATCAGTGCCTCGGCCCGTTCCCTAGGATACTGTGTCCCTGCAGCGTGCTCACTCATGGACCAATTTAGCAATAGTCTCAAGTTTTCAGTTCCTGCAAAACAAAAAATCTCATAGATTCCCAAACCCACAAGGGCCAGCGGAGGGTATGGAGCCGGCAAGAGTGTGTAATATAAGAGAGTGTTTGTTGGTAGCCTGGGATAAGCCCGGATCTTAGCCCTGCCTGTCGGCTCAGAAAGCCACTTGTCCGAGCACAAAGAGGAGGAGTGACTGACGGTGCGTTAACGGTATCACCAACGTGGTGGTGGGACTCCCATGTCTGTTTGAAGCCCCTGTCTCCCTGCCAGCGAAACATTCATCTCCAAGCTTTCAAAACACAGGATGGGAAAAAAAATAAATAAAAAAAAATAAAAGAAAGATGAAAAAAAAGAAAGAAAGAAAAAAAGAGAAATAGGGTACGAGGTACCAATGCTCTTTGTGTGTGTGCGCACAGTCGATGACGCAAGGAGGTAGGTGGCTGCGACAGTGGCAGGATGTTATGTTGGTGAAGAAGGGGAGGAAACCCCGTTCTCCTCCTTCTTTTGGTTTTCTGCCCTTCTCACCAACCTCTCAGCACGTCAGTCCCGAATTTTAATGAGAAAGAAACTCCTGGCAGCCACCGGTAGGAAACTGTTGACCTTTGCGAGTTGCTGACAGCCCGTAGCTTATTTCCAGGTTACCCATAATGGTGTGGGACTTGGTGTGGAGGGTTTGCCTTCTGCTGAGAGAGCAAGATGTGTGAGTATGTATTTTTGATCTGATTTGTACTGTATTATTGCTTGAGACCCCTGATTGAGACAAGAAGCCCAAGAAAGTAGTTTTGTGTGCTTCTCTAGATGGAGCATGAAGTCACTTTGCCTTGGAAAAAAACAACATCTGGAGCTCCTTTCTGGACTGGACTAAGTGATGTCAGACTTCTCCTGCCCTGAATTGTGCTGCCCATGAGTATTGCCTGCCTGTCAGAAAAAAAAAAAAAAGGAAGAAAAAACGTTATTAAGGAGATTTTTCTGCATTTATCCGAAGACTTTTCATGCTTTAGACTCCTCTCTCCACTCATTTCAGTCAGAATTTTTTTATGGAGCAAGGACCACTGGTAGAATAATCATAGAATCATGGATCATCATGATGAGCTATGATTCTATGACCACTGACAGGAAGAATAAAGGGTGGGATTCATCGGGTCTGTTCTGAGATATCTTGCTGTTATCTCACCTGTAAGCCAGTCATCTCACCTTCTCAGGAGTCAATGGAGAGATAAGCGTCCCCGGTGAGAGATTCGTACCAAGTGCCTGAGGACGAGGTGGATCTTCCAGAGATGCCTGTTTCTCCCTGTTGACTCTATATGGAGTTTAGGAGACCAGCTTGGCTCCAGACAATCCAATATTAAAAAAATAAACTCCTACATTTGTTCTTCTAAGTCACATTCTGCGTTCTACTGCCTAGAATGATGAGAGGCTTAATTAAGACTCCTGTATGTAGGCACCTGGAGATATTTTGGATGCCCTCAAACTATTCCTTCACATCCAGCTGCCACATGAGAAAGGCTTGCAAGTAGGTCCTATGGCATATCTCGTAGATTTCCATCGCTTCCAAAAACCAAAGAGAGCAGGCCAGTTTTTAGGCTCCTCATCAATGTTTGCTGTTTCCTGTCCTCACTGTCTCTTCATCTGAGATATTGCAGCAGTTGTCAAGCTTAAGGAAGACACCTGTAACAGCTCTAAACCTAATAGCTGTAGCTCTTCTCACTTTCCCAGGTGAAGAGTGTCAACACCATTTCTCCAGCTCAGCAGGGAGGTGTGCAAAGAACTACAGACATTTCAGTGAAAGTTTTCAAAAGTATCTTTCTCCAGAATGGGTTGAAAACGGCTTATTTTTCAGGTAACAAGCAATGGCACTTTTGTTCCAGGCGATCCACTTACAACGCTGCTCCGGAGCCTGGTGTAGTTGATTCTGATTGAAATTTTATTTAGATTGCTGAAGTTATTTCACCTCTTTGTAAAAGTATAACCACAATACCACAAAGGCTGTTCTTACTGGTATACATTGGGATTTTAATCACTTTATCTAGACCACTGAAGACAGAACTTTGTAAATGTGAGGGGTAGCGAAAGCCTCAAAGTCTCTGTATAAATGTGATCTGCCTGAGGAGCTGCCATCCATCAGCCAAACTTAAATACAGGTTTGGCTGGTCTGTTCTAAGCCACCCATGACTGTGAGGTGAAATATGTTTTTCAAACTCCCATTGCAGCTGATCCTGTGCCTATGGGATGTGTGTCCTTGCACCCGGAGCACATGACATCACCTTCTACAGGGACCGTTTTGCATACAAATGGCTGCTGTCTGGCATCTCAAGGGGTTTAACATGCCTTGTTCAGGAGCAGAGTAAGTGGATCATTCCATGTCGTGCGACGGCTGGTGATCCTGAACTGACCTGCAGGACTTTTGCTACCCTCAAACGAAGTTAAACCGAAGCTGTAGCTGCAGCTAATTCAATGGAAAAAGGACTAATAAAAAATAAAGAAGTAAATAATGTGAAATAGGCTGTATTTAAATTCCATAAAAGAGTGTCATAAAGGAATATTTGATAGCTCAGTTCAAGTGTATTTGAAAGACTTGGTGCATTTGAACATGAAAAACCTTCCAACTTATGTGGATTCACACTTAAAATTTTGGGATATCTTGCTGTCAGTTGTGCTGTAAATACTTCAAGAAGAAGATAGAGTATTTTCTTTGGGTTTTTTTGTGGTTTATTCTTATAGTCTCAGTTATTAAAATGGGATTAAAATATTGATTTACTACAGCAGTGGGAGAGACAAAGCTTCAGTATTTTTTATGGAATTCTGACCAAGGCTCCCTTTTTCCCTCTGCTGCCAAGAGTTGAAACAGTCACTTCCCATGGCTGTCTGAGTTGGACATGTCTGCCAAAAACACAGAGATTCCCAAAGTACTACTGTCTTCAAGTGATCTGTGAAAAAAGAAGGTTCAAAAAAAAAAAAATCAAAACACTCAGAAGTGGGGATGACTTGGGAAAATTTAGCAACCTGCTTGACCAAAACTGCTCTCTAGATCTAAACTTAGAGACATCAAAACATTGGAATAGCCTCATGTCTTAAATTTTCTATTATTTAAAGTCCTGTAGCTTTTATTTTTTACATTTGATTTCTGCTACATCTTTCTCTTCTCACTCAAAATGCCCTGAAGTGTTTCAAATATGAAAAGTGTCTTAACCTGGTGCTGCAGAACATGTTTTTAAGCAAATATTTCAGGTCATGTAGATCCCCAGACAACCTTAAAATGGTAATATCCTTTCATCACCTCTTTATTTCCCTTTAGAAGTGGGGATATTGCCGGCACTCTAGAAATTTTGCTGCGTACTCTATGAGCCAGTGAGATACGAGCTGGTCCTGATCTGAAAGTCATGGAACTGCACTTAGCTTGGTGCTGAACCTGAATTACTTCGTCTTCACTGAACTCTACCTGAGTCATATGTTGCTGCTGGGATAATTGTATCTAAAGTCATTAAAGAGAAGGAGAGAAGGAAGAAAAGGAAGGGGAGATGGGAATGGAGAGGAGTGGAGAGGAGAGGAGAGGAGAGGAGAGAGGGGAAAAAGAAAAACAAGAAACACTATTTTATTTTCCATTATACTAGTATTTTTCTACTTTCCTTTTTTTTTTTTTTTTTTTTCCTTTCAAAGTTGAAAACAAGGCCAGTGGAAATCTACACCAATGCAGCAAACATTTTGCAGAGTGGTTAACCTGAGCAATCTCACTTTTCCATTTCAATTGGTTCCCTCTGTGCTGCTGCCAAGTGAAGTGGGAAAGAGGAGGATCATTCCAGCGGGAAGAGCACAACAGGCCCTGTCCAAGGTTCTAGCCCAGCTTCCCACCGGCAGCATTCCCCACTATCCTCGCCCTGCACCCAAAACTTACACTAGAGCCATCTCAGAAGTAACTTCAGGCTGTGCTGTGGTTTCAAGACACACAACTGAAATATGGTCAGATACTTTGATCTGGGATTCAGAAGCCGCATTTATTCATTGTTGGTTTAGCTTCCTAAGATATGACAGTGCTTTTCTCCAGTGAGCTGGCTAAGGATAGGCAAAGGAGAAGGAACAGAAAATAGGGCTTATTTGGTCCTCCAATTTCTACTTCATGACCATTGTGGTTTTGGGGATAATGGGAAATTCAAAATAAGGAAAGATCCAGACTAAGCAAATAACAGAAGTCCTGGCAAAGAACTAACTAGATTAATCTTAATATGTGCAAACAAGAAGAGGCAAGTGACATTTCCTTGCCAAGGGTGACAAGCTTGCATGGACTGGAGATGAAAGAGGATGTTAAAATAGAATTTCATGATTAGCACCAAGATCTGTCATAGCTGTCTGTCATGAGCTTACTTCTTTGGCCTGGGACACAAAAGTCCTTTCAGTGACTGGATTTTCAGGAGGGCAAACCTCTATAGGAGCGGGCCTCTCCTAATCTGGACCGGGCCCTGATGCTGCTCCCTCAGCCACTCACTGCTGTTTCTTGCCAGCAGATGCTTGGCCCACTACTGCTCCCTGGTTCTTCCAAAGCCACTGTGAGGATCTAGACGTGCATCCTCCTCTCTGCTGAGGTCCCTGCCCTTAACACTAGTTACTGTAGAATGTAACCCATGTTTCTTTACAACTGAGCCACGCTGTGCTGTTGATCTGATCGTTCATTAACGAAGGATATTTCATATAAGGTTAAAGACATCTGAGCCTGTTGTAGGCCAGTGTAGTGAGAGCTGTAACAAAAGGCTTATTGGGCTATAGACAGTCCTCAAACATATCGGTTTCTTGCCCAAAATAATAAACAAACTAAATAAATAAACCTAAATAAACTAGATAAATAATTAGATTAGATGACAAAACGTGCACTAATAAATTAAACAATGTCTACAACACTGGGATTTAATTTTTCCCTATTGTTAAGCTACCGGAATAGTCTATAGCAGGAACTCATGTCATTTAACACCCTTCCAATTTGTGGCATGATTTGAGAGTTTATTGAATATTACTGAGACCATACCTAGGAAATAAACTCTACATATTCATTCAGGTTTGGAGGCCAGATTTGAGTTGCCTAGATGAAGGCCACCCTGTGGCATCTGACCTCAATAGCCAAGGCCCTCATACATTTAATATTTGAAAGTAGACACACCTCGTCTGTCTTTATAGAACTTAATCAGGGGGGATATCATTTTAGTTGGAGATTCTTGGAATGGTAGAGCTAATGAGAGAAAAAACTGCTGACTTGGAGAGAATAGAGCAGAGCAGAGAAGGATCAGAAATGGGGAGATGTGAAATAACAATGGTAGAAACCTCCTCTGTGGACCTGAATATGTGGACCTCTTGTATTTCCTGGGATGGAGTCGTCCTGTTTCCTATTCATTTACATACCTCTCCTTAGCCTTTGGTTTCCCAGGGTTTCTTTTCTTCTGCTACCCAATGTCTGCTGCTGAGATGATGGTGTCTGCAGGCTGTCCCCATGTCGTCCCTTCTTTCCCCTGGCCAAAGCACAAGTCAGCAACAACCACCTGAATTAAATTCCCTGGTTGGTATTGGCTGTGTTCATTTCCTCTCCTAGGATGTGGAGCAATCGATTACCTCATCACTGAGCAGAAATAGCCCTGTTGCAGGATTTGCACAAGCAAACCTTTCATAATGCCTGGAGGTATTCATGCTCAGGGGAGAGACCCAAAGCTTTCTTAGATTTTCCCACTTTATTCCATGTTTTAGGGGGGATTTCTCATACAAAGGGAATGGAAAGAGTGAGGTCTCCAGGAATGTTCGAACTTCCTTGCTGCAAAGTCGTCTTGCCAAAATCGTGTCCCTGTTGCTGTGGTATAGGAAGAAGCAAGCATCCATTTTAGTGAGTGGTGTTGAAGATTTAGGCTAATTAGAGTCTTGAAGAAATGGGTAGAAATTTTTAAAGGACTAAAGTCATTCAAGTCTCAAAGATTCACCATGGCCATCCCTACTAAATAGTTGTAGGCTGGTGTTGTCCCTCACCTAAACATCCACAATTTTTCTTTCCTTCATATTTTTCTTTACTTTTTTTTTATATGTAGTATAAATTGAGTGGGTCAGGATTGAAAGCAGAAAGGAATTAAATCCTGTCCTGGTTTGAGCTAGAACAGAATTCATTTTGTTCAGTGGTTTTACTGTTCAGCTCAGTCTCTTCTCAGTAACTGCACTTTCTGAAGTTAGCAGCAGCTTTTCAGAGTCTCTGCTCCCAGCAGTGATAAATTTCCATGTTTAGAGTCACTACCAAGGACTGGGATGTGCAGAAAAGCTCTGGCTTATCCTTGCTCCTGTGCAGACCAAGGTCATTGCTCAATTTTGTGCACCACATTGAGGGTGCAGAAAGGAAAAGGTGACACCTGTGGGGAGGAGCTGCCAGGAGAGGTGACCCTGAACTGACCAGTGAGGGATTCCATCCCATGTAAATCACATTCAGTATAAAGCTGTGGAATCTTGAGGATGAAGCTTCTTTTTCAATGACCAGCGTCCAAGGAAAAGTCTGTCTGTTCTGCCTTCAATCCTGATCCTTGTGTTCCTGAAAGTATTTCTTAAAACCTCCACAATCCTGGATTGTTCCAAGAGTCAGAAGAAGTAAAATGTCTTCCTGTAATGACAGCTCTAGCCATTGAACATATTGTCTACCAGAAGGATATCTGCTATCACCTTCATAGAAGAAGAATGATCTTATGTTTTATAGGTTGCATGGAAACTCAAATGATGTAGGACTTCTGTTCCAAACCAATTTCCCATGAAGAAGTACAGACAAGCCAAACTCTGTTCGGAAGTCCCTCAGCAGAAAAGCAGTTTGAAAACCATGCAAAATTAGATGTCCCCATATGATTTATTTGATACATGAGATCTAAGTCTCACTCTATCCAAACACATGGACGATCTCTTTTGAGAGCTATAACAAAGTCAAGTTCCTCAAGTGCTCAGAGACCATAGCTGTGTGAGGCATCCCTTAATTATTTTTCTACTAGTGCCCTCAAGAACTCAGGTTTGCAAAACCTTCTTGTGCAAGGATGTTCCACAAAAGCTAATGCTCACCAAGGCTTGATGATAATCTTCCCTATGTCTTCTGTATGCCTTTTTTTTGTGTGTTACCTCACCTAATTTGAGCACAATACGAAGAAAAACACAACGAAATTGGCAGGAGATATTGATAATCTCTGAAGTTTCCAGTTGACCAAGAAAGAAGTTCTTGATATGCTTGTGAATTCCCATACTCTGCACAACCTGCTAACCCAAATCTTTGTGAGACTCTTCTCGTCGTGCTTAACAACTTCTTGAGGCATGAGGCAAAAATTAATTGGCTTCTAGGGTTTTATTCATTTGCTAGTTTGCACATCACGACAGAAATTCAATTTGCTGAGCTGTGTAGACCTCCTAAATGAAAGACCTACTTCTTTGCTGCCTTGGTGAAATGCTAGAGCTTTTCCAGCTTGGGATAGTGTAAAAGGCTTGACAACCACCATTCTGTTGACAATCTGAGAACTGAACAAGTGGCCTTTAGAACTAAACCCAGAAATTTCTACAGGATGACCTCATGCTCCCAGGGTAGAATTCCATTCCCTGAGCATTGGACCTCGACAAAGAGGAGCACGACACACTTAACAATGAGATATCAGATGGAAAAATGGTGAAAGGGAAAGATGGCTAACAACATTTTCTTTGAGTTACCACACTTATTGGACTAAGCTGGTGCTGTGCTGGAGGTGGATGAGCGTGTTCTCTATGTAGAGGAGATGAAGAACAGGTCTAGTGTCATAAAAAACCAAATAATTAATCAACTCAGACTGTTTTATGTAAGTATTAAAGTTTTAAGTGCTTCGTATTTGTAGGGCTTGTTATTTCTGGATATTCCTTCCAAGCCTGTTGAGAGACATGTAGCAAATTCCTGGAAAGTTTCCCTAGATTTTCTTAATGTAGAGCAAACCTTGTTGTGTGTCTGCTTGGTTTCAGCATCCCAAAGATCCTGTGCTGTGGCAACATGAAAGGTGACTGGATTCCAACAACCTCTCATGTTTGTTTAAGGTTTGGGACTAACACACCCATCTGACTTAGTTTTTATTCATCTCTCCCTACGTGCTACACCCACCTCTTGCATTACACTCTGCTTATAGGCCAATGTTGCTTTTAAAATTAACATTTTTTAAGATACACAGAATGTGTTTTCGTTTTCCCCTTTCTCCGGTGACACCCATCAGACATAGACTGATGCGCCTGAATCTCTTGAAACCAGAGAGTTCTGCAAGAAAACCCCAAAATGAGTAAGCCTAAGCCCACCCAAAAAGCGCAGACTGATATTTATCTTCTGCTGGTTTGAGGTGAAGGGAAATCCAGACCACCCAAATTAATTACAGCTTCATTTGAAGGGACAGGATTATCACAAAGCAAAGGCAGAAATGAGGCTGTAGCTCCAAAACAAAAGCTACAGAAATGGCTACCAGCTACAGGAAAAAGGAAAAGGACTGTGTTTTCCAAATGAAAAGAAGCAACCATTGCCTGAAAAGGGGAAGAATTTGCTTCAGTTGCCTGAAAAAAGGTATCCGTAATGCTGTACTGTGCTGTACTGTACAGCACCAATCAGATCCCCTCTGGGGCTGCTCTTTTCCAGCTGAACAGCCCCAGGACTCTCAGCCTTTCATGGGCACACAGATGCTCCAGGCCTCTCAGCATCTTCGGAGCCTCCGCTGGCCTCCCTCCAGTAGTTCCTTGACTCTCTTGAACTGGGGTGCCCAGAATTGGACGCAACACTCCAGAGGCAACCTCCCTAGGACAGAGTAGAGGGGGAGAAGAACTTCCCTTGACCTGCAGGTCCATTCTCCCTGATCCAGAAATTCTCAACAGTCTCAAAATGAGCACAAAGAATCACACTCTTCCAAAATGTTTTCTCCCACCTATCACCATATGCATCCCTTTCCCTGGGAGAGTGTTTGACTGTCTTCTGTTTGCAGAGTATCTCTGAAGGAAGATTTATTTTTTTTCATGACAATGACATTATCTCTCAACTGTGGTTGTGCAAGGAGGGTCTCTGTTAAAGGCACATTGTTTCTGCAGAGCTGAAAGAGGGTGCTGGTTGTCACTTTGGAAGAAGTCCTGCTAAGCAAAGGATTATATTCTTAAAATAGCCTTCAGGATCTTGCTGTGTAATGGATTACTCAGCATGTTAAACAGATTCCTTTTCACAAGAAAGCAAGCTCTAGTAAATTCAGCTGCTGGCTCTTCTTTATAAGTTTATGCTAAACCAAACTCTCCGCTGCACGCGGCAGAATTCCTAGGGATGGCCTCAAGCAGGGGTTCAAACGTTGCTCTCAGAGATACCTGAAGCCATAGTCTCTGATACAATCCAGCCTTTTTACCTTATTTAGCTGGTACAGAAGAGCTGAGCCTTGACTGTATTAATACATCCAAGAATAGCTTGCAGAGGATGGGAGGAGCGTAAAGCTGGGGAAAAAATGCCTTTGATGCCAGTGATTCTCTATTGCTGTGTTAGCGAGGGACACGGAGGCAGAAATGCTGAGCATCAGAAACCTGCTCGTGGTTGTATCTCAGTGAACCCCTACTATTCTACAGCAAATGAGAGATGTTAGAGTAAGCTTGGGGTTCATGGGTGTGCTAGCACAAGTTCAGCAATAATTAGACTCATCACTTTTTTTGCCACTTAGAATCATAGAAACATTTTTGTTGGAAAAGACCTTTAAGACCACCAAGCCCAACCATTAACCTAACACTACAAAGCCCACCACTAAACCATGTCCCTTAGCACCACATCTACACGGCTTTTAAATCTCTCCAGGGATGATGACTCCACCACCTCCCTGTATAGCCTGGTCCAGGGCTTGACAACCCTTGTAGGGAAGAAATTTTTCCTAATATCCCACCTAAATCTCCCCTGGTACAACTTGAAGCTGGTTCCTCTTGTCCTAATGCTTGTTCCCTGGGAGAAGAGACCAGTCCCACTTGGCTCCAACCTTCTTTTGGGTAGTTCATCCTATCTGCATCTGGTGGTATATGCAGAATGTACAGCAGAGAATTAAGATCTTCAATTTTATTATTATGGATTTAACATATCAGCTGGATGATCCTGGTCAAGTCGTTTCTACTCCTCAGTGTCCCTATCTTTCTCTCTGGAATAATCACACTTGCTTTTCCGCCTTTCTTCTGGGATGATGTGGGCAGTGTTGCCCAGGCTACAGAGAAGAAGTAGAGATGCCTGTTTTCCACATGAAAAGGTCCTGTTGTGATTTTAGCCCAGCTACCACTCTCCAAAACAATTCCTGGCCATGGTCCAGATGTCAAGATCCAGGGATCGTTTCCAGTCAGCAGTTTAGATGCAGCCACAAGTCTCTAGAACTGAAGACATTGCCACGTTGTCACCGTCACGTCATGGTTTGAGCTGCTGATTACACTAATGCAGGTATTGGGCGGGGAGAGGAGGGAAGAAATAAAAATCAAAACCAAGCCAAAAATCCATCATACTTTTCTAGTATAAGGCTCCAGATTAGCTAAACACACTTCTGACTTAGTGAGAAGGGGTTTTGAAGAATTCCTTGAATAACAGATGAAATCAGGAGCTTGCATTGCACTAATTGTGGCTTTATCTTTTTGAGTTTCTGCTCCTTTTGAGCACTCTTTCACAGAGCTGGTCAAAAATTATTCCTGCTGAAACATTTTCCTAAGAGGAAATGTGGGTTTTATCTAAACTGACAGCCTTTCCATAGAAAATATCATTCATGATGAAATGTTTCGATTTTCCAATGGGACTTTTTTGACTTCTCGACTATTTCAATTGAGACAGAGATTTAAATACTCTCTTGAGGATAAGCTTTCTCTAGGGCAGAGATTATCCTCCCGTCACTTATTTTTACAGCTGATTACACTTCTCTGCAATGAGCCCCAAGGAGACAAAAGATTCAAAGATGGTTTATCCAAAGAATAAGATTTAGACCTGTGCTAAAATTCCAAGTTTAGGACTCTTGCCTGTACCTCTCAAAGTGGGATGCTTCTCATCCCACATTTTTGCAGCCTTCCAGTATCCAAAAGCGACCTAAAATAAAGCTGGGGAGGGACTTTTTACAAGGACATATTGGTGATAAGGTGAGGGGTAATGGCTTCAAACTGGAAGAAGGGAGATTTAGAATAGAAATCAGGACGAAGTTCTTCACTGTGAGGGTGGTGAGACACTGGCACAGGTTGCCCAGGAAAGCTGTGGATGCTCCATCACTGGAAGTGTTCAAGACCAGCTTGGATGAGGCTTTGAGCAATCTGGTCTAGTGGGAGGTGTCCCTGCTCATGGCAGGGGAGTTGGAACTAGGTGATATTTAAGGTCTCTTCCAACTCAAACCATTCTATCATTCTATGATTCTAAGTTTTAACTAACTCAGCTGAGGTGCATACTCTCTCTAAAGACAGTAAAGAAAATCCATGCCCAAGTTAGACATAGAGGTCTGCATTTTAATCACTTGAAGTTAGCAGCTATGAATCCTTGCCTTGAGTTCCTTTGAAACATCTCAAACTAAGACTACATTTTAAATAAGTCAATACTAATGACTAAATCCTTGGAGATATCACATACAAACAGTATCAGCAGATTCCCAGCCACAGATTTCCGGTAACACCTTTTATCAGTGCATTTCTTTTTACGTAACTGTGGTTTACACAGTATTTGTTACTACCTCAACCAGAGAGTGAATATGTTGTATGCTCCCTGTGTTTTGTAAAGAGATTAGGAGTTGAAGGTAGTCTTAGCATTCAACCCAGGTGTTGCTCTACGGGTTTTTAGCTCGCAGCGTCTCCAGTTTGATCCTTGATGCAGCAAATCCAGACAGTCACAGCCGCATTAGAACATTTGAAGTCTCTGTCGGATTAGTGCCTTGATTAATCCACTCTGGTTTAAAGCATCTAAGTGTAGACAGAGTTTTACAGTATCCCACCCATGTTGGCATGTTCTTCCCACGGCAGTTAAATAGCTGTGCACGAAGCCAGGTTTTCTTTAAACACCATCTATAATTATTTTGTATGAGTTCTCTGTTGTCTGAAAAAAAAGGGAAAAAAATCCTCTCTCATTCTTCCATTATTTTTTTACACTCTCTCCTCTTTTCCTGACATATTGTGTGTAATGGATGAAGCCCAGACCAGAACAGGAAGCCTCTTCTGCATGTCTCCAGCCAGGCTCAGCACACCCCCCATCGGATCGCGAGCGGTTGGATCCCCCACGCGGGTCTACTAATAAAGTTATGAAGGGAAAGCTCTATACTGCTGTGACATACAATACAAAGGAACCTTGGCACCTCAGGAAGTGGAAAGGCAGTTTTGGCACCAGCCTTGGTAAAAACATGTCACACTGCTGTCTGTCTGTAGCTCAGCCTCATACCCAGACAGTGAAGACCTGAAATCATATCTGTGTTTGTCTGGCTGGAGCTTCAGGCACTCGCTGTATTTAATGTGGATGAAGTTAGAGGTGTGGATAACAAGCAACTGTTTCAGACGTGCTCACCTCAACTTTTCGGTCATCTGCAGAGGCTTTGTTGCACCAACTCTGCTGATTTGAAAGAAGGGATCTCCAGCTTGCAGCAATCCAATAGAAATAAGTCTCAGACATTTGAATGAGAGGCTCATAATCGTAGAGATGCAAAGCTGTTCATGTTACATACTTGCCATCCCATGACTTCCCCCTGTTCTCGAGCATTTCATGTTCCTTAGGGACCCCTGAAGTGACCTTGTGAAGGAGGCATCATTTTTCTGACAAAAGGAACGTTTTAAAAGTGTTAGTGAGCGTAACGATGGGAACCTTGGATGGCCATACCATTCCAAAGTCATATAAACCTCACTGAAAATGTCTGAGGATTAGGAACTACGGGAATATAGCAAGGTATTTTTTTCCAAAGTCAAGGTAAAGAATGGGGTTTGCTTAAATAACTCTCATTCGTAGAAATGTGTTGTGGAAATTTTATGTTGGACTCAATGATCTTGAGGGTCTTTTCCAACTGAAACAATTCTATGATTCCATGATTCTACGATCTAGACTCATTTGTCCATATGTGTAGGTCTATCTACATGCCAAATGTTATACCGCTCTCCACTCAACCAATCCCAAACTGTTCATACTTCTGTCAGTGTTCAGAATTTCTTACCTACATGTAGTTGAGGAAATTACTAGTGAGGTAGTGAAAATGATTGACAAGCTGCTAACCACTTGCCATGGTCTAGAAGACAGTTGGTGGTTTAGAGATGACGAGTTAGCTTTCCTTAATCTAAGCTATAATTATCCATACAAAAGCTAGCTTTTAAAGCTAAAGAATGGACTTTCTTTCACTTTGACTTAAAAGAGTTTGGTGGGAAATAATACTTCATAGCAAAATTTCTATTTGAAGAAGCCTTTCTTTATTTTTAATTGTGGGTTGTTTGGGTTTTTTTTCCCTTTTAATAAGCAACCTCTATAAGAGGCAAATGTTTGTAATTAAACTGTAATGTTCTGTTTCATCTCAGGATGATGACTAGAAAGGGAAATTTTCAAATTTCTTACCATAAATATTTGGTGAGAAGCCTTTGCTTTTTCAGCTGAGAAGTCAAAGACTAGACCTTTATTCTGATGAAGCTCTTTCATTGTTAGCGGGGTGATCTTATATGGTCACAGAACTGTCAGCACCCAGGAATCCCACACATTAGCAAGTGTGGGACAGAACCATGGAGCTTCTGTACTCTCAGTTGACCTGGGCCACACTCTATGAACCAATGGTCCATATGGAAAAAGGTAACTCCAGTCCTCTTAGTTGCTTCTGTATGTCTCTACCTGTTGAAGGAAATCGGTGTCTAAGTTCATATCTTATTTGAATGTTTGGATAAGACATGAAATATTTCAAGGCAGAGCTGAATGCAGTGTTCTGTGCTTTGAAGAGCAGAGCAAATGGTGAAAGACTCAGAATTTATAGGGATGGGTTTTATGTGATTGGCATTTGACACTTTTGAATAGACCTCTGAATGGAGGTTTTGAGAAGCCCTTCTACTAAAGCTGTTGTGAAACACAGGTGGATGACAGTGAGGAGATAACACTGATCTCTTTTACTTTCTTTCTCAACACAGCAAAGCATGTATCAGAAACTAAACTTCTCTGACAAAAGCAGCCACACTTCCATGAAGCTTTCAGAGAATCATAGAATCATAGAATCATAGAATCATAGAACTGTCAGGGTTGGCAGGGACCTTAAATATCATCAAATTCCAATCCCCCTGCCACGGGCAGGGAC
>VWZK01008317.1:0-78756 GCA_013396935.1 Baryphthengus martii
AAGAGGCTGAGCTGCAAAGCAAAATCACTGAACAGTGAATTGTAAACACAAGAAAAATTTTTTTCACAGTAAGGGTGACAGAGCACTGGAACAGGCTGCCTGGAGAGGTCGTGGAGTCTCCTTCTATGGAAACTTTCCAAACCCGCCTGGATGTGTTCCTGTGTGATGTACTCTAGACAATCCTGCTCTGGCAGAGAGGTTGAACCAGATGATCTTTCAAGGTCCCTTCCAACCCCTAGCATTCTGTGATTCTGTTCTAACTCAAACCAGGACAGAGTCATAGTGAAAATGGGCTCTTCTATAGAAATCATCCCCTTGGAACACCTGACACATCTTCATGCTCCTCCTTTTTTATCCACACTTTGTGCATTTGAGACTAGAAAATATGTCACTAGTTTACTGAGAGGAACAAACAGCTCAGGCTGAGTCACAGTAAACAAGAGCTTGCTAACCAAGACCTAGCGACCTGATCTCAGACAGTTTGAGGTTTTCCTCAGACCTTGGAGTCTATTTAGAGAGTGCCAGTAAATCCAGGAAAGCAAGTATACTGTGACTGCAGATCTTGCAGCAGAGCAAGAAAAGCAACATACCTGAAAACTGCAGAGACAAAGGGCTGAGCAAGGACACAGACAGCCTGGACCCAGTTCACAGCCTTCCTACCGGCTTCCCGCCAGGGGTGAGACAAGTCAGTAAAATGCTGTGGCCCGGTTCCACAGCTACACAACGTGGTCACTTCTTCCTTTCTCCCACGCACATTGTTTCCCTCAGTCAGTCAGCACTTGAGCAGCACTTCTCCTGCCACAAAAACCTCTCTGCACAAGCAGGCTCCCCAGGAACCTACACATGTAGATGGAAGAACCATCACCAGAGAACAGTGAGCAAAGACCGAAAACATATGTGCCATGAGATTACACATGAAAGTCTCCCAACAACTGGTAAACTGAAGATACCAAAAGGCTGGTGAATGTGTCCATCTATCAGCTGTGGGACAACTGGCACCATGCCAAAGGAGTAAAATGTGTCGGCTACGTGCAGACAGTAACTACAGATCTAGCACACATCTGTTGATGCAAGGAACAGGAAAGGCGTTTCTGAACATCTGTCTAGAAACCATCCATTTCTGATTAAATGTACAGCAGGGCTGGCCTCTCACTGTTGTTCCAGCTGTGTGAAAATGTGTGAACTATGCAAAAGGGTAAGTAAATGAATAGTGGAAATAGTTGTCTGCTATTAACAGCTCAGGTATATTAATAACAAACAACTTTATAAAAGGTATTCTAACAAACCTGGTTGTGCTCTCTGTGCCCCTCAAATTCGATCCGCTTTCAGGACAGTTTGCAACACTTCAAGTGTATTTGGAGTATGTAATAAAATATGGTCATAATCCTTTTAACATCTCAAGATGCTGCTTCTACAGTCCTATTATTACTGACAGTAGCAAAAAATGGTTGTAGTTTGAGAAAAAGTCTCAACTTCACTTTCCTATCTTGATTTATACCAAGTCAGTGTAATCTGCTTCACTTGTAAACAAGCATTTGTTCTGAGCTTTTATAAAACGGCAGTGAAATGCAATAAGTCAGTATCATGATGCAGACAAATAGGAGAGCAGAACTGAGTTACACAAGCATTTCCAGATTGAAGAATCACACAATTTGCAACCTTATTGCTCCTTTACCAAGGAGCATGAGTCAGTATAGTTACAATAAAAGACAATCCTTCTTAAAAAAGTTAAACAAAAATCATATCAGGTATATTCTCTGTAACACGTATTAAATGAAGGCAAGAGGTTTTGGGGTTCTGCACTGATGCCAGGGACTGGAACCAATAAACCATAAAAGAAAAATCTAATAAGAGAGGAGACATTAATTTTGATGAACCAACTTTTATAACATAGATCTATCAGACAATAGCTTGTACATGTCCTTGGACTGTCCTAAGGTGTCCAAACAAGATCAGCAAGGGAAGAGAGACTGGCAAAAGGAGCAGCTGGAGGTTTGGAATTAGATCTGAAACCTTGTTCATCTACAGAATTGTATGCTGATTTATCTAGTTCACACATCTGAAATCAGAAAATAACAAAGATTCACATTTGACACTTCATGCTTTAGGTATGCTCGCAAGTTAAAAATATTTTCTAAATCAACAGTAACCGATGTGTATTTATTTGATACAGCAAAACCTTTTTGCATTTGTAAGCCAGTATAAACCTGATGGTTTAGATAGAAGTTTCTGAAGTAACCCGATGCCCAAAAGAACATTCAAGGTTCTCATGGCTCAAAACAGAATTGTACAATAGAATTAAAAACTGTAGACCATCAAAAGAGAAGCTGTATCTTCAAAAAAGAAGTTGAGTTCTGCAGTTCAATTCTAGATTTTTGGGAATGCGAGTTCCTACTGGCCCCCCCTCCCCAAATCAATGCCATTTATACAGTATAGCAGGACATTTACCTCAAAACCTGGCTTCAGGTTTCAGCCATTTGCTGATACTTTCATATTTAGGTCAAAAGAATATGCTAATGCAAAATCACAGCAGAGAAACTTAATACAGGGAGCAATTTTAACACATAGCAGTGCAGCTCACCATTTTCTCTGCCGTACTGACAGCATGAACAGCTAATATCTGTGCTTAAAAATGCCTGCAGTGTCAGTCATCTACAGCAGGGGTTTGAATTTCCTGATTTCTTTATGCTTACAGCTCTATATGCCATCAGGCTGCCTTCTTATGTGTAATACTCTCATGGGTTTGATTATAATTATAGACGATAATGTCCAACTTTTAAGTAACATTTTTCAGCAATGGATTTTAAAGCATAGTAGAAAGGCAGCCAGCATTGTTATTCTATTTATACGTGAGAGAACAGATTCAGAACAGGAAGGTGATTTACACTAGCTGTCTTCACCCACCAGCACAGAGCCCGAAATAGGACACAGTCCATAACTCAAAGTTTTACTCTAGCAGCTAACCTGTAACTAACAGCTGCTAAAAATTACAGAAAAAGTTCTTGGATATTGGAAAGAGTTAAATATTTCCTCTGTTCTCAAAGCAAAAAAGTATTTTATTGTCTTTGCCAATGAACTGATACAAGAGATTGCCCAGCTAAAGACAACCGCATCCTTTAATCAGAAGACTGGGGTCTCCATCCCACTCCCTCTAAAAGTAAGTTGGAAGGGAAACTAGGAAGTTTCAGCAGTGCAGAGACCGATAAAGCCTGGAAAAAAAACAGGCAGATGAAGTAAAAGAGAAAATAGTATGATCGGTAACTCCAAAGGGCAATATGGCTCATAGGACAACTGAGAAATCAATTCAGCCATCAGTCTGCCTAATGAGGCACATTTCCCCCCATCAGGGAGCTGGTCACGGTTTGGTGGAGCTTGCCGAGTATGGTGCCTGAGCTTGTAACGTACAATAATACCAGTGCAGATTGCTAGAAACCCTGATTCATCCGTTATCATTCATATAATTTTTTTTTAATTATTTTTTTTTTTTGTAATGTAAAAGCGCAGAGTGTGTCAGTGGTGGGGCCACCAAGCATGTCAAGGCTCAGACAATGAGTCCGAAGAGACATGCAGGAATCAGCTCCTGGCTGAATTAGCCAGCAACTCAGAGTTAGGGCACAAGTGACCACTAGGCAGAAAGGGGCACTCAGATCTGGTCTGTGACACAAGTGGATTACATGAGACAGTGCACATCTGGCCTCATAAAAGCAAAGGAAAAGAAAGGCTAGACTGGAAAGGAAAAAAAACAAAACACACCACAGAAAACTCATATTACATAATTGGAGAGAGAAAGAGGATGAATTACACAAGTGTGAAGGCTCACCTATTGCCTGTGGTACTAGGCAGAGGGAAATTAGGAGTGGGGTCTCTCTAAATGGCTTTGGCACAGCATGTCTTCCCAGAGATTTGGGTACTAGAGCAGTGGGCTGAGCACATTAGCCCTGATTTGAAATCTGATGACATCAGTGGAAGCATTTCCTTTAGCATCAGGAGATTTTGGATCACACCCAATATCAACAGCAGCTTTGAAGTGGAACAAGCTTCCATCGTTACACTGATATTCCTTGGGCTCCATCTTTGCCGGTTTTATTAAACACAGAACGACAGTCCTTTTTGCAAACTAAACAGCTGGGGAACAAATTAGCCAGATCTACTTACAGCATAGAAAATTAGCGTTAGAATTTTGCAGTATCAGTGAGAAAGCTCTGGCAGTTCCTGAATTATATAAAGGTTAAAATTCACCCAGTGAGCTGGGCTCACTTTTTTTCTCCTGTGTGTTCCACCTCCCAGCACACTGACCACTAGACACAGTGGGAGTACAGAGCCAGCAATGCCCTGTAAACCTGCAGGGGGTTGTTCCAGTTGGTGCCACATACCCACAGTAACCTTCTCTGTAGGACTAATTTAAGTTAAGAGAACACAGAAAAAGTCAGTTTAATAAAAAAATAGAGGGAAAGGATGGGACATGCACAAGGCAGATAAAAGTTAAAGTAGTACTTAATTTCACAGAAGCACATGCAAAATTAGCATGTTCACATGTATTTGGTGAAATACAAACACGTGAAGAACAGTGTTTTTTGCCAGATTTTTTTTTTTTCCGGATAGCTTCCCCCAGCAGACCTTTCTTTATTTCATCTATTATTAACACAGTCTTCAAAAACTCAGCACATCAATAATCAAAACAAACAAGCTGAACCCTTACTGGAAATTTCCAAGCACATGGCATAGCTAAAGGACCCGCAAGACAAAAGGATGGGAGATGCTGGGCTGTGGCCACAGTCTGGAAGGGTTCCCCTCCATCCCTACTACAGAAGTCCATTCCCAGTCATATGCCCATATGTAAGTCAGTTCTCTATGCATTAATATAGGTACATAAGATATATGGATTCTTATGGAATAAGAAATGTGGATTATTTTGCCGTTTTTTTATTCCTCACAGTTTCATTTCTTCTTGGCCAATAACAGAAAGATGACATGGAAAGGAAAGCAGAGAGGCAGAGACATTCAGAGGTGAACGTAAAAGTAAGAATGTGAAGCAAGCAAGTGTCAGGGATGAGGTAGAAATGAGAGGTCTGGATGGATAAAGCAAATAATTACTGGGCAAGAAAACTGGATCTGGAAAGACAAATGTGATGAGAGGCTCAGTAAGGAAAGACAATACCAGCTGAGAAAAAGACAGGGCATGAAAAAAAGTAGTAAATTATCAGTTACAAGTTGGAATAGCATTTACAGATGTACACAGAGCAGAGCTGAATTAAGAATTCACTATCAATATTCACTCTGTCTTTGCCAAACCTTTTTTTTTTTTTGCAAGTGCTTAACTTAGCTACCTTAATTAATGTCTTTTTAGTGTTATTTTTGTGTGTTTATAATACCTTATACGAGAAGCTGACTTACCCATCACAATTGTTCTCAGATTTAAATACTTCTGGTGCAACCAGAGCATGGAAGTGTGTCAAAACAATCCTTTTTATGCCCAGTTCAATCATAGCTAAAATGATTTTCTTTGAAATCCTTTGAAAAAAATTCAGTTCTGAGAGAAGAACAAGCATGAAAAATTGCACACCAAGTAGTAATTTTGGGGAATGTTATAAAACAGGTACAAAGATAAATTAGAATGGAAAAATCATCATGCTCGTGCCACCTAAATTGTGGAGTACCTACATAAAGACAGTATTTTTTGCCAGTAATCCTCAGGTAAATACCTCCAACAACAGATTTCACTTGTTTTAAAAAGAACCTTCACAATATAATCCATGGTTTGGAAGTCTTAAGACAGGAATTGCTCTACATCCCTTTTTACAGATGGAATCCAAACATGAGATATTTTAACATCACACATCTTCTGAGCTCGGTACAGTTGGATACAGTCTTGAATATATCCCTTTGAAGGATGATGTGGCTGAAAACCTATTTACTGCAAATAATTTTGGTATTAGACAACTATAAGAACTATAGGACAACTATAAGAAATGCCTCAAGTGGAAGCAGTTAAAACTTGAAAAAGATGCAGACTTTTAGTAGGCCATTTCATTAGAAGCAAACACCTTATTTTTATTTCTAATTTATTTATTTCAACATATCTTTATAAGTTTGACAGTGTAGACAAGGATTTCCAAGGTTAGCTTATAAAACAGTCTTATGCGATGGTTCTGAGACCTTTTCTGGATATCGTAAGTGATCAATTTTGCTTGATCTTCAGCATTATAAACATTTGCTTATTGCAACTGCCCTTGGGAATGATGAAGGGACTGCTTTCTTCACCTAGAAGATAGAGATCACCTATCTCAAATGACAGAGCAGATGACAAAAGTTAAGAACAGATGAGAGTACTGAGGAATGCATGATCAGCAACCTCAGCACAAACAGCATCTGATATTCTTTGCAATCTTTCTCCAAAGCAAAGGGCTTACATTTCACGGCCAAGATCAGTTACCTACTTATAGTCATTAGGCAACACTGTTATGTGCTGCTCCAAGGAAACAGATGGAGTAAGAAAAGTAGCAGTACATTAGACTGCAATAACCTAAGATCTGTAGCCTCTGTTTTAATTATTCAAACTTCTACCATTTACTGTTAATGTTTGATTAGTAAGGGGATTCTATTCTGCAATCCTAATCCATTTCCCTAAAAGAAAGCTGCACTAAGTTTTGTTTTGTTGCGAATTTGTTTGGATTTTTTAGCAAATATTTAACCTTAAATGCTTATTTGAATCAAGGCCTTGTTTTAGTCAAAATAATCTAAAGCATTTGATGCCACCAGGTGTAGGCATTTAGTGGACAAACAGCATCAGTTATTTACATGAGGTAAGGGGTTTTCTTTGCTGCTTTTTATAAACCTCTGCAGTGTAGGCATCTCAGATTCTTGCTAGATATTTGCACCACATCTGCTGCTCATGAGATACAAGACAAGAATCCAGAGTTAGCACTTTTTAAAGTGCTTTTATGTCATGCTTTTAATTTCATTTTTGCAAGCTTGGATAATTTGAAATTGCTTCATTTGAGCATTTGCTAAGTTTTGAGCAGCCAAAAGGGGAGATGCAAAATAATCCCATTCATTTCCCATTCTATTAAAAGAAGTCTATCAGGATTGGCTGGAACAATTGACATGAAAAGAAGCATCTGTATCTTAATGAGATACCACCAATATTGCCCTACCCCCACACCCAAATAGGTGGAATTCTCTGTGTCTTTATCGCTTCCCATTGCCTCCAGAATCTACATTCTCCTGGGAAAGATTCATAGTTCAAACTGATATGCTGCTGCCTCTGCAAAAAAATCAAGATTCAGGCAAATAGCAGCATCAGTAAATGTTATAATGTTCCATTTGATTCTTTGTTCCAGATATGACTTTCAAAGCCTAGCAAGACTACTTATAAAACAATGTTATTAAGAGAGCCATTTTTATCTTTCTCCATATTATTTATATTTATTAGAGAAAGGAAAATAAGCACAAAACCCACTAGTGTCATATTGAAGAGTAATAAATTAAACCCCCAAATACAGGAAATGAAAATACTCTGATCCTCCTAATATCAATGCTTCTAAGTACACATACAGATTAAATTTAGCTACATGTTCAAATAATCCTACTGATAATTAAAACTACCACATATGCAGGGTCAGGGAAGACAGTCATGTCAAAATGAAAACAGAATATCTTGGGTTTTAATATCCTGGTTCTTCTTCTAGATTTCTATTTGTAAGCTTGAAGTTTCTTTTGTATACATTTCAGTTTTAACACCGGTGCATGAAAACAGCTAGATAAAGCATCTCCATACATATGCATGGATATTTATACATTTTATGTAATCTCTGAAGCAAAGTATATAGAGAGTATTAATAATGCTGCTTCTTTCCAAGAAAGAGATGTGAGATCCAAGAGTCTGGTCATATCTCGAAGATGACATATTTCAGTCTCTTAGGTGAAAGAAGGCAAGGAGATAGCCAGCTGGCTCATGGAAAGAATCTTCCACTCCAGCTGGACAAGTAGCATATCACTGTTAGCTTTGGATGCTGCTGCCTGCCTACTAACTACAGGAAGACCAGAAGAGTTAAGAAGCAACATCTACATGCAAACCATTTTCCATTCCATATGGAGTTGTCATTATCCCTCTGAGTGTAATTAGGTTTGCCAGATTTAAAGTGCTGTACACAGCAATAAACTGGATGAGACTGCTCAGCTGCTTGCCACTCACACAGCATTTCCAAGTCAGGCCTCGTTACCCTCCTGGCAGTGAGCGATGAGGGGAAAAAGACATGTTACAGCTCTCGCTCCTAGAGAAAAGCTGACAAAACTCTTGAAAGCAGAAAGAAATGAGACACTCAACAAAAGTCAAATATTGACATGCTTCTAACCCTTCTGCTTCCTCAAATCCAGATAACTGGTTATAGTCTTTCAATCCAGGTATAGGCCACATATCTGTCACAAAATATGATTTCCTGCAAAGAACTTTAAAAATCTCAATTTCAATGACTCTCAGCTTCTGAATTTAAACAAACACACAGGATGTATTTTTTTTTTGTTTCCACTTATTTAACATATCATCACCACAATTTCACAGCATTGCCAAGTACACCTTAACGTGATACTTGGTTTGAAACCCTCGAGACAAAGGCCATGGCTGAACTCAAACTGTAAGGTGTCATGAACTTTTATATTGATGAGGTACATTTACGTTTTACAGACAAACTAAAGGGCTGAGTCTGACCCATGCTTATCCAGCAGATCTGTGGACAGGATGAGAACAGAGCACATGTGTCCTGACCTCAATCCTGTGTCTAAGTCAAATGCAGCAGCTCTTGATTTAACCTGCAAATTTAGGGAAGAGACAGTTGCTGGAGTTATGGCATCTCCTGTTAAGCAAGACCATTAACACATGGGGTATTTGGAGCAGCTCTTTTCACAGCTGTGCATGCAATACAAAGAATAAGTCTTATCTCCCACGAAGAAGTCAACTTGTTCAAATAATGTCATCTTAATCCTAAATCTTCATTCCAGCTGTAAACAGACCTCCCTAAAAATGCCAGAAAGGCCACCTGAATATTACCATATTCTGAACCTCTCTCTGAGCCCAGAAACACAGAGAAAAAACAAAACACACACAGAGAACACACTGACCAAGGCAGATTTTAAACTATTTCATATCTAAGCCAGCATTATCATAGAGAATTGCCTCACCAAAAATTTCAACCATACTTCTCATCCATGAAAATGGGAGCATCTCTCTAAATCATATCAAACCACTTGCTGTTGTGAATATAATAGGTAGTAGTGATACAGTAGGGCGATATCAAAAATGCAGAGAACATAACTGAGGTAAATGAAATAAAATTGATAAAAGAATAAAATAAGCATAGGCATTCCAGACTCGGCCATCTAAAGTCCTGACCCTCGATAGTCAAGAACATGACCAAAGTGCCTGCATGTCTTCCTGTCTGTCCATTAGGGCTTGTTTTCAACTGGGAAAGGAAAGGTAGCCTTAGGTCTCATCATACAGACAAAGTCTTGGCACAGAACAGGATTTTCTACTAAAGAATCAGAGTCCACACAACAGGTGAGGCATCAGATCCCACTTTTTCATCATAATGGGACATACTGGGAATCCCAGAGCTATGAAGATTTGTGGTCTTCTAGACTGCGTTAGTAAAAGCACAGTGCACCATGAGCAGGCGCTTGCAATAAGCCAAATTTAGTGAACTTTTATGTTAATTAGAAACCTCTGGAGGGTATATGGGTAGCAATTTAAGTTAATGGGAACATCATTCTCTATCATCTACCATTCCTGTAGGGACAGCAGTAACGTAGGAAGATGAAAAGAAATTATAGACAGTGTCTGATAAAAGAATTTTGAAGTGTTGCCATCCTTTCAACTTGCAGGTTTCATCAGAAGTCGTGCCTTCCAGAATTTATCATCAAATCAGCTTGTAGCATTTTTTTCCCCATGGCAATGACATTTCTGAGCGGAAGAGCAGTTTTCATTTAACATAAATAAATCAAAATAAAGGAAAACATAATGCCTATGGGAGCTGAAGATTAAGGAATCTGTTGCATCCAGAATATTGTTAGTGGTTCAGGACAAACTCCACACCAGTCTCTTTCAAATATTTAGGTATAAGTTTACCCATATGCCTGGACAGCCCTATTTAGGACAGCAGGACCATTTGAGATGAGTCAGAACACAGATGACTGCTCAAAATAGGTGGCTTTAGCCAATGATGGGTGAAATCATCCAAGATTTAAAAATACAGGTGGGAATCATTACCCAAAGTTATCAGAGATTAATTGAATCATACCTAGATTCTCAGGAGAATCACCAGGACATTAATTGATATGTCTTGCTACTAAAATTGTTGGCACTTTTGATCCATTTCAGTTCAGATGGACAATCTTCACACCAAATTTCATGTCATGACAATTCCGTGTTAGATAAAACCCGTTTGCTCAGATGAAAACTGTTAGTTTTACCTATACTAAGTTTCAAGAGTCACAAAACATGAAAATGTATTATGTGAATGTATCTTAAAATAAATACACCTATGAGTATCTAACTGAAATTGTTTCACAAGCATAAATCTTAACCTGCTTGACTTTCCTGGCCACACAGTGCCACGGTACCACACAGTGCCACTTTGGTGTGTCTCCCCACCATCAAAACAGAATAACAGGAGTGAAAAAACACCAGAAGTTAGTAAATAACCCTGTTAATAATCGTTTCTCCAGAGCTGAGCTCCATGTGACTTGAAGTCTTTTCAGGGCTGCAGATTAAGACAGGCAGTGCACGTGAAGAGCACCTGAAGCAAACCAGAAATTATTATTTTACCTAGAGCCATCTCAGCACATCGGAAGTAGTGAGGAACAGTTGTTTGTCTAGCCCAGTTTGTCTCACTTCTCCGGAAAGACTAATGATGGCACAACAAAAAGCTTAATCATTTATTAAAGCATGAGCGTATTTATTTCCTTTTCTCACGAGAGCACTGAGACACACAAAAAGCAAGCTGTGACATAATAGAGGCAGAATAAGCAACAATAGATCAATTCAGAGATTTAAATATTTCACCGTTATATGGGTCCTGTATGGTAACATCATTGCAGAGAAGCTGAATTGTGAAATCCAGCTTCAATTATTCAAGCCTTGCTCATTCAGCCCATTTACAGATAAACGCTTTCCTAAAGAATTACACTAAAAATAACTTATTTGGTTTCCTAGGTATTAGGAATAGTTATACAGTTAAGCATCAAGGAATTTTACCCAGATTACCAAGAAGGGACTAGAAAAACAAGACACAGCAGGGCAAGTCTTACTAATTGTCTCTCAACAACAACAACTCGCAGATGGGACCAGCAAGGAATTTGGTTGTACAACTCAGGAAATTTCACAATTAAAGAGAAGCAAAATGATCAGTTTAAGCAGTGCTGTGGTACTGCTAAGGAAAATAAAATAAGAACACAAACAATGGCTACCTAATTTATACCTTTTTTACTGAGAAAATGTATACTAACAGATGGAATCTCTGACAATGAGATTAATTTCAGCCTCAAGATTCTTAATTCTCCAGATTAGAACATGCTTTAGAGTAATGTTAGGTAAACAAACCTTTGGAGATAGGGAATGAAAGCTCACTTGTCTGTGGAAGGCCTCTTCATTTACTATGGAAAACCTAACAAATTGTAAATGGGAAGTATCTGTGGTTGCACGCAAGTCCTGTGATACCAGATAAACAAAAGTGTATCTGAGTTTTTGGGAAAACAAGTCATCTATTAATATGCTAATTAAACTCCAATCAAGCCTTATTATTTGTCCAAAATCTCAGTTTGATCTACAACCCCTCTATAGGGCCACATTAAGAAAATTTACCCCGTACAGGTTTTGCCACTGTTACAATCATGTTCAATTTTTGCTAAACACATTACCTTGAAATTTTCATCCAGTTTCCTGGGGGAATTTCATAATTTCAGTGATGATCATGTGGTCATGAAGAGGTCATCACTGTGCTGAAAAGGTACGTGTTTGTCAGTCTTCCTGCAGTATTGTGAAATCTGTTCTGGGCTCTCTCACCTGTCTGCTGCTTCCTTGCACAAAAGAACAGGGTATTCATCTTCAGCTCATGAATACAGAGTCCATTAGTGCTGAGACAGAGTAATTTGTCAATATTCTTGTAGCAGTAAATTCTCAGAGCATCTTTAACGTTCCTTTTTCAATGCTAAACAGGAGATGGCCCTGAAATATGCTTCAGATTCACCAATTTAATAAAAAAATGATATTGTTTCAAGCAAAGGCTTATTCCTTCAGCTCTTAAACCTTTCAAGCTCTTAAAACTTAATTACTTCTTTAAGGGTTCTTTGAACTTAACTTCTCAAGATGGCATCATATCTAATGAATGGTCTTTAGAGAGATAGTTCTAGGATGTTTCTCGTGGAAATTTGTGAGGCATTACCTGACCAACTCATTTCACAAAATATATGTTTAAATGACTTTTTATGTTAGTAACTAGTTGTAGCATCGTATAGCCGTGCCACATTGTACATCGGTCATCTCACCCTTTCATGTAAGGAGGGTGAAAGTGAAATATTATGTGACAGTTTCTTTTAAGATGTTTGCAACATAGGTGAAATACAGGAAATCAGTCCTGTTTCAAAGTATGCTTAATCATTTGCTTCAATCCACTGCATTCAAAGGAAGACAAATGTGTGCTTTAAGTGCTTTCCTAAACACATGTGGGCTGTTAACTAAAGCTTAGGGGTGACTCAAGAGCAACATAGTCATTACCAAGCAAAGTTTATTGTGGCTTGAGTATTTCACCCTGACTGGACAGCACTTGGTATGAAATAGTTAACCATACTTGAGAGATGACTTTGAAATTAAGGAGTCATTTTCCTCATCATTCACTTATCTTTGACAGCATCTCAGCTTTCAGAGCACAAATGAGAAGCCTCTCCCCAACAACAGCAACATTACCAAATAGAAAAAAAAAGGCAGCAAGAAGGGAAAGGCACTTTATTGCATTGGCAGCTCTTTTCATGCCTCAGTTTCTCAGGATTTTCATTTGACCATTCCAATCAGGATACAATTCAGGGAGAAAGAGGAGCAAAGTGAGGATGGAGACCTGCACGTTTTGTTGGAGTGTACAGGTATGAAAACATAACACAAGGCTAATGAGCTTCAAATATGAGGCACTGCCAGAAGCTGGCAAAGGCACTGAAGCAATTTCCAATAGGAATTAAGGACCAGCACAAATGGAATCAGTTCTTACCCCAAATGCAAATCATTCTTTTATCTTGCTTCCCCTAAGCAGAAAACAATCCTACTAAAACAAAGCACTGCTACTAAGTATCTAGTTCTTCATGTAGGGAAGGAATGAGCAAAATATGACAGATGCTGGTCACCTCACACAGCATCAACTTGCAAGGTGCTCATATACTTCCCAAGGAAAGCAGAATGAGAACCTATGTAATGGTGTAGAATGGCATCACAAGAGCGGGGTAAGAGGGAGACTGTGACAAGGATATTATTACTGTGAGACAAGGATATAGGAAAAAAAAAAAAGCTATCAAAGACATGCTCCTGCATTTGAATTATGTAGAGCTCTGGAAAAAGAACAAGCTCAAATTTAACACACTGATTTATTCTCTGTTTCTGTTTCCTTACTTGTGACGTAATCATTAATCAGCTACTTCTACAGTGAGAAAAAGCTGGTTTTTGATTAAATTAATCATGAGCACAGTCCAGAAATAGATCCTTGCACGTATTCTTTTGAGCAAACACTTCACTCCCACAGCTTTTCACAAAAAGCTCCACGGCAGATAAAATAAGTACAAACATGATCTAAGCAAAACTCTATTTAGAAATTGTCAAAACACTAGTGAGTAGATTTCCTCATTATTCATTTGGTTCTGCTGGCATTTTTGCAGTCAGGGCACAGATGAGAACCCTCTGCTGAACAATAACAAAAGCAGGAGGAACAGAAAGAGATTTCTAACTGGGCTGGAAATCTCTTCTCCTCACCTTGGCATTAGGTACCTCCAAATTTCAGGGCCAGGATTGTTTCTGGCAGTTCTCAAGAGGCAGAGAGAGAGACTGAGAGTCAAAGATTGGGTTTTGAAGCAAGCACAGTGCTCCTGCAAAAGCCATTTCCTTGCCTACAATCACTCTTTCATTTCAGGTCGTTTGTCTGATCGAAGCTGCCTGACCTATCATGACTAAATAGCATTACAAGGGCAGTTCTGCTCAGTGATACTTAAAGTTTCAGCTTGCCTCTAGATTAAAAGCACTGTTCTGGAGGAAGTCCTGGACAACAGTAGGAATGGGAGTCGTGTGCTCAGAGCACATAACTGTGTTACCCTTTCAGCAGAATGGCACCTCCTTAGCTCAAGAGGCTGCACCACTGCACTAACCCTAATGCTCATGAAGTCCACATTCAGATAAAACACCTGGTTTACAAATACAATGCCCATATGTTATATGTGTTTAAAAACAACAAAGTCCACTGAGTGAAAAGCCTGAGGATCTGCCTGGAGGCTTGTGTACAGCAGCCACTTTGAACAATTCTAAATTTAGTCAATATGCTATAAAACCAAAATGCATGGCACTTCACACACTTGTCACTAGCACTAATATAAACCACACTGTGGAATAAACTGTTTAGTCTTGTTGACCCAGTTTTTAATCCCAGCTTTTGGGAAAGAAAAAAAGTTGATTACTATCTTAAAAGGTTATTTCCTATCAATCATACTTTTGTATGACATCTCACAGTATTTCATTTTAAGAGTTTTATTTCTGTGGAATGCAGGTACAGATTAAGCAGCAGAATAATAGGAGGTGGAAAAGTATTTTAATTCATTATTGCCTTGAAGTGATCCTCATTGCCTGACATCTTGGAAATCATTTTGCCCATAATAAGTCTTTTCTCTGTCCTCTCAATCACTTCCATTTAAAAAGAATGAGACCATCTTAAACATTAAAAGGAGCTTGACACCATACAAAATCACTTACAAGGCGGGGTAAAGGGACTTGGTCTAACTTAGTTCTTTGTCATAAAAATTCTTTCCTCAAGATCATTCCAAACAATTATTCACTTCTCTTTAAAGTTTGTCCTGAGCATGTATTTTTAGATTCTGCACTGCGCTGTTACACCCTGTACGTGTAAAGCTCTCTTCCAAAGCCTTTTTCTTAGGACAACAGTTGTTCTTATGTATTTCTCAATAGTATCCAAATCATACAGCTGAACTAAAATAAGTTTAACAGAAAAAAAAAATCTACAGTGCAGTTCTCACAAACACTTACACACTTGTATGTGAAAGCTGATGAAACAAGTTAACAAAACAACTTACAGGTAAAAGTAAATATTTGCATTTTTACAGGTATATTATTAGAAGCTGAGTGCAAAAGTAAGTCTCTATGGGTCAGATTTTGTGCCAGGCAAGTAAATGGCACAAAAGTAGAAAAACACAAGAGGTTTCTGATAAAGTAAAGCTCGACAGCTGGCTCATTTCCCTGGCTTCTGTGGACTTCTGTTAGGAGGCAACTGGATAATAAAGTCCATCCACAAGATGGAAACAGATGAACAATATACACAAAATCTATCATGTTTATGGCTTGATTTGATCCACAAAAGAGACCATAACATATCTGGGAGCTAAGAAAAATGGCTCTGCACCACTTACTCTGCTAGGCATATTACTGTACCGAGCCTGACTTGGTCATGAGCAAACGGACCATGCTTCAAGATGTTCATCCACTACTTAGTTTAAGTGACATAATTAAAAAAAAAAAAAAAAAGAGAGCAAAGGACCTCCCAGAGCAGAATACTCCTTTTCCTTTGAGGTATAGATAGAAAGTAGTAAAAAATAAATAAAAAGAAATTTAATTATTCTGATGTCATGCACATCAAACATAACTGTTAATACCTTTTTACAAGAGGCCACTGAAACTGTGCACATCCATAGGACCAAAGGCTTCACCTGAGTAATAAGTAACACATAGTCAATCTAAATTTTTCTGCAAATCTATTTTTGGTAAAGGAGGAACACGTCCTGCTTTCCTTAGGACATGTGAAATCCTTAGCAGTGTGCATGCACTTGACAGGAATAGAGAATTGTGAAGACAAGCTTCTTCCATTCAAGAATATAAGGGTAGCATTTTTACCTTTAATCATGATGTAGTGTCAATAAAGCAATCAAATCAAGCAATTGGTGAAGAAACTATAGGGTTCAATTAATAAATAACCATTAATAAAACTAGAAAAAAAAAATCACAGCACAAAACAATTTAAGGCAAGATGGGATGAGGAAAATTTATCCCTTTCGCACACTCTCTAAAGGAAGGAAGAAAAGTGGCAATTATTGACACAGCAGCAGAAATGCTGTGAAAAATATGTATAAATAGTAAGGTGACTTGATGCAGAGCTTGGAGAAGGTAAACCACCTTTATGTGTGCGAAGCAGCCAAAAAATCATCACCTGAAAAAGTCATAGAAGAGAGTCTAGTGGCCAAACACAGAACTGGAGAAAAGCAGACAAATGCAGATTTTGGTGACCTTTAGGAAGAGGCAGATGGGACTACATAATTATAGACTGCACAGTCACAGACCTACAAACAATCTCCTTGACTTTAGTAGTAGGCAAACTATAATGAGATATTTAAGAAGCAGCTTACTGACCCAGTATCCTTGTTATTTTTTTTGTCTGCAAAGTTTTAGTTAGTGAAGCTCCAGGCACACCTTCTGTACTTAGGGAGAGAAGGAAAAGAGGAAAAAAAGTTATTGTAAATTAGCCCCCTTTCAGCTAACTGTAGCTTGATGTATCATCTTGCAAGGACAATCTTTCCTACCTGATTATGGGTATTTTTGCACACTTATGAGGTTAAAAATCGTAAACAGAAATGTGCCAGGAGACACAAACCACATCTTTTACTCATATTTTCAGAAATACACATATAATTCAAGCTGCATATTAAAAGTTAAGGGAACAATTTCAACGTATACAAATTGCTTGCAGAAACAATTGAGTTTACTTTACAAGAACCTAGTAACAGTCAAGGACTGGTAAAAACTGCAATTACTTTTCAGAAGAAGGATGTCACTGAGGATTAAGAGGAACATTTGATCAACAGACAGACTTAAATAGTGGTTTTATTAGTATCTGACATGGAGTATCTTTCAGAAGAGGATACAAAGGTGCAAGGGAAGGTTTATGATGCAGAGCATGGGGTGTGTCTCCTTCCCCCTCTGCTCCATTAATTCTTCCCATGTGGCACATGCTCCACATCACCTACAAGGCTGCAGACCCGGCCCTTCTTCCAATAGGACGCTAAGGGTGAAAGCTGTGTGTGCTCTCCATGGTACACTGACTTCAGGCCCAAAATGTTTGGCGTTTTCCAGCAGATTCATGTTTACTGAACATGACAAGTTATAAACCTGCAGCCTAAAAGACTCCTCGAAGACTTGCAGTGCATGCCAGATTTCTCCCTTTGGAGTCCTTTAGGGGATAAAATGTGTGTCACTCCTCAGCCAAATGTCAAAGGAAAGCACAACATACAGTTAGTGAGAGAGCCAGGCCTTTGGCTTGCACAGTCTAGAAAACAGCTTGGCTTTTTGCAAAATACTTGTGCTTCTTTTAACACACAAACAGGATATCCACAGGTATCCACTTCAGTCAAGATGCTTTCAACACCTTTGCCAGCAGAAGTGCCTAATATCACCCTTACCAGCTTCTTATTTCATTAAAATGATATGGAGTTGGTATCATGAAGTTACCATTGCTATTCCAAGGAACTCCTAGAACAAATTAATCTTTACAGCTCTAATTAAATTATTTACATCTATAAAGAGGTATCATAATACAACATGTGACCTTTTAAAAAATACACATACACGGTGGTTTTAACACCCATTATTCACAGCATTCTTACATATACATTTTCTTGAAGTCTGAAAGCAGGCGCTAGAGCTAGTGGAGGGTAAAAATAAATAAAAAAGTCAGTACCTTTAAGGCTATCCTTTCTTAGGCTAGCAAGGAGAAATCCAAACATACAACTATGGGACGCAGATTTGACACCTGACTGTCCAAAAAAATCCCCCACATAAGCCAGAACAGAAACCTTAAAGCAGAATGAAAAAAAAAAAAAACAACCAAAACCCACAAACAGAGGTAGCAAGGAGAGTGAAGACAATCACAAAAGTTGTGACTTGATCCAGAGGATTTAGTGAGCCGAGGTAAAAGCCAAAGTAAAGCAGACCTGATTGGCACTTCTCTCACCAGGAAAGGTGACTCACTTCAGAGGACAATTTTTTCCCTGACCTATATGAATTGTTTACATTGGCCTGTTAAAACTAAAGTGGCATATTACAAATTACAAGGGGCCAGGTCAGGAGAGCCACATGGGCAATGACCCCAGGCAGGGGCAGCCAGGTCTGAGAGCAGTTTATAGCTGCTCCTCAGAGTTGATGAGAATCTGAGGTGGCACAGCAAGTAGGAATTCACTTCTTGCAATCACTGATAACCAAAGAGAGCTAAAGGAAATTACTACTGTGCTACTCAACAAAAACTTTGTGATATTCTGCAGGAGACGATTCAATTACCAAAGTGCAGATTTTAGATAGATCTTTTTCACAGGATAAATAATTTAGCCTGGAGAGCTCTACAAAGGAGCTACCAGACCCTTCATGGCTGTCAAGGTCAGAAGGTGAATACATCATAGTGAGTAGTGAAGAACAGTGACATGTCTTTATTCAGATACACATCATTCAGAAGCTTCTGTATCTCTGAATAAGAGAGGTGTCCAGCCAGGGAGCAAGAAAAACTCATGCCATACGGAATCTATTTCTTTAAGAATCAGAATTAGAAGTTATCTCAGAAATACTCCTAATGAAAATAGGAATTGGGAGTGTCTTGCAATCACTTCCCTCTATCCTTATCCTTCAAAGTCAGTAATGTGATGGCAGCAATCAGAGGACCAGCTTGGATGAAGCATGTGAGCATAAGAGAGCAATAGTAGTTCTTTATTATTAGAGAAACTAATTTTAAAAGGAATCAACTCTTACCATCTATTAGCTAGTTCACAAGTAAGTTGATAAAATCCTTGCATAACCTTCGCCATCTCCCTTTATTCTGGTGTTTTCCCCTTTGGGTAGACCATTCATACACACTCCCAAAGCTGAGAAAAAACACAGCCAACTGATAAGTTTTCTTCATGGAGACAAAAGGTTTTGTGGTGATTATTATGGAATTCATTTGTACTGAGATTAGAGGTGCAGAATAGGAAGATACAGAGCATGTTTAAATCCAATCTAACAAAATTTTCAGAACAAGTTTTAAATACTGTATTGTTGGCTCCTGTAAACAGTAGGCCTTTAATCAAGTACAGGCTTTTCATACACTCACCACACAATCCATACCCACCCCTTTTGCATGTTCATATTCCTGTACACTGCATTTCCTTATAGCAACCATACCTAACCAACTTCCAAAAGAGAACTAAGGCTATGTTCCCAGTTAAGAGCAGCACAATGTGGATCAGAGAAGTCTATCACAGTAGGAAAAGATACAGTTTATAATATAAAAACAAAAGAGAATCAGTAGAGTGCAATTCTAGAGTAATGACTTTTAATACTGTATGCTTTTTTTGATATATTTTACCTCTTGTTGTGGATGAAATCGATGGGCTCACACTGTTTTTCAAAATCTAAAATAGACAAGTCTTTTTTATGACTTAAAAACATAATTTAGCCTTTGCTGAGCAGACTTTATTTCTACACACAAAGTATGCGAGTCAATTACATCAAAACAATTTCATTCAGGTCACTAAACATCAGTAGGTAGCGTGATTTAGTGCCAGGAGTGTATTATACAAGAGCACAGCAATTTTGAGGTCTGGAATTGAAATGGAAATTGCAACGTGGATGAATATTGACGGTAAGCACATAGAGCAGCAGGGAGCATCCTGCACTTAGTCAGGGCCACGTGACCAACCTCTTCCTGACAAGGAATCCTTCTCCCACATCATACAGTAACAATATCGTACTTTAACTCAAGTTCATTCCTAGTATTTGTGTACCAATTATTGTACAAATACAAGAGTGACATCTATCAAGGAAATTTTAAAAATTAAGCGATTACACTTGATTTTGTAGGCCTAGATTCATGAAAACTATTTTATTCTCTTGCATAATTGAAGGCTTTTATTTAAACCTGAAATAAAACAATACTAGCTATTCCTGGCCTCCCTTTTCTCTCTAAGGAAGAACTAGAATTGGTGATGACTTACATTTATTGACCCCACAATTCCAACATCTTTGAAACACCAGCACATTGAAAAAACAGATATCTTGTTTAGGCCATTGTTCATAAAAGCCCCTTTGATACCTGTCAAATAATGAATTTTGGCATTTTCTTACAAAAATGAACAAAATACACATCAACTTCTTGTAATTACAAGCAGTTGCTTAATTGGAGTCATATCCTCTACAGGACACAAAATATTTCTGGTAACACTATGGCTTCTAAAAACAGCTTTGAAAGATGAGTTCTACTTCAAAAAAAAACCCAAACCTGTCTCAGTCGACCATCTCTACTTACACCTCATTCAAAGCTGGCATGCTCTGCTGTCCAGGAGGCAGCAGAGAATTCCTCTGATTACTTGCTTTCTCTGTCCAAAGCGATCATTTATTTTTTACTATTCAAAATAAAAATCCAATACCAAACACATCATCTCTGAGGGTGACAGCTATTTCTTAACTGTGATTATCAGAATATACGAACCAAGAGGTAATAATCACAAGTACTACTACTGTGGAATTCTTTTTCCACAAGACAGATTTCAGCAATTGCTCTCTAGAAATATCTAAACTACCATCATGTTATGCCATCCAAAAATCATCTTTCCTCTGAAAGATTTGGGATTATGACAAGATTTGGCATTTTAGAAAGTAGTTAAAAGCAGTTCACTGCCTCCATACTGCTGCTTTTGTCCTCTACAACCGGCAACACAGGATCAAATTTTCACTTTCAAAGGCCAAATATCAAAGAATTAAACATTTTCCAAATCTGTTCTTCTGAAAGAATTTCAAAGGGGAAAACAAATAGCCCACATCTTGGGGAACAATGGAGTGAAACAAAAAGAGAAAAAAAATTGCAGCCTCCTCCCCAAAACAATGTTTCTCTTAAATTGAAACCAGCATAAATCCTTTGTGTCTTAAATGGATGGGAATTACAAAAATATTTCTTTAAGTCCTTGTTAGCCTAAGTCACACACTTTATCAAAATCTGCTTTCCAGATTCTCTGCAAAAGTCTGAAAAACATTGTTAGAATACTTATTTTTCAGAAGTAGGAAGATGCTTAAATGGATACACTTTGTTTTACTGACTTATGAATCTCTGATGGCAAATGATTAACCAAGATAGAAGACACCATCATATCAATCACTGAAAAGCTTTAGGTAGTAGCATTGAAAACAAGTGTCACAAATTGTGACAGTGGAGGCTTTTATTATTACCATCAGCGTTGCAGAGTTAAACATATTTTACAAACTAGAAGATACTTCATGATTTTATGATATCTAGCAAAGCAAAGAGAACTATGCATTCCCTTGGGTCTAGGTAACACTGAATTCATTATACCTGTGAAAGAGCATGAAGGATAATTTCAGAAAGTCTGAAGGTATATGCTGAGAGGGCCTGACTCTGCTCCAGCACTTCCACTAGAGTTTGGATTAGGCAAAGGCATTTGGATTTGAGAATTAAGTGCAACAGGCAAAAACAAATGCTTAATGCAGTAGCGATAGTTTCAGCCAAGCATAAAAAAAATAAATATGAAAAAAACACCAGTAACTTGGGTAATTAGCAATGGCTTAATATAGACACAATTTATTAAATATAACAAATAATGACTCATCAGGAGAGGCAAGTAAGCAAAATCAGTTCCTTTTTTTAACCTTGCATAATATAAGGGTTCAGAGATTTAGGTGTTTTGTTTATTTGTTTTTTTTAATTGCGGTAATATTACTTCTGAGGGCCAAATAAAACAGTTTAGAAAAAACCCTTTCAATTTGTCTAGACAGTTACCTACATCATCCTTTCCTAAAACTGATTTTCAATTAAGCACAATGTCCACTTACCAAAAACTAACTGTGCTTCTAAGCATTGCCAAAGCAAGTCATAGACTTTCGTGGATGGATTTAAAAGTAGGAAGTTTCACAGTACTCTGTCTCTGAAGTATAGGAGCTGACTTCAAGAACATGCCTGACTAGAAGCAGTGTTCATATATCTTTTGCTGGGTTTGATTTCTACTTTGTTGCCTTTTTTTTTTTTTGTATTTTGTAAGAGCCTGCATCACTTTTTCATCATACAGTCTCACTGCAAAACAGGAGGAAAGGGGGAGGGGGGGATAAAAAAAGATAAAAAGGAAAATGGTGCACTCCCCATCCCAATCTCATCATCCCCGAAAATGAGGCTGCAAAGACAATGGAAGCAGGAGAGAAAGGAGGGAAACAGCCTTAGGAAGTTGGAGAAACAAGGGCAAAAAAAAGTAGGCCAGTAACATATATGATAGGCACTTCAACATCTTCCCCTAATGGATCAATAAGGAAGTTCTTAGTAATAGGCAGCTTTCCTATAAATTGTAAACAAAATTAAAATGGAAGGCAAGTAGTCCCTCAGAAGACAAAGCTCCCTCTTTTTTTTTGCCACCTAACTAATTTCTGCTACATTGCCTTGATATCACCTTTGTTTGGTACGGTGTTTCTGTTACTCTTTGATGTAGATGTGTCCTTTCCTAAAGTGAAATTATTAGGGTAACGAAGCTGTACGTGCTTTCTAATATTCCACGTGCATTTTGCAGACTGACAAAGGAGCTCAGGAAAAGGAAAGGAAAAGAAACTTTAAGTCCTGACATGTCTGAAATACAACACACAGCATATCAGATGCAAACGAAGACGGCACACAGCAGTTACCTTTCTTTTGTTATGGAAGAAATACTAAAAAAAACCCCACAAACAAAACAAACACCTTCTTTCTATAACCACCTCAAGTCAGTTGGACAAGCTGTTACCAACCATTCCTTTCCCTGCTTTTCCCCACCCCCAACCTACTACACACCTATATATTCTCTCATTTTAAGCATACATTTACAATTGCTTTGTTACTTTAGCTACTCCACAGCAGAGATTAGGATCCTTCATGAGACCTTTTCATTTACTGAGCAATCAAGCAAAATAAAAGGTTAATAGTTCAAGAGTACCTACAAGGAAAATGGACCAAAAACCATTTCTGGCATAGACTCAGCTTTTACTGCCCATTTTATATATTTTACCTTTGAAGTAAACAAAGCATAAGGGCTTTTAAAAAGATGTTATACATTACAATGAAGTGGATCAGTATAATTACTTGTTTTAAAGCACATTCCTCTGTCTCAACTTCACAATTTAAATAGGACACACTAAAGAGTAAATAACATATTACAACACTCGGAGAGCCTGGCTTGCTTTAAGTGTAGGCAGTGTTAGGTTAATTGGCTTTAATGCTGAAATGAAATTTCACTATTATAAACTGATGTTCTTTGCATTCTTATTATATCCCCGAATTTACTCTAATACGATTTACTGAATTAAGACAAATATTGAAAAAATTTGAATTAGTTTTAGCGTGTGGGAAGGAGGACAAAGACAAACCAAGTGATGTTGGGAGCCTTCAGGGTAGCTTAAAAAAATAAGCAAGCAGCAGCTGACATTCCATTAACAATAAAAGCATAAAAAAAAGGAGAGAGAATAAAAACCACACTATTGGGTAAGCTACACAGCTCTGTGAAAGGATGAGATAGTTGGAATGGGACCTTGCTTGCCAGCAGGCAAGGTTCAAGAGCTCCCTGACGTAAGGTCAGACTGAAATAGATTGTATTTGAGACAGCGTCTCCAGTGATTTAGTTGAACTTTATGTTCCAGATGTCTTCATGTAAAGGTGCACTTCTGTAACATTTAGGAGTAGCGAGACACATTTTACAACCCTTTTGTTTCTGTAAAGGCCCTTACAGGAAAGATTTAGCATGTTGGAGATTCCTCCATAATTTCACATTTGCTGTAGAACTGCTGTTGGACATATTTATTCAATAAGCAGGTACAGGTTATATTTAAATGCAAGAAAACTCGGTTTACTATCTCCAAGAACAGGCTGTGTTGACAAAAGATTAGTTACAGAAATGAACTAGACAAACACCAACATTTATGAAGCCTGCTGATCTTCGCGTAACGCCTTGTATGATGTGGCACGTTCTTACAGCAGATTGTGGATGGGATGAGGAGTTTAGAAAAGTGTCATCTAGGCAGTACAGTGCATTTCTGAAGGGAAACAGAGGCAAGAAACAGTCAGATATTATTTACAAGGGAGCACCATGGGAAATTTCTCCCAAGAATAGTTTCTGAAAGAGGTGCACACACACTGTGGTTCCTGCCCTTTTCTTATAAAAGCACTGCTGTGTATTGACACTTACGGTCACAACTGAGGCATTTGGACATCTGCCCTGGAGCAGCTCTCTCGTTTGCAGCATCCCAGCAGCTTTCTCCTAGTGAACCCTTAACAGAGGTAGTACTACCACACACCACCATCATGCAGGTAGTTTGATCAGGATATCACCACTGCGAGGATATAGCCACAGAATTATCAATTATTTTCTCTTCTAAATAGCGAAGATCAGGAAATGTTACAAAGATGAGATATAAAAATGAAGGATATCTATTTAAAAACCCCTTAATTGAAATTTTCATTAGGGTGCGAGAGGAATAATTAAAGGACAGCTATATTTCTTTGGTCTCCTGACAAACAGTAAAGGAAGACAGGAATTGGAGAAAACAGGGCAATTTGCAGGACAAACTACAGTAATGAGAAGAAATTAAGAGTATGAAATTTTAGGCTAGATATTACAGAATACTGACAGTCAGTCATGTCTATTTTACAGAGGAACTCTATCACTTGGGACACGTAACACTAGCAAACCAAAGCAATCGCGCATTTGTAGAAACACAAGTATGAATGAGATCTTCAATATTTTTAGCCTCATCTCAATTCTTAAGCCACAAGCAAATGAAAAAACTGCCCAGTTAGCAGTAACTATGTTTCTAATATTTGCCATTCTTTTTTGCAGCTATCTCAGTTTGGAAAGTTGCGGTCCCCTGAATACTGGAAACACTATTAATCATGTGTTATACCTTGAGATGGATATCCATCCTTTCTTTCCTTCACACAGGTTGAGATACCATTAAAGAGAACAAAGCAGAAAGGCACAGCCTGTCAAACTGCACAGCACTAGAAAGGTTATCGTAATACGGTTGCAGGCTGCTGTCTTTTCCAGCCTGTATGACAGATGAAAAATTTCATTCTTGTGACAAAAACGGTAATGAGGACAGAAAATGGCACAACATGAATCCAGCTTTCTGACAGGGTTCGTAATGAGAATCAGAATCGGGCAAAGTTAATCTAATCCCATCACAGTGCTAGAACTGAAGTCACAGGGGACTTGCTTATATCTATAGTTTCATATATATTATCTGAAAAGCACAAAGCTTACATGAGGGAAAAAAAAGGTACAAGAGCAACATTTTGAAGCTGAAAGAGGCTTGCGTTATCATGAAGTAATGGGGACAATCCACTAGAAGATCAACCTCAAGCCGCAGCATTTTAAATGCAGCTGATTGCACCATCGTGAGCGAGCACATACTAGTGCTAACATCTCTTGGCATGCACAAGCGACAAACCACAACCTAAAAGTTGATTTCCTCTGATTGAGAAGATTGGCTATACAGTGGCTTTTTGTCAGTCATATGCATAAATCTCACCCTTTCAAGAAAGTGATGTATTTAGTAACTGAGCTCATATTATGCAGCAACATTGTGTGGTATTCTCTACATAGCAATGTGTGTTGGTTTTATCTTTACTTTTAAAGTTTTATTGACTTTCCAACTTACTTTTGAGTCCTTAAGGACTGTCTTGAAACTAACATCATCTTCCATTGTTTTCCAATCAGCTGTCATAAATAAGATCTCTAAACAAGGCTGTGTTTCTAGGACATGAAGAATATAGTTTCTACGTAATGTACACAGAAAACATGGTAGACAAAAAATACTGTAGAATTAAGCATTAGCTGGCAGATATCACTAAGCCTACAAACATCATTAATTTGGGGTAAGAATCCTAATTACCACTGAGGGACCTCCATCTCATATACATCTCCCAATTCGGAGAGCTTGTGCTTCAGATACGTAAAAATATCTAGGATAAAATACTCTCACTCTCATTACTTTCCCTCCAGTCTCATTATTCAACTGATACTGAAAACACACACGGGAGTACCAGTTTACTCCTTAGTTAAAAGAAAAAAATAAATAAAAGCACAAAACTATGTTTACCTAGTGAGCTGCATCAGGCAGAGTTAGGCATTAGTAAGCCTGTTCAACATAGCATTTGACTCCTGCAGTCGAAAGTAGCTTATTAGTCTGGAATGAAAGTTGCACAGATTCACCCAGTTCCCCAGAAAGAAGCCACGTGGTGCTTGTCTGGAAGAATAATTGGGTTACCTCTATTTAGCACATTCTTCATACGTGAAAAGAGATGTTATTTCATTGGATTGTAAAATTCTTTGTCATCATATTTTTTTATATACATATATGTCTTTATAGATCATAAAAAACCCCAGAGGTTTTTTTTAAATGGCTCTGAGAGGATACATGCTGGAACAAATCTAAACATTGGGAGGTGTATGTGTAAGACAAGATCTTACATAAATAAATTACAATGAGATCAAACATAATTCATTATTTCTTTTCTATTTTTTTCAAGCCTTATCATTACAGAGAAAAATACCATTGAAGAAAGTATTAAACTTCATCCAGAAGATTTAGTCTAGGGCACCTATAACTTTTATTTAAAAAAAAAAAAAAATCACAGCAGATTTTTTTTAACAGTTTGTTAAATCTATTATTCACCTATTGTGACATTTACTTAGGTAAACATCTTCATATACACTTCTAAAATCTAGAAGGATTCAACTTCTATTACCAAAATAAACATCGATTGAAAAGTTTGGGTGGATGCACTCTTGGGAAAGGGTGGGGCACAAAGAAAAGCGTGACTGAAAACGGCTTATTTACAGCTCTACTTTAAGGATAGCAAAGCATTCTCTCAACTGTGTTGTCAAGGTTTGGAGCACCTGATTTTCATTAATGTTTACAGAAGTAGAAAGCTCAAGAAATAATAAAAGCAGCAGAGAGAGACAGAGCAACTTAAATGACAACTACATGTGTTATTAACATCTCCCAGAAGACCTAGAAACTAGTTGCAGTCATTTGGTTGATAAGATACAGGCACAGCAGAAATCTCATGAAAAAATGGATTGAGAAGGAAACCTAACTTAACAGCCCATCACACCACTGCTTCAACTAATGGAGAACATGGCTGTATAGTACCATCTCTGACTGTTTTAAAGTTTTATTTTCCTCCTTACGTATCTTGCTGTTTCTTGTACAATCAAGGAGTTGACTTGATTGAATGGGAAGGAGAATTGGGAGAAAAAAGTAAAGCTCTGCAGGGGCTGACAACAGGAGAGTTTAAAACTAAAACAACTCAGAAGAAACAACAGCAATAACAATAATGCTCATGAAATAATATACAAAATGAGTCACATACACTGCAAGTGCTCACCACCCAGCACCTGCCAGATTCTTGTGAAAATTAACCCTATCCTAGCTGCACCTAGGGCACAAGCACTTGAAAGGTTACCTCTATTGCTCTCCAGTTCTTCCAGAGGTTTACAAAAAACATTTGGCACAGCATCAATGAAGAGCAGCAGTGGGTGGGGGGAAATCAATCCCACTCTTGAGCTGCCCATGTCTCTGTATGTTGTTAGTGAACTTAAGAGATTTCCACTTCCAGCTAAATCAGTAATTTGTCAGCTGGTGCTCTTCCCACACCCCTCCTCTTGAATATTTCAAGATTTTTAACTAAGATAAAAGTCACCAAAAAATAACTTTGCTCATATATTTAATATAAGTGTGGCAGTTTTCTTTTGCTAATACTAGCATTGTGGTTTTATCTGACATGTTAATATATTAAGTAATATCATTTTAGCAAGATCTTAGCCTGGAGAATTTCTGCACTGGTCAACAGTTCAGTGGTGTTTCTGCATGACATCACATACTGAGCAACGTGAAACTTGTAGTAAAAGATTAGATGCTGTAGTATACAGATGTACACAAAACTGGTATCTTCTACTTAGTGTTTCTCAAAAAATACCCAGATATTTATAATTATTATTTAAATTTATTAGAAAAACCCAACATTTTTGTTTGGGGTGAGGGAGCTGCAAGCTCTATATCACATCTGCCCTGCACACGCCCCGGTTAAGGGTTTTGCTCAAGAGAAGTGGTGGAGCACACAGCTTCCCTGCCACAAGCAGCAGCACTGAAGCAACAGTATCCCAAGGCAGGAGGTCACCAGACCAGCCCTAGCTTCCAGGGGAAGTCCCACACCTCCACACCATGGCTTTATGCTGCTCTGATTGTTTGGATGCCATTTTTTAAAACCACACTCATATGAACTTAGAACCTACTGTCCATTTTCCTTTAGGAACAGGATGTGCTTATAAGTGTATAAACAAAAATACACAGAGGCAAATATAGGTAAATCTACTTACGTTAAGTAAGGATATATAAAATAATGTTAAGTACATCTGCATATAAATACCCAGAAAGGAAGATATAAATTATACTTCCAGAAACATAAAGTCTCTAAGGCCTTCTTTAATAAGAGTAATTTATTAATACAAGTGTAAAAGCAAGTATCAAACAATTATGGACACCTCCACACCCTTTTTCATGCTGCTTAATCCCCAACCTGTCAGGGGGGAATATGGGTTGAGGGAGAAGCTCAAAGGCAGGGGCTGCCAAAAAGATTAGAGATGGGAAAGGACAGCAAATGAGCTAGAACATGTCTGAGGGTTATGGGCCTGTCCTAGGAGGCCCACAAAGGGCCCCCAGCCATGCAGGCAAGGAGGACAGTCTCATGAGTTGGGCAGAGAGGCCTCCCACTCGGGCTCTTGCTTCGAAGAGTAACAGTACTACCAGACCAGGCAAGCTTTGTGCAGTGCCACAAGATGGGCATCCCTGTCCATGAAAAATGGGAAACTGGAACAAAAGGGCAGCTTCAGAAGAACGTGTGTGCGTCAAGAAAGACTGCAGAGGATTTGGAAAAAAAATTAAAAAATTACAGTTGTACACAGGCTTATATAGGGTGAGGGGTTGTGTTTTCATATCACTTTAGACTGATGTCTGTGAAGTCCAAAGCAATCAACATGAACAGTAGCCATTTTCTGACAAGCTGTGTTCCAGAAAGACCATATATAAAAGCCAGCATAACATTCATTCAACTTGGTTCTTCCAGTTTTCCTGATGCACTATGCAATAAAATATGAAAACACAGTACCTCAAGTAGATATATTTTCATGCAGGTCAAGTTACATACATATGATTTGGTAAAGGGAAATGGCATAACTCTTAGGATAAATTCCATCTTTTCCTAGAAGTAAATATTCCATACAGGTGAAAAGCATCTGAAAGCTTCACTTTGCCTTTCATAGAACACAGTGAAAAAAGAACCATTTAACGTACTAGAATACAAAGCCAAACCAACTCAACTGGCCCCAGTGCTTTTACTGTACTGTTCCCATGATCCTTGCCTACGAAATTCAGCATAACCACTCCGTTCTGATTTTTTTGTGGTACAAAACAATGACACTTTGGACACCACTAAAACCCAAATTGTGTTATATCTCTAAATACTTTAACCTTAGTCTCGTATATTGGCAGGGTAATTGAAAAATTTCTTTGCCTGCTTGTCATAAACCAAAGTGCTCACCTCATCTTCATTTTTGCTGGGTAGTATAATTTTGGACTTCAAAAGAAGTAGTGAGTCCATGGGCTGTTTCAGACCATCTGCTGCTAGACTGCATTAAAAGGGAATGTTCATTGGTTTTGGTGTCCTGCCCAAAATCTCTCTTAAAAATAGAGAGTACATAGGAGCACTTTATTTATTTTCCAAAGCTAATGTAAATGTGCATTTATGTTCCCACAAAAGCTTTTGTTACAAAGAATTTATGCTTGCTTATTACAAAGTTAGCCTGTGGAGGAAGAATTAGAGACTTGGGGTAGGGGAGGGAAAAGAAAAGCAGCTACCCATACAGGAGCACCTTCCTTCCCCCTCTGGTTTCTGCTACCCTTCTCCACTTTAAGGAGGATAGGCCTGCTGATTTGCCTCAAATTTCTGTTTGGGTTTAAACCAGTCACTGTACTGAGCCTCTTGGCATGGGACAATTTGACTGAAGTACTTTTGGAGACTTCCGCAGCCACCACCAGGGCCTGCTCCATTAAGCAAGGAAGAGCTAACATTTTCATAGCACGAATCAGAAGGAAATAAAGTCCTATTAAGCTTCTCCTCCTCCCTCAAGGTTACTATCTCAAGATAATGACAATATATGAGATGAGTCCTGTCATCCTCTGCAGGATACATTAAATTCGTGTTAAATATGGATTAGTCAAGTACCGCAAAATCATACCGTTCTAAAGGGTACATTCCTTTAGGTATCTGGCACCCACTGCAAGGCCAGAGCAACAGCAGGCACTTCTGAAAAAGATGTATAGGCAGCAAGCAAGGTTTATATGAAGGTCACAATTCTCACAGTATCATTTCTGAGGGAGAAAAATTCAGATGACCATGTAAATTTTTTCATTATTTTAAAATACCCAACAAGTTCAAGGAAGCTGTGTGATTTTAAGAGTAAAGTAGCTGAAAAAATACATGAGATTCACCTTATTCAACTGTTGCTTTTATGTTTTATAGAGGGAGACAAGAGAAAAATATATGAATGAGCCTTTATTTTATATTCACTATCTTATATAAACCTTTAATTTTCTGCAAGTATAACATGGTGTAACTTAGGGTTGCCACAACTATGATGGATTCTTCAGGGTGTAATGTTGAGCAAGTGGCTGGAGAGTTATTTTCTCTGCAAGGACAACAAGAAAAGTATTGGACTAGAAAGATTCCAGAGCACACTTAAAACATGTAAGATAAGTAAACCTGAATGCAGGAGTGATGAAGTGTCTACTCTACTATCTGCTCTGTAAAAAGAAAACATCCTTTTGGCCAGAACTAGTGATTGAAGTGCTCAGATGAGCAGCAGAGGCTTAGGGAGAAACCTGCAGAAGAGATATGGAAGGTGTAGAGACTGGCACTAATCCGCTCTTTGGAGCGGATCTGTACATTTGAGCTATGACATAAAAAGCAAAGCACATGCAAGAAAGCCAGGAATTAAACAGCAATCATTCACCACAAAATGGCATATTTTCTTCCTTTGCTCCCTATTATTCCCCCTTACTTTCCCCAAAAGCATTACCCCCACAAAAAAGGGACGAACAACATCTCTCGTTATTAAACAAAGGTCAACGCAGCTTATGGGCCTCTGCTTATTATTAGAAAAACCAAATCCTTTTGCCAACTGAAAAAGTTCCAGAGCCATTTATGGATCTGTGGGTGGAACTCAGCATCTTGAACTGCATCCAGGGGAGTCCCAAGCACTACAGGTATCACAGTCATTTTTCATCCACTTGAGGCTGATTTGAAAGGTTTAGTCCATAACACAGCATGTGTGTTACATTAATCTAATCTGGACATGACAGGGGCAGGCATTTGTGTTCAGGTTTGTATGCAGGAGGAATCCTTTCCTCCTTCATATCTGAAAGGAATAAAGGCAGGCTACTGAAAAGCCAAGCAAGACTTCAGTATTGCTAGGTAAAACCATGCCTTTTCATATCACACTTGTTAAAAGAAACTTGGGTGATCAGTGTGTCTTAAGGTGTTTAAGGAGCAGATATTAAAGAAATACTTTCTTTTTATTTTCAAGAAATAAAACTGGACTGAAATCAGACTTTTAAATGGAAACCTTAGGTTTTGGAAGATTACTCAATTTATTTTACAAAAGAATCAAGAATAACTTTACCTTAACTAAATTTAGAACAACAGAGTTGATTCAATCACTTGGACAAATAAGAACAGTTTGGGCTTTTCTGCAGCCTATTACAACTCAGGGCAATACTTTGAAAGCCATGGAAACAGTGAGCACCAGCAAAGGTTGAGGTACTTCTATTAGGTCCCATCCTAGCTAAAGTATTCCAATACCAAGTGCAGATGGAATCAAGAAAACTGGGGGAGACACAAACCTTGGCTGGTGCCAGGCTTTGCCGACGGGAAGAACCGCGAGTTAGAAGTGAAGAGTTGGTACATTTTCTCACCACGTCCTTAATCGATAAAGCACAAGCCTAATGCAGCTGAAAAGTCAGTATCTGTTCTTTTAGCTGTTTTAGCTGCAGACGTTTCGCATCTAATGTCTAGCTTTTTTGAAGCCTGATATAGTCTTTACCTCTGTCACAATCCACAGTTACACAAATTAATAACACACTTTGTCAACAAGTCTTAGCAACTGTATTAGATGGCAATACTGCAAGAGTCAACTAAAGCGGAAGTTAATGGAACTTTGTACTGCTTACAATAATTTAAGTAGGAATAAGTTATTCAGTTTCTTTGGTGTGACAGAACAGTTCTTGCAAATTGAAGCTACTTGTATCAACACCGGTTTAAAAATTAAGTCCTAGAGGTACCCCCAAAGGTAACATTAATCCAACTGCAAATTAGATTCTGGAATTGTGCATTAAACCAATGAGAGGCAAAGCCTGTCTTTCATTAAGAAAGCCTCTATCTTACTGCCATTTCTCTTACATGTATTAAACACTATGTTTTTTAACCCATTAATGTATTTCCCTGCATTCTAAGTATTCCTTTAGATTTCTTCTCTTTTGTAAATAGATATCAATAGTATATTTTTGTACTTGGTGCTCTTTTCAATCACAACTAGGTTTAGGACATCTGTCCTAAACATATTATCAGGTGTACCGATGTAGATGTGTCGTCCACGAACTAGTCAGTCAAAGGAAAATTCTGAAACAAAATAAATGTCATTAAAAGATTTTGGATTTGTAATGACAGAACTGAGATAGACAGCATAATAATTCTCCTTCTAGGATTTTTCTTCCACATTTACCTCATCCACATACAGTCTTTAAGGAATTTCTTTAAATTCTCCTAATACACTAATTCACACATATACATGTAACTTGTCATTCACAAAAACAATATCAAACTCCTTATTTCAAGCATCTTTCTCTTCATGAGAAATAGTTTGTTCAAGTTTGTGTAAGTCATTCATGCACAGAAAACAGACAGTAACACACAGAGCAGCTCTTCTGCGTCTGCTCTTATAATTACACAATAAGCTTTCAGAAGCACGTTATCTTTTCTGATCTGACAAAACAAAAAATATGAGTTTAGAAGGTTATTTCAGATAAGAGAAACTGCAATGAAATTTAGTATATTTGGTGCATTCCTCTTTTTTGGCATGAACAAAAGTCTTGCTTTCTAAGCTCAGAAAAATATCTCAAATAGCTGCCCTGCTTACATTTTTGCACATTGTTCAATCATATCTGACTAAAAAGCCCTTTCTCTAATCTTCCAAGCATCTCAAATACTGCTTTGAGGTTATTCATAAGTTTTTTTTTCTCCTATTTCAATGATCCAGAGGCATCCATCTGCATTTTGGGTATGGATACAATTTCAGGCTTATTGTTTCCTTTAAATAAAGGCTTGTCAAATAACCTTATATAAAAGATTCTCATATATCTGATGCAGATTCAATGAGATATAAAAGTTCAAAATGGCAGAAGAAAATACGTGCAGCACAAATTCAAGATGGCATTTTGGGATACCACAAATCAGACAGAGTCACTCATCAGGCCACCTTTTTCTTGGTAACAGTTCCATGCTCTCAGCTCGGAAGTCCTAAAAGCATATACCGTATGTCTACCTCTCCCCAATATGTCTGAACTGTAGAGTGAAGAAGTCAGGGTTTCAGAAAGCGTTTCCACTCAACTTTAACACTATGGGTGAGATAACATCATAATGCTAAACCAGCCCCAGGCCTTAGTGGTTAAACCACAACAGCTGTTAATAAGCAGCCCACTTTTCTTGAGAAAATACTGTCTCCAAAAGCTTTACTATGCTGTTGCTTATGCTCTCTACATAATTTCAGAGTGCGAGCACATGGAGCAGAGTAGTTTGCAGTAAGAGCTGATCCATTGTGTATCCAGGTTACGGGCATACCTCCCAGCAGGTCCTTCGTAACTCTTCTGTAACACAGACTGTATATATAACTTGTTAAATTGGCTCCTTCCATCTTTCTTGAACTAAATGGAGCATTTCCAAAAACCCTGACCAGAAATGGTAATCTCAGTGAGAACAGCCAGCAGGCCTCCAAATGCTTTTCTTGGCTTCTCATAAAGCATTAAAGGCTCAGGTACACAGCCCATACTTGGCACAACAGAGCAGAAGTAAACCCAGTGTTGTCCTAAACCATCTTTCTGCATCCCACGATGTTGACTAAAGCCCAGACCAACACTGCCAAAGCCATGATCTACACCAACCTGATTGCTGTTGCAATTTATACATCAGTTCTAGGTCCCTAGGAATAGAATTTATTTCTTGATGCTTTCAAGTATGCATCAAGCAGCCTGAAGTTCTGAAGCACCTGTTAAAACATAAACACCACCTGCACGCTGTGCTGCAGCCTCCTCGAATACATGGAAAATTGTCATTTGTCTTTCAAAACACTGATCAGAAAGTCCAGATGCTTTTTCAGTCGAGATCATGCAAGCCTCAACAGTTTAGCTGACCTGGTCCTGTTGTGACACTACAAACAAAAGGACCATCTCATAACAAACAAAGAAAAAAATCCCTTCTCTGCAGGAAGCCTGGGGGTATAACATGCTCTCCTGGCTGAATTCACAGCACCCACGCATGCTAACATGCCCCTGGGACACAGCCCACACAGTGCTGCACTGCTTCACAACAGTGTCCGCAGCACTCATGCTGGAATGCTGCTTCGGAATCAGAAAATTCTTAGGTACAAGACTATAAAGACGACGACCTCAAGGAGAAACCGAAAATTCCCTCCTCCCGGCCACACGCTGCGATGTTAATGATTGCAAAGTCAATTGATTCGATGGGTAAGTATAAGTGAAGCGTTTCCTCAATTTAAAATGTTGTCCTTCCACACTCTTCAAACATTATTTTCCAAGGAATCATTCTAAAGAAAGACTGTCAGCTTTTCCTTATTGAAGTCCTTGAAGATAGCAGAAAGGGCGATATTTTATTGTCCATGGGGAGCATAAACACTAATCTGCTTTCTGTATATGCAGTCTCACAGAATGAAGTGCCAAATAGATGAAAGTAAGTGCCTGATAAGGCCCTGCTCCTCACTCCCTCTTGGCCTTACTGAACTGCCCAGCTGTGCATCTTATAGAATGATTAAGAAAACAGATTTTGCCTTTAAAGGCTGATTATCGCTGGAAGCCAAAGTCACAGATCTTCAGTCCCATGTTGTTTAATTTATTCTTAATATTCTCTGCCTGGCATCTGAAGAGTAACTTCAAAGACACAGAATTTAAGCTTTCACTTACTAAACAAATACGGAAGAGAGTGTATTAAATGTCAATTTTGCTGTTTTTAATTGTAAGCGCTGAGAAGAAACAGAAGACCAGAATGCAGCACCCATATAATCTGAGGTATGTTACTGGAAAGGGTTTGAAACAGCTACCGTGCTCTGCAGCTGACAGCAGAATACTTGTATCCCATGTTAATAGGCTTTAAGTGTTCCAAAGTAAAGTGCTTCCACTGGACAGCTATTGTTTAAGAAAGTTTAAAAACACAAATAAGACGTACAATTTTAGAGTCTGGTAATATTTCACATCCTGTCTAGTTGGATTAATGCAGGGTGCCCAGTGTAGTTTCCATTATGCATAACAAAACATGTTCTTGGACCAATCTATTTGTCTGTTGGGCTCAGTGCAGCTAAAACATTTACAGCTACAGAAATAAAGGGTGTAAGTGGGGCTTTGACAGAGGAACACAGCACTAAGCTTGCTGTAGCAGGAACTGGAGGAGATGTTGAGCATGTCTTAATATATTGAAAGGGACACTGGTCACTGGATCTGTGGTGAAACTTGTTATTGAGTGATAGTCATGAAAGCCTTCTCTGAGTTTTATTTGTTCTGCCTCCCTAGGATGTAGTTTCATTTGGCTCGGAGCTTTTCTGGCAAGAGTATTTATTTTCCATACTTACTGTAAAACAAAACAAGCTTTGATTACATTAATTTTCTGGAAACGAGACTAAGACATTAATTCGTCTTCATTTTCACCTGCTTTGCTTATACAGAATGAAATATTTGCTATTTCAGTCAAGAGACCAAAATATGTGTTTGTTTTTTATTACTTCAGACGTCTTAGGCCACCTAAGATCAGATATAGTATGACCCTCCCACGCTCCAGTCCAGTCTGCTACTAGAAATCAATTATTTAATAGGTTTTACAGACTGAAGCAATTTTTTCAACATATTGGCAAAATCTGAAGTACAAGGACTCTGGGTGTAACAGAAGCTCTATTACTCTGGTTCATGCAGAGCTTGTCCTAACAGTCTGCCCTGCTCTATACCCATTATTTGGATTATCAAAGCTTCAGTCTTCTCTTGCACATCTGCACAGACTGCTGCTGCCAGGAATAAAAATAATTCTGGGAGGAAAGAGGATTAAAGCGAATAACTCTATTGCCAGACAGCAGAACATGCATGAGCAAAGATACAGTGGCCATGGTCCTTATGCCTAGGCTCAGGCCAGGAACATTCCTCTGCAACCCTTTTGGCAAAGGATATTAAAAAAGTGACTTCTCCTCAGGCACTAGGAAGAAGATTTGTAATAGAGAACTTCTTCCCCATACTCCTTCACTTGCCAAGTGCTTTTCTGGCACACTCAAAAATAAAACTGCCAAACCAAGTTCAAACCAGAATGCTTCATCCTGAAAGTAAAAAAAAGTGGATCTGCTTCTGCAATCACTTGTGCACGTGAGTAGTCTTAAAGTCCAAAGAGAAGGAAGAGTTAGTAGTCAAGATTTTCGTTGTAGCCCTGTTGTACCAGGTGACTCACAGTACAGGAATAAATCTTGACTGAGTGTTTGACCTCACAAATCTTCTCTCTTCACTGTTATATTAAATTATCTTCTTCCAACCATCCTCACTTTGAAGAGTTTATAGTGCAACATATCTCTGCTAGGGCTTTATTTTGTTTGTTGGTTTGTTCTGTGGTATTTAGTTGTTTTTATTTTAAAGTCAGGTTACATCACACCTATTTCCTTTCCCATCTTCATTTGCACTTAGAGATAATTACTCTAAAGAGAAGAAATTTTCAGAAAGTAAAATTCTTATTGCAACTTTTCCCTCCAGGCAACGTAAGGATATTACAGCAAGTTAATTTAGTTTGCAGCTGCACCATTTTTTTATAAAACTGTAAAGAGTTTTTCCCCTTTTGCAGCAGAAGTGCAGTTTTTAAATGATGTGCAGCTCTGTCTTTTAATTCATCTATGATTCTGTCCACTGATCTGTAATCACACCCAATGCCACACTCCGTATCTTTTATATACTGCCGAAAAAAAAGGTGTCACACTCCTAGGAATTCCAAACAATAGTTCATTTAGATGAATATCTAAGATTCCCACCCAAACTTGGTTGACAAGGTACTGTCAAGACTATTTCTTCAGAACCATTCTTAAGTTGAAGCCCCTTCTCATCACTTGGTCCTAAGATACTTCTACTATACTCTTGCCCCTACTAACTCAAACACCAAATAAACAGCACTTAGAATGTCATTTTCTAAACCGTGTTATCGTGCAAGGACTGTAACTCTTTGCTGTCTTCAGTTATAAACAGATGCCACTGAAGCTTATGTCTAGGAGAACAATCTCTACAGTGGATTGAATTGTAGGGATGTCTGCCCAAGTGTTGGTTTGGGATTGGTTTTTAAATAGCATAGCACTAGCAACAGCAGAAATGTACAGTATTGTTAAGACTACGTGTAGCAAAGTGTGTAAGTCCTTTTTAAAGAACATACTGAAGACTAATAAGTTAAGTTTACTAGTCAGGCTGTTTACACACATATGCTATTCAGGCACTGTCTGGAAGATACACACACCATGTTTATCATGGGCCTTCACACCTAATCCCTAAAACAGACACAATCGTACAATATTGGCCAAGAACAAGTCATGTCATTCAGTCTCTGCTTTTTGGCCTTGTAGATGCCCTAAAATAATACAAGTACTTGTATTAGACAGCTCAAACATTGCAGAACAATCCAAATGGTTCTGAAAGTATAAGCTTAGTGTAGAGGAATCGATTATATGTCTATACTGCTCCAGAACAGCAATTTTGCTCCAAGATCACAGCTTCTCCATCTGCTTTCTGCTTCCTCCCTGATCTCTCTCAGTGTTCCCCAGGTTACTCACTGGGTATCCCCAAGAGGTTGTCAGCCCTCTGTATAAGCAAGGCATATATCCATTTACTTTCTCTGTCCTTTAAGGGCTGGATTTGAAGATAAGGTATTTCTACATGCTGCTGAATCATGGCGGTGGCCGGTATCAAGGATAACAGGGACTTCTCAATTCAGAATTCCAGTCTGACACACACTGTTCACAAGCATATGTACCTGTACTGGTTCCCTCAAGACTCAGCAGAATTAAAAGGATTAGTTTTATCACTCCACTTCATTTTCACTAGCTAGTCTACACAGGCAGAACATTTTCTTATCTTGAAGCACATCTTCCACGTACCTGCTGACCTGTCACACTCATGCTAATGCAAGAGAGTTAAGTTAAAGAATATTTCTCTTTTTTTGCTTCTAAAGGCTTATATCACCATCTTGCCCTTAAGAATCAGTCTATCACCACTGTAATATCATTTCTTAGAAATACAGACACTTTCTTCTTGCTGTAGCAAGTGCACATGTTTTTCCTCAACTTGAATTATGCTTAAAAAACCCACAGTCTATCTTGGCAGTGTATGCTTCAAACTGTAGTTACTTTTGCAACCAGAGCCCCAGTACTTGAGCATAGTGCATGACCTCAGCTCCCTCTGAGCACAGGGGCAGGGCTTTTACATATTGAAATATTATGGAAAGGCCCTGGAGAATGTCAAGAGATGAACTGTGCCACACTGCTCCCAGCAAACCAAGCAATTCGAGTACTTCTGCAGAGCAGAACAATTTGTGACTAAGCTGGGTGGCTACTTTTACTACCCATCACTGTGCCGTTTCATGCAGCCCCTTAAAAATTCTGTTTTCCAAAGTAAGAAAAGCCTACTACTGGGAAAAAAAGAAAAAGACAACAAAACAAAACACCAAAACCCATGGATTCAATGGATTTTGAAAAACATACTCCTAAAAAGGTTCTGTATAAACCATCCCGAAAGCGTTTAAGGCAGCACATTTATAACTGTCAAGCTATTAAATGGAAACTTCTTGGACTCCAGCAAAAGGAGGAGTAGTTTCCTCAACATTTTATGCTGTATTCTGTTATCTTTGCCCTCCTCATCCTCCCTCTCCCATCTTTGGTAAGCAGTTTCTATCACATCCTCCAGCCTGATATGCTATCATCATAAATGAAAAAGGACATTTAGATTACTTCCATTCCCAGTTTTATTTTTGGCTTTCTTGACCTTCTGGCAAGTTGTTTTACTACGAAAATTTCATTAAAGTCTCTATTAAATTCAGAACAGAAAATGGTAAGGAGGATACAATCCATTTTAAGGACATTAATAACTATAGAGAAGGTAATAATGTGACTGTTCCTATATCAAAACAGCAAAGGCAATAATAGCTTTTTGCATCATCGTAGAATGGCTTGGGTTGGAAGGCACCTTAAAGATTATGAACAATCTTTTCTCCCTTACTTAAGGAGAGCACTCTCTTAGATTATTAATTTTACATATGAAGAAATAACTAATTTACAGTGATTCCACTGAGCCAAGGAGGTACAATGATAAGGAAATCAGATCTTGGCATAAAACTCTCAAAAACACTGGCATACAGAGATATGAGCCACTTACCACATGGTCTGATTGACTGCAAAAAAAGAAAGTAGCTGAAGTTTGTGCTATTATTCCTAAACCATGTTTCTACTTCTGGAAGGACTACTTCTATTTTCAGAATTAATAAAGGGAACACTTCTGACCAACCTGTTATGGTCAGCAGTTTTCTTTTCATGTGTCTTATCTCAAGACTTCCTACAGCCACGTAGCAATTTCCAATTGCCTTTCACATAAAACTGGTACAAAACAGCACTTTTTTCACTTGCTGTTCTTGGAGAGTCTATAGGAAGTAAGCCCAGAAAATATTAAATTCTGGGACCACTTATGATAGGGAAGCCGCTGTCCTGTATAACACCAAGATGTTACACAACAAAAGGAAACACTTGCGACACAATATAGGGCACTATGCCTATCACCAAATTAAAGTTACACAAAAAGGGATTTGTGTACCCACTTTTGAGGAGCAAACACAAGCTATGTCTACACCAGTGAGCAAAGCAAGACATATGCTGTTCTGTACACCTGAGGCCAAGTCGCTCAGTGTGGCTTGCGTCCACACAGTTAAATCATGTTCCCTTCTCTGTAGGGGACCTTTTTCCACAGAGCATAGTTTATTACTATAGACATAGCCCTAAAGGCCAGAACATCAGTAGAGCACATGTTGTAATACATACTGCATATGTCAGTAAAAGTGACATTTGCAAGGTCAGGGTTGCAGAATAGAGGGGGACACCATTTCAAACCAAGTAGGATTCACAAGTGGAAAACATTGTTAAGAATGACATACAAAACAGCTCTGAATCCTTTTCCTGTTTAAATGAAATCAGGCAAAAAGTATACTGAATAGATGCTCAGTTATCTATTGAATAGGCTCCACTTCATCTTTAAAATAGTGCACTGCTATTTAAAAAGTTTCAATCTAAAAGTAAGACCAAGAAGAACCAGACTAGGTTTAGTAATTGTGCTTAAAAGAAAAGCGACCCATTACAAATACCTCCTGAAACAAGCAAAACCAAACCAAATACACAACTATATAAAAGGAGTTTTCTAAGCAGTTGCTAGAACTCAATCTCAGATAATGCAATAACGATCAAAGGTTATCTAAATGGAATCACTGCAGTGTATATGTGGCAAAGGTTTCATTTTGATCAAGAGTTCATACATCAAGTGGCAAGCTTAAAAAGTCAGTACATGTGCAGTGCATGTACTGTTTATATGAAGTGGCATTGTTATGGGAGCAGCAAAGCAGAGATAGCTTTCTGTGCCTGTTACTGGAACATTATCCATGGATTTGTACCCAGAAAACAAGCACATAAGTTTTCCAGAAATAAAAAGGATATCTGGTGAGAATCATAGAATGTCTGGGTTGGAAGGGTCCTTCAGAGATCATCTAGTCCAACCCCCCCGCTGAGCAGGGACATCTTCCACTAGAGCAGGTTACTCAGAGCCACATCAAGCCCCACTTGAATGTCTCCAGGGATGGGGCCCCAACCACCTCCTTGGGCAACCTGTTCCAGTGTTCTATCATCCTCATGGTAAAGAGAGTCTCTCTTATGTCTAATCTAAATCTACTCTTTTCTAATTTAAAACCATTATCCCTCATCCTATCACTACAGGCCCTTGTAAACAGGTCCTCTCCAGTCTTTTTAATAAGCTCCCTTCAGGTACTGGAAGGTCGCTATTAGGCCTCTCCGAAGCCTTCTCTTCTTCAGGCTGAACAATCCCAGTTCCCTCAGCCTGTCCTCATAGGAGAGGTGTTCCAGCCCCTTGATCACCTTTGTGGCTCTCCTCTGGACCCACTCCATCAGGTCCATGTCCTTCCTGTGCTGAGGGCTCCAGAGCTGGATGCAGTATTCCGGGTGAGGTCTCACAAGCGCAGAGTAGAGCAGCAGAATCACCTCTCTCGATCTGCTAGCCACGCTTCTTTTGATGCGGCCCAGGATGCAACCGGCCTTCTGGGCTGCAAGCCCACACTGTCTACTCATGTCCAGCTTCTCATCTATCAGCACCGCCAAGTCCTNGGCTGACAGGTCAGTAGTTCCCAGGGTCCTCCTTTCTACCCTTTTTAAAGATAGGTGTAATATGTCCCTTGACATGATTATTTCAGAGATAAATGCTACACAGGAAACAAGAGGTGAGGGGGAAGTCTTTGTCAAGCTTTTGGGGAAAAGGAAATAAAGGAAAATTTAAATTTACTAACTGAACTGGAGATAAAGATCAATGAACAAATGAGTTAATGAAAAAATAAATGAATTCTTATAAGTCATGATTCTCCAACTCAGTCAGTAGAAAATAAAAAAAACACAAAACAACACACCACAACCCAAACAAAAACACCCCCACAACTGTAAGTGGCAATTTCACTGTGGCAGAGATTGTAGTTTTGGAGCAGCCATGAACTCAAAATCAAGAACACTCCAAATATTCTGCACCCGTAACACTGGAAGTTTTATTTTGTTTTCTTTTCCGTGAAGCAAAGTAATCTAGCATGAGGTTTCAAAACAAAGATGTCTTTGGTGGTTTTGATATCAACTCCTTCAGTTATCTCTATGCATAGAGTCTGATAGGTCTTCCGGAGTCATTCTTCTGCACAAAGGTAGCCACTTTAAGAAGAGAAAATATTTTCAAAAATTCTACTTCATGTTGAAAATCAATATGCAACAAACTCGAGTCCAGCTTCAAAAGAATGTTGTCTTCTCATCTTGAAGTGCATTCCCCCCACCTCTGCTCTCTGATTTCCTGAAGGATCTAAAAAATATTTTTTAGCTCAAAGCCCACTCCTGAGTTGGTCCTGTTACCTCTTCAAGATGTTTGCAACTTATGTATCCTGACGGATATGCCACGAGCTGTTATACTAGTTAGGAAAAGACTGAAAGCAAGGAACTCTAATGACAACTATAATCCTATACAACATATGTGACAATGTTCTGATATTTCAAAGGATCAAATTATACAATCATGCAGACAGGGTATCGTATTTTGGGTTACAAAGGAATATCACCTGTGAAAGGGATAACTACTTCTCTCTAGGAGGCTATACTGAAGTAGCTAAACCCTCCTTCTGAGGCGCAAGACTGTTTTAAGACACGTGGTAACGTGCAAAAGAAATCCTGCCGTAGACAAGGATGATGTAAGCAAACAAAAACTGCCCTATCTCAGGTTACCCAGTCTGCAGGACCTACTTCCAAATGGTTAATAAATTCCATTTTGGTTAGTGTATTTTGGGTTTTATTTCTTGAGTTTGTCCATGCATTCCTATTACCAATATAGGCACTAAATTTACATACAGCTGCTGAATTTCGGTAGATGTGGATAGCTATTCTTTCAGAATAAGACTTGATTTTATTATAGAAAAAGAATTTGGTCTTATCTGTTAGATTCTCACCCTGTCATCAAGTTTACTCAGAAAGTGCCTGTCCTTAGCATATTCTGTCTGTAATTAGAAGAAGTATTTCAGTAAACTACTAAGCCACTTTCCCTATCTGTTAGTTTTTTAAAAGCAACACACTTCATTTAAAGCCCTCTCATTAAGTCAGAGGGGCCCTCAAGTTACATGCCTGGGCCAAGTTGAGAATATTTTCTACCTTGTAGTTAATTCGCTAAAAAAATAAAATGAAAAATAAAAGCAAGCATCAAAAGCAAACGACAATTTTAAATCACTTCACTGCAAGTTTAATTACCCAAATATTTTAACTTACGACTTACCACTAGATTTTTCCTAAACCTATTATTATCACCTCTGCCTCACGTTTAAGATTTAAATTCTGAAGGAGGTTTTTTTATCAAATGGTGGGGACAAGTGGGACTTTCTGTCTAAGAACTTGAACACTCCTATTCACTGCCTGGTTCCAAATCTCTGAATGATAAGGATGCTGCTGAAGTAGATTAGCTAAATCACTTAACCTCAAATAACTGCATTGGCCACTATCTCCAGTGCAGAAAACTTAGAAAACTCACTCATAACCAAACTGCTGATGGTTTTGTAGAAACTCAAAGAAAGAGACCTTCTGTAAAGAGTGTTACTGGATGAAAACAAAGGAATAAATCCACTACCAAGTTAAGCTTCCCCTTTTGATATCACTCAAATATATAACTAAGCACACAAGGTGAGGGGGAAATTTTGATGATAAAAGAAAGGGAAAAGTGGTCTGTGATGTCTAGAAGTTTTAATTTGTTGACCTTATCTCACAAGAAACAACATTATGTGACAGGCTTATTGATCTGATAAACTTACACAAAACATTATAAACTTTTAAAAACATTGAGTGTATTGAAACATTTCATTGAAGTGTTTATAGGGTGGGAAGACAGTATGAAATTGTCCTGAAAGATCAATAAAAAAAAATCATTCAGTATGGAAGGGGAAAAAAAATAGTTTTACTCATAGCACATTAGGCAGCACCAGGTCTGTGCTTGTTGCTCATAATTACTTTTTGCAGCAAGCATCAAATCTTTCTTGCTCAAACCAGCAGACCTTGCAGAAGTAGTGAGGTGACAGTGTTTTCCTATCTCCTGCTTATTAGGCATAGTTCTTGATTACAAGAGGGCATAAGAAAAGCAATGCCTGTCACTAGATGCCACGCTAGGATGAGCATGGCCGAAGATGGCAGATCTCAGCAGCATTTGAGTATTTTGCATACAGCAGAGAGGGAACAGGGCAGGAAAGCAGAAGTAACATGGAGTTGTGTCCCCAAGGTGGTATGGAGGAGGCATGCTGAGCAGCTACCAAGACAGATTTTTGTTTCTAATTCTCCACCTGGAGCATCTAGTTTTAAAGACTTCCTAAGTTGGGAAACAAGTAAATGGAGAAATAACATTTGGCAGCGACATAATGGCCAGGGAAGCCAGAGTCTGAAATACTGTTTACATTACTTCTATGCACTGCACGCATGTCCTGCAGCAGGGTTCTAATATTTTATGCTGCTTTCCCCCAAGGGGTTAGCTCACTGATTTTTCTACTGTACTAATCATCCCCAGGTTATCAAGTAGGCTGCTTATACAGATTTCCATCATCTGGGTTTGTTTTACTGGTGGGTTTATTTGAACAAAGAGGCAGCAATGCCGTTTCAAGATTTCACAAATTAGGTTCTCTCTCTCTTGCTTGGAGATTACAAAAAGAAATCCTATCTCGGGGGACCATTATTTGGCCAATTCCTTGATAAAAGCCTGATCTTAGGAAACAAGGCTGAGAACTCCCAGCACGTTAATTCCTATTGGGTTTTAGGGGGTCTAAGTGTCTAATTCACCTCAGTAATCATTTAACTTTCTTTTCAAAATATAAGAATTTTAATACATTAATGGCCACTAGTGAGAATAATTTTGATTTAGAGAATAAAAATTTGAATATGCTTCCCATAAAAGCCTTTTAAAAAAGCCATCATCCAACATTTGAGGATAAATGTGTAAATATGCACACTTGCAGTACAGAGTGCCTATAAAATTTCCTGAAGTGCTATTTTTGTCAAGAAAATGGTTTGAAAATACTAAGCTTATTAAACTCACTATTTACCCCAAAACGCACTACTTCAATAAGGTGTTATATAATCCAAAAATCTAGAGGGGCAATATTATAAACAAATAGAGTTTGCCACGGACATGACTCAAAGAGAGGTAGAGTCTATACGTGCCCTAAAAGGCAAGAAGCAGAGCTTTCACACCAGTTCTCTGGTCTGAGAGTACCAATTCCCCAGCACTAAGCTGCAAGAACCATCCTGCAAATAATACTAGCCTATCTGAGCAAAACTGTATCATCCCTCAGTCTCAAACTGGTCATTTTTCACGGTCTGGATGTTGCAGTCTTGTAACTTTTTGAAGAAAACATCAATCCTGCTTTTGCTGCAAAAAAAGCATCCAGGCCTGTTGCAATCTGCTGTTTGCTTTTGGGTTAGGTTTAGGGCAGCTTTCACTTTAGACAGCTTCAGGTTAGAAAATCCTACAAGAACTATTAAATGTGAAGATATGGATACAGCCTTTGACTCAGAGCCTCTAAGCCACCGATTGCTGAAAGCAGTTGATAGAGTGGTAAAAGCCTCACTTTCTGCCTGCCTCCTCTCATATTCTTTCCCTAAATGTCAAGAACTGGCAGCTCTCCAACCCAATAGAAGTCTGTCCCCCCTGAAGTGAGATATATATACACCTTCAATCGCATCTTCCATTCCTATATTTCTTCATTCAAATACTTTATGATATCAAACATGTCAAATAAATATAATTATGATCTCTCAAGGAAATGTAGAAAAAAAGGTTAGCGTTAAAGCACAACACTTGTCAACCATTTCTGCAACACATTTTCAAGGTAAAAATCTTTTGAATCTCACTGTTTCTTGCTTTTCTCATGTATAAGCTTAACAACTCCTTCCCTTGGAAGAGTTTATTTCATTGTATTCAAGTTCTTCAGCTGGAAAATACTACATATGTGAAATTGGCTATTACAACCACCAGATTTTTAGGGGTTAAACAACAACAAAAAAGGAACATTAAGCTTGTAGTTTTCTCTAGTGATCATTCCTCCTAATTAACATGACTAATTTGCGTGAACGTACCATATAAGATGAAAGGGATCATAGATCCACTGTAGCATGGAAGAAGTAAGGTCAAGTGAGTTGGTTTGGTTTTTTTTAAAGCTAGGACCTCTTCCTTGTTCAGGATTAAATCATTCCGTCTAATCAGTGATTTAGCAAGGATGGTGTAATTCGAAGAGAGATCCTCATATTTACCAGCTCAGACAGCTACCCAAAAAGACATTGTATCTAATTATAGTCATCTCTTAGACTAACACTTCACTAAGCTTCACTATCTCCTTTCTCATCCTCAATATGTCATTCACAACCCCCCACCTTTTTCTGACCTCATCTAATTAGTTTTCCTATTTTTCGCGCATGTATCAACCCTCCGCATACTTACCTATTTTTCTTGCTGCCTACTCCTTTGTTTTTACCATTTAAGTATCCTTTTAAAAGGCTCATATTACACTGTGAAATCTGACAGCAAAGCAAGTCTGAGGGACCAGTGCCACTGGTGACAGAGGCAGGAGGAAACTTCTTTCTCTTGCTGCTTCCCAACTACTGCAGAGATATGATAGATGCACCTGAAACCTTTACCAGAGTAACTGAAGTGACAGAGAGAAGCTGCTGCATAACTGGCATGTTGGGAGAAGGTCTTTTACTGCCCGGCAGGGGCACAAGAGCAACAGACAGAAGTTCAGCAGTGAGGTTGGCTTGATGCAGAGAGAACACAGCAGAGTTCGGACCTGTTAACAGAAGTACACTCACTGCCACAAAGGAGAAGCGACACCGACCTGGAGAGAACTATCTCAAAAGCAGGAAAGTCTGAGGTTAGCAAAAAAGATTTTAAGCATCTTTCAGTTACTGAAAGCCAAAATGTAAGACCTTGGGATTCATGGATATTAGGAAAATCGTGCTAAATACTATTAAGTTAGAAAAGATTTTTTAAAGTTAAAAAAATTAGGCTAGATTTTTTAATTTAATTTAAATTTTATTTAATTTATCCTTTTGACCTGATGAGAAAGTACACCCTTTGCTGCAAACAAGATTCTAACAAAGACTTTTTGTCTACCTATGATTTCCTCAAGTACTATCAAACAAAAAGCATTCGCTCACAGATAATTAGTCCAGAATTCCCAATAAACCTCTTTTGCACAAATCAAGATATTTGTCTTCAACCAAGCTAAGTGAAGGCTTATGGTCTATAAGATGGGTAATCACAGTTACAGCACTTAATAGTGTAAAATAGCAGTTAAGACAACATCTACTGAAAACAAATACAGGTTTCAGGGGACGGCAAGAGGTACTTTTGAGCTCTAAGAAGATTCCTTTTGTTTTTGTCCTTAAAATAGACGGAACACACTGACTTAAGATCCCATATTTACACTAACTCATAAAAGCCTAGCAGAGCACTTCACATGGGCTTGAGAGATTCAGATCCTGTGACCACACTAGGTACTGCCCTCCTAAGTGGCAGCAGGGAAATCACTTTTGCCTCCTCACACCACTGTAAAATAGAATTATATTTGCCTCTTTTTTAAATTACTGAAGGCTAGAAAGAGACAGAAAAAAAGAGTATGTAAGAATTCAGCAATATTTTTTATGAAGATATAAGTACATGTTCTTTATAGAGTTTTAGTCATGTGCATCAGATTTGCATTAAATACATTTTAAAATAGTTAAACTTCTTTGCTTGGATTTCAATCTTGTCAGACCACGATGAAAGAGACTTGGTCACCACTTGGCTGTGATATTTCAGCATGTAAAAGAAACATAATGCAAATTTGTTTTTTTTAAAATAACTTGCCAGAGTTTCCCTCTGTAAATTATAACACCACCTACATTAAAAGCTGATTTTCCTTTCTGTCCTTCCAAATCCAAGTAACTATGATCCCTCTAATATTAGGTGATGGGGATGACTACCTCTCAAGACAGATTTATTATTTCATACATGCCGCTGAACATACTGTCATGAATAACAGAAGCTTGAGCACAAAGCTATATAGCACCAAAGAAGGAGCTTATTTCTGAACGATTGTGTTGAAGAAGGTCCCTTCACAGCAGTAAAGCTCACACTTGGTATTAATATGCTACATAATCAAGTTTCCAAAGCAGTGACCTCATTGAGAAAGGCTCAATTCTCCAGTACCAGACCTAGGGTCTGTCCACATACATGCATGAATTGTGTATGAAGTCTTACAGAAAAAATAAAATCCTGTAAAATAAAACTCATTAAATGTTGCTATAAGAGTAAAGTATTTCTGACAATGCTAACAGCACTTACACACCAATGAAGAGATGGCAACCAGAAAGTCTTCCCATCCATGTGCACAACTGGCCATTTATTAAATGCACAGAAGTGACAGTGTTTAACAGAAATGCTTTGATTTATGAAGATAAAAAAAAATTCCAAAAGACAAAGAGGAAGATACATTGTTGTATCATTTCATCCTCCCTAGATCCTAAAGGATCCAGTACTCTGATTCACACTCCATATTACTCTTGAATAGCCTGGAAGAGATTAGGGTTATGTTGCAAGAGTCACCCTCAGAGCCCTGACATAGGCATAGGAAAAACACAGTCCTCCTCTCCAGCAAAAGTTAGCATTTAGAAACAGCTGACAGCAGCCAGAGAAAAATGAAAGCATACAAGTCTGAAGTATTCAAACAGCATGTGAACAGGACATCTTTAAGTTACAGACAGCCACACTCAAGCATCAGATGTACCTACAGTGTTTTGTACCACTAATCTGAAGTGAGCATATTGAGCCAAAGTGAATGCCTCAAATGATAAAACAGAAACCTGCTGCTTAAGCTCGAGCTCCATCCTATTTGGGAGCTTTCAATCTGCACAGTCACACATAACAAAATCATATGCAAGATGGATAAGAAATGTCTTACCATTTGATCCATAATGAAGTCTACTACTGATTTGACCTAACATACCTGGCTGCAAACAAGTTCCAGTTGGCCCTCAGGGAAAATCATATCTGGCTGCTACACCCTCGCAAGTCCAGTGACTCCAGACAAATTTAAAACAGGGCATAGAATTTGTTCCAGAAAATTTAGGAATCAGCATCAAGACCGTCACACTTCCGAGACTGTTTCACAATTACCACCGAGAGACTAGCAATGAGCACTCAAAAGAGATATCAAACTGAGTGATATGGCTAAACTTACTCAGAAAATGTTATGCATACGGCCCATGATTAAACTATGAACCTTAAGTGAATTAACATAGAATTTCTGAAGTGTTTTCCAGTTGTTTGCAGCAACAGAAAGAAAATCCCTTACAGTATATTAAGAAAAGGTATGATACTACTAATCCTTTGTTTAAAAGAAAGGGGAGAGAAAGCATCCAAGAAGAGTCTGTTTAAGTTTAAAATATGGACAAACACTAATTTTATCATTTTACCAAGCTAGAGACAAATGATCTGTATGCATATGAATTTACATATTAATAAAATAATAAATGGTCACCACAAAGTAAACTCAAGGGGAAAAAAGCCAGAAAAAGCCAGCAGAATGTACATAGGCCCAGTTCACTGAATACTTTCAGTAATTTACAATATTCTCCTTTTTCTTCTCCTTTGAGACTTTTGAAAAACTGAGCCTTGTATTAAGATCTCCCACATGAAACAATTTAACATCACACTTTGAAGCCTTTGTCTTCAGTAGCTCTACTTATTTATTTAAAGGTTAAAATGGTTAATTAACCTCATAACTGGAAATATACTGTCTTGACCAGAAGGTTTTTTGAGGTAAAATGATAATAACTGACATGCTGACATCTATTGCTGCCCAGTGCCAGACAATATACAAGAAGGGGAGGGAGACTAGTTCACAACCATGCAGCAGCACCGGAGGACTCCCAGCAACCCAGGCCCTGTGGATATTGCTTCTCCTCTTCATCCTCTCATGAGTCACCCTTTTGCAATAGCTATGAGGAGAATACAAGTTAACTCTACGTTTCCCTGAAGATGATGGATCTGACTAGAGGGCTGCCTCCTTTCTTCACCTAGCTAACATTTTACTCCACAAGGATTCCCATTAAAACCTCAGGATGCTTTTCAGCAATTAACACACTGGAAATGGTTGTAATCAGCCCACAACGAGGTCAGCAGCAGCCTATTTGCCCACAGGGACACAGTGCAAATGCAATCACTAATAGAAAGCTTTGGAAAAGCTTGAAAGCTTTCCAAATCTAAAGCTTTCCAAGTCCCCCATAATGCTGTGATTGTGTGCAGCTCTTGGCTGAAAATCCCTACAAAGCTGCACAGCACCTGAGCTGGCCTGTTAAAAAAAGCATCATGATGAGTAAACATGAAACACATTAATCTCCAAAGTACTAACTGCAAACAATTATCAAGAGACTCTCTTTGCCTTTAAGAGACCTCATGCAAATCTAAGTTTCCCATGTCTGTTTTCATCTGTACCAGCATTACAGTGAAGTTAGCCACTGGCATGCATTTTATCCTCAGTCTTCATTTACAAACATTAGAGTCTGAACAAAACCTCATCGTGTGTTGGGGTATTTTTTTTTATTTTTTTTTTCTTAACATCATCCTAAAGCAAGCCCCACGGGACTCCTTAAAAGATTTTTTTAGCACAGATGTACCTACACTGAAAATATTCTTCTGAATGTTTTCAATACTAGAACAACAAGGAACTGGTTTTCTTGTACCTACCAATTCAATGTTTTGGAAAAAGGAAAGACACTTTTTAACTGGTTTGAAAGGGAATATAAATCATATCTGTTGCAAAGGGAGGAGAAAAAGGTTTTATTTCCCAGAGTCAGGCTTATTGATTGGACTTCTAAGTACATTATAAAGCTAAAAGCCGTATTCACCAGCTGTCGCATATTTGCTGACTCTGCAGGTCATTTCAGACAGCACAGCTTATATCTTTACTATAGAAGGGTCCATTTTCAAGGTCACTGGAACTATTTCTGTTGAACTTTAATACTGCATCTGCACGTGCTAAATCCTAGATATTACACTATTGACTTATAGAAGAATGGACTTTTTCAGCTTGACTACATCGTGTTCACTGAAATTTATATGCTCTGCTTCAATACCCTTATTGGAGCAATTCAGCAAGAAGAAAGTTCTGGATGAGTTTTGGAAGCATCTAGTTGTACAATCAAGCACAACTTCTCTCATGTGTACTCCAGCTGCTTTTCTGTGCCACATAAAGAACTACCCGAGCAGAGCCTTTTCATGAGGGCCCTCCAAGACTTGATGCCCCATTGCCCCTAAGGACACAAAAAAGTTTTGCTGGGTAGTACTATCCTTAAAACTTAAATGTTTTCAAAGTAAAAAGAACGTTCCTCTTACCTGACAAATTCATGTTACTGGCTCCTCTGCCTTTTGAAGAGGACTGGAGCATATCCACAGGGAACTATAAAAAGTCCTTGGATCTCTCCATACCTGCAGCATTCACAAGAAAAGCTCATAAGAATAAAGAATCACCTACTCAGATTCTTCCCACAATATAAGGGAAGCAACCCATGCCATTAAATCCAATTTAAACCAAAGCACCTGCTTGCATTAGGGCCTTGAGGGCACCTGTAGAGTGTGATTGCCCTGAGTGGCCTCATCTGGGACTCCCACCAATGCACTCCTACCCACCATCCAGGGCTCCACTTAAATTCAAACCCAGTAGCCAGGTCTGGCCTGAGTGATGTCGTACGTGTACCTATCTCCTGTCTGGACCATCTCCATCTCATCCAGGGCTGCTGTTACTGCAAGCGATTCTGCCCTGTACATGAGTACCCCCCTGACTAATTTGGGAAAGAAAAAAAAAAACTCCAACACTTTTATTCTAACCATTAAAACTCAATCTCTTTAATCAGCCTAAGTGAAGTGACACTATCAATGTCACTGCTTTATGGGAGTGCTTAAAGAATGATCAAATCAATTCTTTCCCTTTGGTGAGCTACACAGAGTGACTTTTTGAGACCTTTTTACTTTAATAGTTCTGCCTAGACTTTTATAAGAGGGACTATCATGAACTTCAAAAATAGAAACATATGTTCCTCCCTAGAGGAGGCGAGGAAAGATTAAAAACCTTGCTACAAGGAAAACTTTCAACAAAATCACGCACAGGTTTTCCTCTGTTATCTGTTCCATTCCTGTAGGCTGGTACAACATCCCATGGGCACGTACAATCAGGATTTTTCTTTTCAGCTCCACAGTGTAAATGACGGGGCAGAAATGAGCTGTATGTTGACTTAAAAACGTTAACTTTGCTCCAGTCACATGCTCTCCACGTCACCACACGGTCCTCGCCTCTTTCCCTGTCCCCTAACTCAAGATTGCATCTGCATCTACCCTGTACAGACATTTCCCAGGGCCGGAGACATTTTGTACCACTGGCTGATATATAATATTCTGTCAAATGGCAGCAATTTGGCTATTTTGCCTGAAGTCAAGTTGGTTACGAGGATTGCTCTGCTTCAGAAAATTCTTGACACACCAATTTACTATCTCATTATGCTCCTACTCTCTTTAGAGATAATACAGTCACATTAAATGCTCATTAATGTTAAAATTAAGAAAAAAAATTAAACTCTCGTCCAACATCTCTCTCTGTTTCTTAAATAGCTCATGCCATAAACAGTTTAATTTTTATCTCATGTACTTGTCAAGTAATCATCTTTGGTTGAGTATTGAGGACAACTGAACAATTTTTCCTGATAAAGCTTATTAAATAGATGGGGTTTCCCTTGGGAGATAAATTGCAGAAATGCTCACTATGAAAAGTACCTCTTTTGAAAAGGAGGGCAGGATGGAATGGGAGCACGAAAAAAAAAAATCATAGTATTGGGAAATAATTAGTGATCATATGTGTGCCCAGTTTTCCAAGAGAACTGAGGTTAAATAGCATGACATGAGTCATAAATTTCATTTCTTTGCAACTTTTATGTAGAAGGTGGCCACTTTGTTAATTCTTGCCTGATCACATGTACCTGTGCATTTTTCTTACCAAGAGATACACAACTTCCTTCATAACCCCAGGCAGAAACTACAGCAGGTTGATTTGAGTTTGGAAAAGAGATCCATTTGAGGAAAATTCTGCATACATATACTTACATTGTCTTCTTCATGCACAAGTAACTCCTTGACCCCTTCTTCAGCCATGCTGCCCAGCATCATACTGACTTGGCTTGTATACGCATGTAACTGCTCATGGGTTATTACATGCCATCACAGTTTGTCTACAGTGAGTGAAGACACGATTTGGCCAACTACTTCATCCATTGTCACTCTATGCCTGGCTCCTTGGAGGCCACTCCACTACACCAGGTATCTAGGGAAAGGCAATGCGGCCCACAGCTGCACCTCTAACATCAGTCAGAGCTGTGGTCAGTGCCACAGACTGATGAGGAGGGCAGACTCGCAGCCCTTTGGCTGACAGCCACCTCCAGCATACAGACAGACCCTTCGGACACCAGAGGTAAAAGCCTGCTGCAAGCTCCCACAAGCTGCTGAGTCCAGCAGGGAATAGCCACACAGGATGAAAATAGATCCAGAAGCCTACTATCTCTTTAAATAACATAACTCATGGAGAAAAAAAAGCAAAAAAAAATGAGGGATGCTGATATGCCATACCCAGAAGCATCCACCCCTGGACACAAAATCTGTCTAGCTGATATACAGATACTTCTTTCTGTGAAAATCAAGGCATGGTTTATCATTCCAGTAATGTGGCAACAGTCAGAATTACCTTTCTTTGTGCCTTGCAGCAAAAATCTTTCTGCCAGTCATCTGTGACCTAAGAAAAGACATTCACGACAGTCTGCATGGTCATGAAACTTCTCTTTGCAGGGTATAGGCTATTTGGTGGGTTTTCTTTTCAAACCTGGGCTTACTGAATGAATATGTTATCCTCAAAATCCTCTTACAATTTTGAGTGAAAATATCGGGGAAAAAAGTAGAAACAACAGAAAGCAAACTGCCACCTTCTTTTTGCAAGAACTTCTTGCTCTTATCTTTGTCAGCTTCACCTCATTTCCGATGTAGTGATCAATCTTTCCGAGTACAGACTAACTACTACTTCAAACATTTATGTACAGGAGGTCCTACTTTATGAATATCTGGTTGTAAACCTTAAAATCCTTAATTTAGCAGAGCACAACCATGTTTTTAACTTTATATACAGGAAGTGAAAATTAACCCTATCTTTAGGATACTTCGAAAATAGAGGATGAGAGAGGAGTGATAAAGAAAAGCCATTTGCACAGTTCCCAGTTGCTGTGGATAGTATTGTGTGGATAACTTAAAAAAAAATATATGTAGAAAAACACAACCCTCAGTTTTTACATAGAACATCAGGATATTTTATGAACTCTAACAGACTTGAAATAGTGCATAGTCTTCCAGAATTAGGTTTTTGCCTATCAAATGACTGCCTACATAATAAATTACACACAGTGGGTTGTTCGTGAGGTCTAAATCTGTGTAAACAGAACTGTCTTTTCAAACAGCACTCAAACACTCAAAAAAACCCCTTCAACATGCAGTATCAAGCAGTTTAATGCCCCAGAGTATTAATTCTGGAGGAAACCAGCTTAAATCCCCCGTCACCTATTTGGAGAGCAAGCTCGCTGCTATAGAAGGCCAAGGTGCTGTAGTTAAGCTCTACTGGCAGTTGCTCATGAGAGCTTGGGAAGGAGGAAAGGAGGAGGAAGAAGAAATGATGAAAAAAAGGCCCTTCTCAGCTTAGTAGACGCATCTTCTGAAGTAATGAAAACTTGTATTTTTAACAATTGTTGCCTAAGCTTAACACTCAGGAGCAGGGAGTTAATCAGGCCAGAGTGGCAGTAGAAGTTACAAGCAGAGGAAATGGGCACTTGAGGGCCAAATTCTTCTGGAAACACCGCATCAGGGTGCTTCCAGGATAGCTGGAGATGATCTTCAGCCAGGTGCAGTGTAGCAGGAAGAAAGACATGGCCCTGTCACCAAGAACAAACACACCAAGATACTTTCACTTCAGCTGCAGTTCTGGCTCAGGGTAGACAGGAAGGGTTCGTGGACATCTCTTATTACATACAGAGCATCTGCTTTGAGTCTTTTTAGTACATTTTATATTAGGCCGCAGATACAAATAAGCCAAACAGGGAGATTAGAAAGCAAGTTTTCTGTTTGGCACAGCTTTTCATTAGTGTGAGGCCCAGAGGACCGACAAGGATTTGCCACAACAGGTTGCTGACAGCTTTTCTTCTGCTATATATTGTCCTGGCTCAATAGCACAAGGTCAGACTGAATGCCTTTTTGCTGCCTTTCTGCTTCTCCCAGGGAGCAATTGCTTAGAAAAATATCCCTTTACTTGACAGGTTTGTAACACAAACAAAAAAATCCATCCTGGTTGTGGTTATTGGACTGATTGCTTAGGAATCAAACAGCAGAAGAGTAATTGCTGAGCCACCAACCACACCAACATAAACTGAAATGCACATGGATGATGCCCAGCTGACTGAGGGTAGCATGAAACAAGAAATGAATGAACTTTTTTTTTTCTTTTTATCTAATACTCACACCTCATTATACAATTAGCAATCGATTCCCTCTTGCAGAAAGCAAGGCAGGATAATTAACTGCAAGAACCTCACAGACACACCTGTATGCAAAACTTTGGGTCATTCTGTAGAACATCTACAGTGAGTGTGATGAAAAAGGAGACTGTTGCTTGGAGATTTTAAACCTGTTGACAAATTACAGCTATCTTTGTATATTCTCAAAATGAGCACTTGAAGATTGACACTTTTATGTATACAATAAAAGGAGATGCTGCGTGGGAGGTACTGATCCAAGGCTAAGAAAGAACATCACTTTATATTGAAATAATCCCTATAGACATAGCAGTGCTCTTTTTGGATACATCTGGAAATTAAAGACGAGCATGTTTTTAATTTCAAATCTATCTACTAGACAGAGAATTTTCACAGAGGCGTCTCCTAACACTCTGGCCTCTTGTGGTCAAGAGGAGGATCCACTCCACACAGTGCTCTGCCTCACACAAGACATCTCCTGCATGAGCAGCCATGCCCTCAACACGGCTGTCAGTGTGTCCAGACATCAGGGCTTCACAAAATGTTACAAGTCAATTGTGTTCAACTACAGTGACTTTTTGGAGATCTCCAGAGCAGCAGCCCACCTTTCTTGTAGGTTCCAGCTCACCATATGCTATCTTGTGCACGCCTAACCCCCCTAAAAAAACGACGTACAGGACATCATGATTTAGGTGGTGTGACTGAAGTAGGCTATCCTCACTGGAGCTGCTGTGCTTAAATTGCAGAGGTGAGTTCCTGAAGGATGCCTAGCCAAGGCAAACTTGCAGGGCAAGATTCAGGTGTGTGATGGGGCATCTTGCTGCTGCCCCACCAGCATAGCACAGCTCTGACAGTCCCACGCAGCATCTGTTTAGGGCTAGCTCCGTTGTCCTCCCACCCTGCTCCTGAAACTACAGGGAGATCTACTGGCATAAGGGATATTTGCCCACATCTGTAGCTCCATTTGCCTCTGGGCCCTTTCAGGCTCAATACAGCAGATCGAGGAAAGCCTACAGGGGAGGTGTGAGGGCAGCAGCAGTCCTCGAAGAACAAGGAATCCACAGAGGAGAGAGCCAGAGTTCAGGAAGGGAGACTTGGTGCGCACCACACTGCCACACCATGCCACACCAGGCAGCTTGCATATCTATTAACAGTTGGGAGCCCATGATGAAGGTTATCTGCCTAATCTACGATCCCAAAGGTGCTTTTCATGAGCAACCTTGCTTTCACTTTAAAATAATACTGGATTTGAAAAGAAAAAAAAAATATCTATTTTATCATAAGGGGACTTCCGTCTTGTCTTCTGTCTCCTTAAGCAAAGTCCCCATAGTCCCTTATATCCTACAGTATTTTCCAGGATGTAAAATTAAGTTTATTAAAAAAAGGTGAATGCTAACCTCTTTACATACATTCCAAACTGTCGCTTTGACAGAGAGCTTCTGCAGTTGTTACTCAATGTCAATAAGAATGGGAACATCAATACAAAAACATTATCTTAGCAAGTACGTTTCAGTTTTGCATCTCTTCCTGTTTTCTTATATTAATGACATACAAGCTGCAGATGTTGTTTTGGAGATAAATACTCAAACACTATTGTTAATTTACTCATGAAAGAAAGGGTATAGGTGATTTATGGCTACGATGTGGTTTTTTATTAGATAAATAGAACGGTCTGTAGGAAATTTGCTGATCTACATTTTTGTCTTTAATGTCACCATAAAGCTACTTTTCCAAAAGGATTTACAAGCTGTTTACAGAAAGTGAAGTACAAGCCCATCACATAATTGAGCATTTAGCTTGGTCAAATTTAGAGGAAACTAATCCATGCAATCCAGTTATATTGAATTGAAAACAAAAACTGAATGCAAAGCACTGCATATAAATCTGTATGAGAGGTTTTAATAGATGTACTTCTATTTACTTTATTCAAATTAGTCATCCAAAGAGTACAGTAATGATGGTGTTAGAAGCACAATTGCTATTATCAGTTTAGTTGCATTAAATGTATTTAAAGGTTCACATTGGATTTATATCTATGTCTGGCCTTCACAAAACCCAGAAAATGCAGGAAAAAAAGGGCACAATGCAGTGGCAGTATATAGTTGCATACTTTCCTCTTCCCGGTAGGAGAAGAAACAAGAAATTTAGGAAATTGGCCAAACACGCTTTCGGTTACACACTCCCAAAGGAATCTGAAGATTCCTAATTACAAGAAGGAAAGATGAACCTGAGCAAAATCACAACAAGTGCAGCAGTTCCGCCTGTGTTTGTGAGAGATGCTGACACTTGCACTCAGGGGGAACAGCAGATGTTCCGCATAGCTCACTGCGGGGCCTTCAGTGAACAGGTTTTGTTTTCCTGGTATTTTTCTGGGCTTTCAGAAAATTTCACAGGTTTTGGATCCGTCTTCTTGATTTACACAAGAATACCCATGTGAAATCCTTGTCTCAGACTCTCAACTACGCTGCATTTGGAAATAACATGGGGGCCTCTCCTACTCAGTTTTGCGTGAGATTATATCCAAGCAAGGCTCGTGGTGAGCCTTTGGAGCATCCCAGGTGGCAAAAATAAGGAGAGGTCTTACCGTAAGGACATGTTTTCACCACCTTGGCCATACCAAGCATAGGTAAGATGCCTTGATGTTTGACCCATTTTTTAAAGCACCATCATTCCCATGCTGTACTGGTGCACACAGCACAAACACTAAGGTCAGAGTATTCTCAGCTGAAATCCCCAAAGGTTGAACTAGCAGTCACTCTAAGAGCCAAGTTACTGGTACATTGCTCAGCCACAAAATGGATAGGTTTGAAACTTATTCTCCACCACAGCCCTATCCAACTAAAATAAATGGGCTCGGCGCAGCCATGAGGTCTGAAAAGGCTGCGTGCTGGCATCTTGTCTTCCCACTCCCAATAAAGAGCAGATATCGGCACCTCCAAATTAATCTCTCCTGAATCAATGATCATCAGCTTCCAGTTATCCAGTTCCCCTGTTCTGCATTATTGGACTGTCTTACAGAGAGAGTTTATACTTATCTGTAAGCAACCCATGTCCCTGTTAGAATTTCTGGTTCTTTCCACTCTCTTCCCCCCTCCTCCCACTTTTTTATTTTAGATCTGCAGATGTTTTTGCAGACAGAGAAAAATTTATTCCATTCTTCCTCTAGATGACCTTCCAGAATTCTAGCTTATCAGATGGTATGCACACTTACATACAAAAAGAAAGTATGCAAATGTGGATCTTGGTTTTAATACTAATTAAACGCATTAGAATAATTCTGTAAGATTTATGTTCTACCCCATGTAATTTAAAAACCACTTTAAGCAATACCTGACTACTTCTACAAGCTACCAGAATAATGCACCCAGGTTATCATTTTTGCTTACCAACCACTAACACAGGATTGCTGGTGGTAGGAAAGGACGATGGGAACATGAACTCCTTATTAAACAAAACTTTCCATAAATCAAAATCTGTTCTCTTTTTCCTATAACAGAATCTACTTTAATTAATACTAAGGAAATGGAATGGAGGAAAAATTCTGTAAGTTAAGGGGACACTCCAATCTAATGAAGTAGAATTCAGCCCGAAAGGTTAAATTGAAATTTTTTGATCAATACAGAAATCCACACATTTTGGCCATGATTTTATACTGTTAACCTCTGTCAATCAGATTTATATTATCACAAATACAGCATTAGCAAAGAAACACATTATGAGAATAAAACCTAAAATTAAAAGGAGTTAAGATTCACTATTACATTTTGAAATTTCTTTGTCATGTTTTTCATTAGGGGAAGAGATCTTGAGCAACAATTTTCAACAGCAAATAGATCAAGTTCAAGGATAGTGGTATGGCATAAGGTATAGTCCCTTGCTAGCAATCATTTCCCTCTGAAGCAGAATTCTCTACACCCACTCAAAGAAAGGCCTCCTTCCTGTCTTGGCTAAGCCAAAAGCTCTCAAGATAACAAGCTTTCATTGCAATTATCTATGAAAATTAATATTACTTTGATTTTGTCAGCCTTTCACAAAAGGGAGGCTCAGTCTCACTCACTGTAGTGGCAGCAGGGCAGAAAATCATTAGTTCCCATATGCCCCTGGCTCCTGCAGAAAGAGCAGAGAAGTAGGGGGAATGGAGTAGCAGGGACAGCAGGGATGACTGCAGTGGGGCAGGAAGCAGGGAAGATGGTGAAATCTAGCTCTGACATACCCAAAGCACAGCTGATAACATTAAGATTTTATGGTAAGTAGTGAGTAACAATAAGTATGTTTTCCTCTCGATCTTCTGGTATCAGTGTCCTGCCTAACAGCAAAAACTCACACTCACTTGTTCCCTTTTCGTCTCCACTTTTCCATTATCCAGTTATTTAAGTTCAGGAATAGTACAGCTTCACTCCTATTAAGCCAGCTTCATCCCCACTGCAAGAAAGAATAAGATTTGGTTTTTAATAAATTAATTATTAATAAATTATAAAATAGTCTAAATTATTAACTATCCAAATACAAATATTCCAAATGCAAAAAGTATTTGACAGCAGTAAAGACTTGCTTACAAAAAATAAGGAGCTGTAATTGAATCCAGAATAATTTCTTCCAGATAGTTCAGACCACAGACATCCATTCTGGAATAAAACTGAGAAGTCCATGCATGGAGTTATCCAAAAGCCCAGTCCGAACTCTGAATTCAACCCCTCTCTTCCTCTGAATTAGCTCTATAATGCAGACAAGGCTTTACAGGTAAACTGCAACTCAAAGGTGGCAGAAGCAAGTAGTAAAATTGCTCCTTAAGGAATTATCATGGACTTTTTTTTGTATTTAGGCTAATTTTATTCTAACTATGTGTAACTCTCATAATAAGCATTTAATCAACTAGTCTGATCACCTAGCAGTTTTTCTGTCCGCTTTCTGGAAGGCTGGGTTCCTGTTTAGCCATATTAACAAGTAACTTTGTACACTCCATTAGATTTTGTGTCTCTGGAGCCTGGTTCAAATTCCACACACCTTATTCAGTCACCTTCAGAGCATTTATCTGATGGTTCATCACACCTAAAACTTAATTAAAAGTTTGCTGCAGGAAATCAACAGGACTCTTCAGTTTACGAATTTCCACAATTCTAGTCCTCAACAGAGCTGGAGTTTGCTCTGGGACCATGTCGTTTGCTCCCCAGAAAAATCCTTTTTCCGAATACCAACACTACAAGTTCGAACTCCAAAGGTGACAGCCGTGAAGAGGTCATTTTTATCTAGGACAGGCTCCACAACAGTGACTCTGCTGTGTACACTCATTCCTCAGGTAGGGCTCACAGATGAAAGCAGCACCAACATCTTTCTTATTCTGAGACATGAAACCTGGCAAAACAAAAAATGAAGAAGTGTAACTGCTATCCACAAGTATAAAGGGAGAGAAATTCTGAGAAAAGAAGTTATGTGTTTAAATTCAAGTTCGGCATGGCAAACGAATAAGTAGGCGTAAAACTAACCACAGATGAATTCAAGTAAAAGCTAAAAAAGTAGGTATTTAGCCAGTATAGCAGCTACCCTCCTGGAGAGAGTAGAGGGCATACAGAATCTCTTTCTGATCATATGACACCACTGCTAGGGGAGCAAGAGTTTAATCCAAAAATTCAAAAGATCTTTTCTAATCTTCCATTCCTATCATGCAAATCAAGAAATTTTTCACCCTCTGGAAAATTCTATGCCCTTTCCACATTTCTTGGTCATCTCTGGCTGTAATAACGTATTTGGAAACAAGGGATTGTTAGATAGAAAAGCACCACTGTTTTTACACTTGGGCAAAGAGAAGCAAGGAGAATATGCGACGTGGCCAAAGTCAGGCAGAAGGATTGCAGAGGGTCAGGGACTTGGACAGAAGTAGGTCAGGTTTAAGCAGGAGACCAAGCAGGCCAGAGTAATGATTGGGTTGAGGAGCACTTTGAACAATAATATTTTGCTTGGTGTGTGTACCTACTTGGTCACTTCCAGACTTCTCAAAAGAGACTGAAGTCCATCGAAATGGACTTTAGGACATCTTAGAATTTCATGTTTTTTTTCATAAGATGGAGCTCTGCCCTGTACCTTTTCTGTAACATCACATAAATCTTGTCTTCTTCACCACCTTACTGCCACTCCACCCCAAGGCTGCTTCTTCAAATCCAAAATCTCACAATTCCACTCGGTGTTTTCAGGAAAAGAAATGTTATTTGTCATTGCATGTGAATACATGGTTTTGTTGCAGGTGGAATGTATTCAGGTTGTCATTCTTAGAGAATGACTAAAATATAAAGATACCTGAGAAAAAAGAAAATGCATGGGTTTTTTTCCACAGCTAGCAGCTGTTACTGTCTGACGGGGTTTGTCTGCAGCAGTATAAAACAGAAACATGACCACCTGTGGTGAATATGAAGTGATGTTATCATTTTAATTTCACCATGTTTTTCTAGTCTCGCATATTTTGGCATGAAATTATAGGGTATTTACGATGCTGTACAAGTCCTATTTTCTATGTATTTAAGGCTTCTGAGGAAAAACTAGCTGAAAAAGTCCTGTTCCGTTTTTCTAAGATGGATCCAGGGAAAATAGCCAATAGGTATCTACACTGCATTTAAAAAAGATAAAGGAACAAAAGGCAAAAAGAGAGGCTAACTTTTTCAGATTCCCTATCTGAAAACAACAGTCACAGAACTATAAAGCTCTTAGCTTCTGATACCACTGAAACGATGGGATCTTATCCAATAGACCTGTCAAAGTGAATTTCGAATATATCGAATCACAAAAAGCTATGTTGAAATGGTCTGACTTACACTCACAGGAGTCAAGAAGTTCCAAGCTGAGGTTAGAATTTGTCTTTAGCTCTCCCAGTTGTGCAGTGAGGGCAGTGAGAACATTATGCTGCATTCTCCCTGTTAGCAGACTTCTTCAGTACACAGCTGTAAGACTACCCTGGATCAGAAACACCTTGTGTTTGTGGAATTAAGTCACTGAACTTTACCTGAGTGCAGTCGTGTGGTTTAACAGACCCAGATCTTGATCCAGTATCAGCACATTTCAGAAGCAGGTTTTAAACTAATAAACAAGAACAGCAACCGATAGAAGAGATACTAAAGGGCCTAAAATAAGTGTTCACATACAAGAATTACCGTGTTTTACTGTAATCAACACAGCCGCAGCTTAATGAAATCACGTTAATGTAAGTCTAGACCAATGTGAAGGCAGAGACTTTGCAACCTTAGAAGACAGACTCTTTCAGAAAAGAGGCTGGAAAAAAGGGAGAGCGAGCCCTCAGATAAAGCTCAGATAGGAAATTCCCTTCACTAACTACTTGGGACATTCAGTACCTCTGCCTGTTCTGGTGGTTTTGTTGTTTAAATTGATATTTTTTCCCCAAGACAAGATTTTCACCCATGACCATAATTGGTGAGTGAGCCCTCCCTGTCTTTGTCTCAACCTTTGAGCCTTTTGTTATATTTTCTCCTCCCCGTCCCACTGCAGGAGGGTAGGAGTGAGCGCGGGCAGCTGCACAGTGCTTTGTTGCCAGCTAGGTGGGATTAAACCATGACACCCCCAAATCGTTCAGACTAAGAAGCCTTGTCTTTAAGAGTTGATTCATTCCAAATAGTTTTTTTCCTAGTGGTTGCTCACTGCAGGCCTGTGCTAGGCCAGCAGTAACTCACAGTCATGGTTCATTAAGGCTCACCCTTTGGAAGAATGTCTTTCTGCCGACATACACAGGATCTGCTTCGCTCTATATGTGAATAAACCCAACCTGCAGTGCAGTGATGGCAGAGCAATTTAAACCACAGTATCTTAAGTGCACATTAAGAGCTAGTGCAACCATGTTCCCATATGTAAAAAAGCACCAAATTGCACAGCAGAACAGAAGCTTATTTCTCATCTTTTCAAAACTATGGGTGGTTTGCAGGCTTCTACCTCTGATATTTCACAGACATCTGTGAAGAAAAGAGGACTCCAGCTTTCCAAGGATACTTTGTGAGCTGTGGCTGCTATATTTTGTAAAAAGTTCCGTTGAAGTAAATCTTCTATCTTATGTCAGTTATCCTCCAATTTATTGTCCTGGAGTTCAATTCAATTCAGCTCTGGGTACCCACCTGATCTTTTGCAAATGACGGTTTGACTTTTCATATTAATTCAATGACATCTGGTTTTAAAAAACAAGAACTCGTGATGCATAAGCAAGAGAAATTTAAGCATGTTAGATATTCTAGACTTGAAAAGACTCAAACCGCTGACAACTTTGGACACAAACACACAGAAATGTCCCTGACTTGCATTAGGATTGAATTTTAACTGAAGTCCCTGATTATATTAAATATTAATGTTCATGGCTAGAAGTGGCAAGGCTGAGACAGTGACCATCTCTCTTCAGGCTGCTTATATTGGATTCATTAGCAATTTATCATCGACATAAAGGCAGAATTCAATTCCATCTGTGAGCTCTAAAGCACATAAGACTTGGCGTATCTGATGAATTGCAGACAAGCAGGAACTGGAGTTACCATAATAGAGGTTAAAGGCTTCTGGAAACCGCAACAATTCTGTGGTATTGTGCAATCTGGATAATAATTATAGTTGTCAAAGGTAGAGTTTTAACAACTTCTCTAAGGAAGCAGTCACATAAACTTGGAAACATGCTATATTTTTAAATCTCAAAAAAAATCTATTATTAAATGCCTTGATGCTTAGAGTAGGCATCAGAAAAGCATTTGAAGAGGGTAACAGTAGGGGATAGGAAAAAATTAACCAGATATATCACAAAAGGTAAAGCCACCTTTTGAATACAAAATCCGTTTATCAGTACTTCTTTCTCAGCGTTATCAATTGTTTACGATCTAAACAATTAAATACAATGGCTGGATTTTGCACACAAGCATAAGGAGAGACAGATACCACGTGCAATGTAACAATGAAATATTAACTCAAGCTTGTGATCCACAGTTAAATGTGTGCAATAAAATGGAAATGTCATGTGTGATCATGGTTTCTCTACGTGTTTATGTACACTGATTTCTGAACTTTGCAAAGCATTACTTTGCCCTTTAAGCTAAACTAGGAACTAAACCTGCAGTTTTATAAAGGTCTCTGAAGTGTAAAGATACTTACCACTCTAGAGCTTGACCCTATGTAAAAATAAGGAGTGAAAAACCAAGTTCATCTGAATTATTTATAAAAAATGTTGAATATAGTATTTTTCTCTTAGGAAACTACTATTACATTATCATCCACTGAATAAATAACTTCATGCATAGCTTCATGAAATGAATATAAAAGTGAAAATGCAACCTACTTTACACATAATGGAAAAAGGAAACACTAAAAAGTGACAGCAAAGGAATCACAGTTACCACAGTAGGACCAGATGCACATTCTATTCTATCCACAACTCCTCTCTCTCTCTCTCCTTCTTCCTCCCACCACCCCCACTGAACCTTTACCTTTTTCTTTATCACTCTTCAAAATATCCTCACACGGCAATCAGATACGAAGCAAGATATAAATAAGAGTTTCATGTTTAAGGCTCGGTTCCAAGAGATAATTTCACGGCAAGGCATCACATCCTACTGCCACGTGTATTTCAATTGAAGGGGAAAGATTACTTCAAATGGGAAGGATGGAGCAGCACGGAAGTTGGGAAGAAAATTGAGGTTAATACCATGGGTGTGAATAATAAAACTGATAGAAAGGTGCAGAGCTGTAAGGGACCCTAGAAGTAAGGATTAAAAAAGCTTAAGTGCAACACAGTTATCTTCCCCCTCCACCCTCTGAATGGCAGAGGAGGAAAATAATTTCAGCAGCTGCGGTTTTGAATGCAATGGAAGTGAGCAGAAAGGAGTAGGATGCTGTTATTGAGGGCAGATGAGAGTTTATTTGTGTTAGATTGCATCAAACCCTGAAAGCTTTTTTTTTTTCTATTCATGTCAAGTCAAAAGCGTTCTTCAATCCAGCACTAATTTATCTAAGTTATAACTCAGTGATGTGACTAGTGATTGGTCACTCATTAAACTTTTCCTGTGAGATGCTAGCAAGGAGGTGCAGGGATAGTAATCATTTTAAACACAAATGAGACACAAAAGCTAATGTAACGCTTGCAAGTGATTAAAAGCTGAAAAGGAAAAAATAAAAAATGAAAGGCAAGCTTAGACCCATCTGGGTATTATCTAAAATTAGAACAAGTGATTATACAAGCAGCCAGAGAGTAAGTACCTCCCACCAGTCCCAAAAACAAAAACAAAGCAGAAATGGAGCTGTAGAAGGTGTGACAGACAGAGAAAAATAATCGGGTAATAATGGCTTTTCAGACTGTGTTACATAAACACAAAAAATGTTCTACTTTCATTTTTCTTCTTTAAAAGATAAATGTGAAATTAAAAAAAAAGTCAAACCACCATCCTTCCTGTGATTTGTTGTGTTCTAGTGTCCTCCAATGGACACTTTTGAAAGTACTTGCTCTGTAGAAGTGTATTAGGATTACAGCTATGCCTCACTGAATGGGTTTTGTATGGCATTGACTGCAAGATGTTGGGAAGGGGGAACAATGTAAGATCTTACAGACTCTTCAGCTTTTTCCTACATATACAGACACTACCAAATAACTTATACGTATTTGTACACACTCCTATATATAATCAGTACTACCAAGTGCTACCTGAGGACTCACCAAGTCTGATACTGACATCAGCCATTCATTCATATTCTGAACTCACAAACGGAGAAAAAACAACATGCTAGTGCAATAACGAGAGTGCAGGCAGCCTTCAGGAGCCCTGTGTAGGACAAAGACCCCAAAGAGGATCTAGAAGTCTGGAGATACATGGCACAGCTGACAGCGAGTCTCTGGAGTCACAGCTTCTCCTTCTTCTTTTCAGCTAGTAAAGTCGAATAAAACACCACTGAAGAAGCATTCAATACTTTGCCGGCTAAGTGAGAAAACACTGAAGTCAGTACTGATTTACATTGGTGAAGTTGATGACATACTGCTGTCACTTGGAGAAGCAGCAAAAATAAGGATGATTTCGTTTGGTTTTCTGTTTCGAAGACCTAGATATCAAACTAGCTCTTCTAATTTATAATCTGGAAGAAATATGCTCTACACAGCTTTTCTGTCTACCGGGTTCTGCTTTAGCCATTTAAGGCTTCTTTACCTGATAAAGTTAATGCACCGTAAGCTGGTGTAGCAAACTTCTGTCACTGGGTCAGCTTCCACTAACCATGGTCTTCCTCTGCTCCTGATCACTGATCTTCATCACTGTCAGTGTCTTCTCCCAGCCACAGCTGTCTTAGTCCTATCTGCCCCATTCTCTAATCCAGTCCTGGCATCAGCCATCTCCTCCTGGCTACATTCACTTCTTCCAAATGCTTCCAAGCAACAGCTTTCTTAGGATAAACTTAAAAATCATGGACGCAGGGAATGAAATAAACCTGCATTAGTCTCTGCTTTAAAGGAAACAGATGACTTTGTGCAAGGTGGATTATCCTGCTGATAAAGAAAATGAAGGTACTGGGCATACCTAACATGTACTATGAATATAGAATCATAGAATAGTTTGAGTTGGGAGGGACCATTAAACATAAGAAATAGATCTTGGAGCCTTCTCTTCTCCAGGCTGAACAACCCCAACTCTCTCAGCCTTCCTTCATAGGAGAGGTGCTCCAGAATCACAGAATGTTAGGGACTGGAAGGGGCCTCAGGAGATCATCGAGTCCAACCCCCCTGCCAGAGCAGGATCACCTCGAGTAGATCACACAGGAACGTGTCCAGGTGGGTTTTGAAAGTCTCCAGAGAAGAAGACTCTACAATCTCTCTGGGCAGCCTGTTCCAGTGCTCTGTCACCCTCACTGTGAAAAAGTCTTTCCTTGTGTTTAAACGGAACCTCCTCCGCTCCAGTTTGTAACCATTGCCCCTTGTCCTATCATTAGGTGCCCCCGAGAAGAGCCTGGCTCCGTCCTCCTGACACTCGCCCTTTCCATATTTATAAATATTAATGAGGTCACCCCTCAGTCTCCTCTTCTCCAAGCTAAAGAGCCCCAGCTCCCTCAGCCTGATCATTTTTGTGGCAGTCATCATGGACAGGACCATGTCTTTTCTGTGCTGAGAACTCCAGAGCTGGACACAATATTGCACGTGGAGTCACATGAGAGTGGAGTAGAAGGGGAGAAACACCTCCCTCCACCTGCTGGCCACGCTTCTTTTGATGCAGCCCAGGATAGGGTTGGCTTTCTGGGCTACAAATACATGTTGCCAGCTCATGCCCAGCTTTCCAACCACCAGTACCCTCAAGTCCTTCTCCACAGGGCTGCTCTCAGTCATATCATCCCACAGTCTGTGATGATACCAAAGATTGCCCCAGCCCAGGTGCAGGACCTTGCACTTGGCTTTGTTGAACTTCCTTCAAGCATACCAAAAAGTGCAAAAAAATAAAGCAATTAGCATGGTGTAGGCAGCACACTGTAAATTCACACCCTAGTTCATTTTGAGCCAGTCTACCTATCAGATACAGTCATCAAAATCCAAATTCAGACAAAACAAGTCAAATGGCAGCATCCCACTGGCTCTTGTCTTCAGGGATTCATGGTCCTCCCAGCTGAAGATAATCCCTAGATCCCTTTAGACAATTTTTTTACATGCATGGTCATGCAGGTTCTAAGCAGGGAAAGAAATGGACGAAAAGCTTAAGAACTTTGAACTGTTATACGCTACGGACAGTAAGCATGTGACTGCTAATCTCTGCCAAACACAGATTTAAGGGCTTTAACAGAAATCTACTTACATCCTAAGGTCCTGTGTCCTCTTACACCTCTCAGCTTCCTCCTGTGATACATACATTCTTGGATTTTTCTGTTTCTCACCCCATCTCTCCAGAAATTCTCTTGAAATCCTTAGTGTATGTTGCAACTTAGAAGTATGATCAGTGCCCAGTAACCTAACAGACTTCTAATAGAGAACATGAAACCACAGCTTTCATTGCAGAAAATGAAGGCTCAACTAAACACACAGTTACTTTGAAGAAAAGGATCCCTTTAAAGTTGAAGACCACAGCAACCCACTTAACTCAGCACCTTGAACAGCCATGGTTGTTCCATTACTATTATCTGGATTTAAAATACTGAGTGATAGAGAATTGCATATATATGCTGTTGACTGATCTATTCACTCACCATCTTACAAGCCTTATCTATAAATTTCATGTTGCTATTATCCATAAAAAGGAAGAGTTACTACTTTTCTTTCCTGTAAATTTAGTAACTGCAGATCTTTCACTACTGCTCAGTGTGCTTTGAAGCTCTTTCACGTAAAGCTATATAACATCCTTTAATTCCTTCAAGTACAAAATTTGGTAATATACTTCAAAGTCGCCTTACATAGAGAGATGTCTGACACATTCTTAAATTTCCTGAAACAAAGACCTATACTCTTGTGTTCAGCACCTTCAAAAGAGACCATCACATTCCATTAAAAAATGAGGGAGGGGTTATATGTTATAACATCTGCTACTCTTACAAAAAATTGTTTCTAGTTTCAGAACACTTTAAAGAGTTCTTTAATACAGTTTGAATTCCCTCCTGTCTTTTATGTCAATCTTTTTTTTTTTCTTCCCCTCAGCAAATTCAATCTGTGAATTTTTGTGTTGCTATTTTTTTCTGTATGATCTGGAAGTAAACAGAAAGGAAGACAGGAACAAACACTATAACAAGCTTTAGATGGTTTTGGAGGTGTTGTCTAAAGAACCTACATTTCAAAAGTGATGATTTGTCACCTTCGCCAGCAGGATTTAAGATTTTAATAAACCCATAGTCACATAAAGACTTTTAAAGAAGTGCAGAAGAGCAAAATCCATTAGCAAAGAAACAAATTGGTTTTCAGGATTTGGTCTTCAGGGGTGAATGCAAGGTAGAAATCCTGATTCTTGGGCACAGAGCCAGATCTTACTATTAATGTGAGCCAGTAGGCGCCTACTGGAAAAGTGTCTGCCCCAGTTTCCTCACTTGCATGTACAAATCCCTCCTTAGAGGTAGCAATCAGCAGGCCCCCACGATTCCGACATTGTGTCCTTGAAAGCCCATTTCAAAACCTTTCTACGCCGAGCCTATTAAGAAACCCCCCACTACTCTCCTTAGGTCTATTTTGAGCTTTCTATGTGATTTTGAGAAGGGATTTATGCTCAGAGAATCTTTTTTCCTTTTCCCTTTTTGCAAACTTGTGGGAATGTAAGGGCTGTCGGCGCAGCCCTCTGAGAGCATCGCTTGTTGCAGTCCTTGCTGCTCAACCCCAGCGAGGCTTTGAAAGCTCTGGGAAGGGGGCCATACAAGAGCAGTAACTCATCCTGACCAAGTCAAAGAGCTGAAAACCATTGCAGTTTCATCAATTTCTCTTACAAGCTGCCAGATGGCTTTAGTGTTAGCCTTTGCAAGAAGCCCCAGGTGCTGTGCAAGGCTAACAGGAGACACCAGAAGTGACTGTCAAACCCTGTGAGGAAACGGTGTCAGATTGCAGGACTTCCAGACCAACACAGAAGCTGTTCTAGACCTGCTCCTTCTGGATATCTTGCAGGTCTCAACTGAAGGGCAGAAAGGAAGGAGAGAAATGGCAGCGTCAGAGAAAGACAACTACAACCAATATACTGTGACCTGTTGCAGGGTGCTCCAGTTCAAAACACAGTCTTGCGTCTATTAAAATTGTAAGCAGGGATGTAAGCAGCTTTACTGAAAAAATGTATTAAAAATCCTGCCTAGTGACACTGTCTTAAATTAATGGATTTAGTTTTCTATATTTAAACGAAGCAACAGTTCAAGGTCAATGATTCCCAACTAGGACTATATCTCTACACACAACTTCAGCTGAGAAAAAACAACAAAACAATACTGAGACATTTCAATGCACGATAATCTCAGCTAATCTCTACCTCTGTATGTATTTATCTAAAAGAGCACACATATGCGTATATGCAAAAAAAATCTTTTTCTTCACTAGTAACTGGAGAACAGAAATAACTGTAGAGACTTTGCTCAAATTTTCTGAAATTCTCTATGGCTCCATAAAATATCAAAAAGTATGTATGATTTCTGTGTGTCAAGTAGGGAGAATTCTTTGCAAACTCAGAAAATTACCATCTTGAAAAAAAAATGTCAAAATTGTTCAGCACTATTCTAACTTTACTCCCACTCAGTGGCAAAATGGTGGCACTGAAGTTGAAAAGAGCAAAATTAAGATGAGTGTCACACTTATTTGAATCAACTGTCTGATGGAAAGCCTTGTCAGTGGCAAAGCTGTGCCTTTCAAGGTTTTTTTTAAAAAAAAAAAAAAAGCAAAATACAACCATCAAACCTCCAGAGACCACTCCTGCTCACAGTATGTTTTTCTGTATAGCTTCAGATTATTCTCCATAATAGAATCATTCCCAGATGAGCTATTGCTACTGGATTTTTTTCCTATTACCACTAGACCTGCAAGTATGTTCAGAAAGACTTGACATAAACTGATTACTTTAAAATTCATTCCATGACTCTGCACTAGTGCTAAGTGATTGCTCTAGGCCTTGAAAGAATGCAAGATTTAAGGGCTGTCTTCAAGTAACTGCCTATTTTACCTACATCACTTTAAATAGATGTATAGGATAAGTAGTTTAAATATGCCCAATGTCATAAACATGACTAATCTTTGTGGAAATCTTAATATCAAAGAGCAGAGCTCTTTCTGCTGTTTAAAAGATTATGTTTCAATAGTCTGGGATGTGCAGGGAGTGCATTAAGATTACAAAAGAGATGCCCCTGGAGAAGCTTTACGATTCACTGGTATAGAGACACAGCGCTGTGGAAGGGAAATTATCTTCTCTTTTAGTTATCAGAAAAGATGGAAATCTGGACTGTAAGATTTGCATGCCATACTAATGTAAGGTGACACAAACAAGGAGATGCATGATGCTTGGATGTCAAAACACTCCACATCCACTGGACTAGCCACAAAAGAGCATTCCTCAACACACATGCTGTACTTTAGCTAACTTATGTCAAGTTTTTAGAAAAACGAAGTATTTTCTATCCTCAAAACTGTGTAACGATAAGTTTTTATTCCTGCAGAAACCATTTTTTTTCTTAAATCAGCTTACAGATAGTACTTGAAAAAAAAAATAGAGCACTTAGGATTGCAGTATAAATACGTGCAAAATTTTGATAAACAAACCTCACTGTTTGTATAAAAATTAGTTAGGTGGATGAGCAGAAACGCTGATTAAGAACTAAATTCTCATCAAAAGGAAAATTATAAAAGCATTTGTTCAGGGCAATATCAGTAAAGGCAAATATAAAAAAATCCATCACGCAACTTACTTTACAGCATCTTCAAGAGGGAACTGGAAGTGCTGCAGTGGGCTGGGTCAAAACAAACTGCTGAAGATTTAGAAGAAAGACAGTTTACAACTTGAGTCCTCACGTATCTCATATCATAAAATTATCCCAGTGATAAATCAGCAGTACTACAGAGCTCGCAATATAAAAGAGGGGATTTATGGTCCACTTGTTATAAAAGTCGAAGACATGAAAATACTAAAATTTATTTTCTATTGGAAATTTGAAGGAGCAACATGTAACAGAAATACTCTATGTATCAAAGGAGAGCATGACAGACATTTTGAGTCAGCAAGGTGAGGCTCACATGCCATCATCTAGCTCCCAGGACCTGGTCTGCCTAGGGGTGAGCAATCAAACTGCACAAGATACTGTTGCTCTGTAGAAGTCTCTTCGTGTCCTATTTGGCAAGTGTTGGCCATCTCATGTTCGTTTCTTCCTCAGAAAAAAAAGCTGCTTATGACATAAGCAGAAGCCTCCTCCCACCCTAATAAGAGTCAGGCTCTTTTCCTCTTCTCAGAATTCTGCTTTTCAGTGTTGGAGATAATTTGGAGAGGGCCGGAGCTGGGAGTTGCTGCACTGCTGCAGCCATGGGCCTCTCTGTGGTCACTTAATCCATTGGGAACACCCTTGATTTGCTTTCTATTTTCTATAGTCAGCATACAAAGTGTTTTCTGGGTAGACATGGTAAACTCCATCCACACCATGGATAGCCTTAAGATCGTGTTTCTGCAAAATGCTGAGCTCTCAGGATGAAACCCTCAGAGGCAGCATATAGAAAAGACAGAAGAGGGAGAGGTTCTGACAGAGTATCCAAGGGATACGAGGCTGGATTTCTGGAAACTGCAATCACATGAAAACTAAAGCTGACTGAACAAGGGCTTACTGGAAGTACTTGAAGAGCACAGTCATCATATCCATAATACAGCATCGTTAATTTCTGATTTTGGCACGTCTCTCGGACTACACAATGTTTTCCTTGAAAACTCTTATTCTGAAAAAGAGACAGGCAGACAAAGTTTTGAAAAACAAAATCTTAGGCAAGGACAACTTCTCACAAAGCAGGTGCTTGAGGGTGACTGGAAGGAGACAAGGAAACTGAAAACCTTCCCATTTCTTGAGCTCTCTGCTGGGTCTATGAGGATTTTCTCATTTCTCCACTAGACCAAACCAAAGTGCTAAAAGCTTTCACCCTCCAGACTGTCCTGATGCAGTTCCAGCTGAGCTTTGTGCTAGACTGCTTGGAGGATTACAACTTTCAACAGAACGTCAAAGGGGCCGCTGAAACTTAATCACACACTAGAAAAGTGCAAATACCTCCACACAACTCCAAAATGGCTGTATGTATTTGAAGTGAAAATGTACAGGTTTAATGCAAAGCCGTTGAGCAATTAGTGAAGAAAATAAGTGTGTTATTAATGTTTTCAAAATCTGCATTAGTTTTAATATTATTTTCTAAGTATGAATTAACACTGGGAAGAGATGGAGAAAAATACCTTGAAAGGTGTCTTTCCTAAGGCATTTCATCAAAGCAGGATTTATATCTGGGAAGAAAGTGAGACCTCATTCCCAGACAAAGAGAAAAATTGCAGACTGAGAAGTTATTTTAAAACCTTTTCTTCCCACAAGGCCCCTTATGTGTTGTATTAGCACTCCACAAGCTACAACTACTTTAACAGGCACCTCAGCCTGCAGGGAAAGTTAAAGAATACCCCAACTTGTGAATATATTCCTATTTCTCATCAGTGGTTATAAATATCCAGCAACAGAGATGTTGCTGGAAGAAATGGAAAAGGGCACAAGTCCTAATGACAATTATTATAGCTCTTCAGTGTCTACAACCAACAGTCTGAAGAACAACAGAAAGGTTGAATAGGAAATCGAGCGGGAAAAAAAATAATAAAAATTGTACCCTTGAAGCATGATTGTATAAGTTGACAATCGTCCAGGCTTTCAAGACAAAGACGGTAACACCTAATTATTAGAATGTGAATAAGAGGAGTAAAAGACAAAATAATAATTAAAAAAAGCCCAACAAGGACTAAATTTCTACACATGACTCCAGGAACCTCCGGGACTGTTCTCTCTCTGCTGTACTGTATTTCCAGCAGACATCTGGGAAGTTGAAGTCCCCATGAGCACAAGGGGTAGCGATTGTGAAATCTCTCTCTACTGCTTGTAAAAAATTTCTTCTACTTCTTCGTCCTGGTTGGGTGGTCTACAATAGATTCCCACCACAATATCACGCTTGCTGGCTTTACTCCTGATCCTTATCCATAAGGACTCGACCCAATCACCACCTTCATTAATTTGTATGTTTTCATATGTCTCCCTAATATAGAGGGCCAGTCCACCACCTTTTCTTCCTTGCCTATCCCTCTGAAAAGTTGTTATCCATTGACTGCAGCACTCCAGCCGTGGGAGTCATCCCACCAGGTTTCTGTGACGGCTGCTATATCATAGTTTTCCTGTTGCACAGCGACCTCCAGCTCCTCCTGTTTATGGCCCATGCCGCGTGCATTGGTGGATAAACATTTCAGGAAGGAAGCCAAGTACATCGTTTTCAACCTTGAGGGGTGGTAGACCTTCTGGTTATCTGTCAACACACCACTCTACAAGCGTTGGGCTACTACACCCAGGGTTCTCACTGGCAAGACCAGTTACAACCCTGTCCCCCTTCAAAATTAGTTTCAAGCCTTGTCAATGAGCCCCACCAGCTCAACTGCAAGGATTCTTTTCCCCTTATGGGACATATGAATTCCATCTGTTGCCAGTAGACCCAGTGCCATGAAAACTTCCACATGGCCAAAAAAAAAGTTCTGTTGGTGGCACCAACTTCTAAGCCACGTGTTGACTACATGGGTCTTCCTCTTTCGTTCAAAGTCCCTCCTGTTACCAGAGGGATTGAGGAGAACACCACCTGTGATCCCAAGCCCTCAAGCAATCTCCCCAAAGCCCTGAAGTCTTTTTAAATTGCTTTTGTACTCCTGTCCGTAACCTCAGCACTCCCAATCTGCGTAACCAGCAGCTGGAAATAGCCTGATGGCCGCACCAGATTGGGGAGTTTCTTAGAAATGTCCTTAACCCATGCCCCAGGTAGGCAGCAGACCTCCTTGTGGGACAGATCTGGCCTGCAGATGATGCCCTCAGTTCCCCTGAGAAGGGAATCCCCTACTACTATCACCTTTCTTTTTTTCTTGCTTGCACTAGTCCCAAGTCATAGGACTGGCTGACCCACCCTGGGCAACTGTGTGGATGGACTTTCATCTCCATCCTCGTTTGGTCGGCCCTCTGTTACTAGAGCCCCATACCTGTTGTGTATGGGCAACTGGGAAGATGGGGGAGGTTGGGAAGGGGCTCTCTTGCCTCTCCGAGGAGCAACCTGCCTCCATTTCCCTCCATCTCTTAGGTCACCTCCTTTTTCTGGGTAGCAAGAGGGCGTGGTATCTCCTGCTTCTCATGCAGTCCGCACCTGCTGCCTCTCTCTCCAGGATGGCAGAGCCTGGTTCCACCAGTCTATCTCCCTTTCACATTCCCTTATAGTCCTTAGTCTTGTGACTCCTTCCTTCAGCTCGGCCACCAGGCTGACCAGATCATTCATCTGTTCACACCCAACACAGGTGTTGTCTCTGCTTCCCTCCACTGCCAGTGCCAGGCACCGGCACTCTCTGCAGCCAGAGGCCTGGACGCCTACATGTTTGGTGGGGCCTCTGTCCGAGGGCCCACAGTTTTTCTAACAGCCGCCTTAAGCCGGGTTGCAACCATGGCTGGATCTCTATAAGCAACTGATCTCTTGCAACTCGAGGGTCAGTTGGGATGAGTGCCCTTGACCTCTGACTACTTAGAGCAATTGAGCTTACCTTCTGCACTGGCAGAGGCTGAGCGCCCTGCCCGGGGAGCTGTGGCACGCACCCGGGCACACACAGTCGTGGTTTGCTCGCCCTGGGCTCTGTGCTCCTTGAGGTTCCTTATAGCCTGATGGCATCATCAGCGGTGGGTGGTGCTGGCTCCACCCACAAGCTGCCAGTCCCCGGCATAGGCAAACTGCTTTTCCCGTCTTCAAAAAAAACCCCAAAAGAGCTTTTCATCTGCCCTTTTTGCTTCAGATCCCTTCCCCAGTGCAGTGTTACCTGCCCTGAAGCTGGTCTCTGCAGCAAAAGACCCTAAGTCAAGTGTAAAGAAGCGAAAAGAATTAAAAGACTCTCTAGTAAGGATTTCAGTGGAGATTTTCACTGCTTGAGGTGGATTGTGTCTAGAACAGAAGTATTAACTCCCTTTTTCTTCTAAAATTGCAACACCATCTTTACTGACCCCAAGAGATCAGTGCCTTTCTTCATAAAGCCCATTCACAGGTCATTAGCTCACTACTATTTATCACAAAGCTGTTTCATTAGCGACTTGCTTGAAAGGGTCAGCACAACTCTGCTCTTTGAAAGATCCCTCAAGAACTATCATATTTGAAAACTCAGCGTGGAACTGAAGATCAGTTCTTTAACGTGAGAGTCATTATGGGCTGCTTAAACAATCGAAGTAAAGAGAGGAGGGTTTGATGAAGTTCTTACATTGGTACAGGATAGCTATATTGGGAAAGCTTGCTGGCTTCTAATTAAACTGCCAGAAAATAGGCAAAAAGCACCTCCCCGGCCAAAATCTCCTCACTCCTATTCCCCATGCAATCCCACCAATGCAAATTCCTACCAAGTGAAGCAGAGTCCTCCATTTGCTCAGCTGAAACACTTCAGGTTTCTGTAGGGGGATCCTCCAGCCTAAACTGAAGGTTTCTGACATCCCAGATCTATGGAATTAGGAATACCTTGCATTTCTTGGACAGTATATATTACTTTGCCTATTTCTGCATCTTAATACAAACGCTGAATTTTAATCAAAAGAACGTGTAGCTTTCCCACAATTTATCGTTTCACTGGAATTTAGCATAACAGAAGTTTGTGTAGCAATTATTTTTTAAAGCGTACAATAGTTTGTAGTGGCTGGTATCACACACTTTATGTTCTGCCCCAAGCAATTCAAAAACATAGAATTTATCACTTATAACTGCTAATTTAGAGCAGGTTACATGCTATGACTCCAGCCTGTGATGATACCAAGGATTGCCGCAGCCCAGGTGCAGGACCTTGCACTTGGCTTTGTTGAACTTCAAGAGGTTCACACAAGCCCACTTCTCAAGCTTGTCGATGTCCAGCTGGATGCTGGATGGCATCCTGTCCCTCTTGCATGTCAACTGCTCCACTCAGCTTGGTGTTATCTGCAAACTTATTGAGGGTGCCCTCAATCCCACTGTCTATGTCATCGATGATGATATTAAACAGCACTGGTCCCAGAACAGACCCTGAGGGACGCCACTTATCACTGATCTCCACCTGGACATCAAGCCATCGACCAGGCAAGACTTGCCCTTGGCGAAGGCATGTTTCAAATCACCTCCCTGTCCTCCACGTGCCTTAGCATATCTTCTAGCACGATCTGTTCCATGATCTTCCCAGGCTCAGAGGTGAGGCTGACAGGTCAGTAGTTCCCAGGGTCCTCCTTTCTACTCTTTCTAAAAATGGGTGCAATGTTTCCCTTTTTCCAGTCACCAGGGACTCCATCAGCCAGCCATGACTTTTTAAATATCATAGAAAGTGGCTTGCCAACACAATGCCACAAAACCTTGCACAGTAACTTAAGATGAACTGGTAAGCAGCAGCAGCAGCAACGGCTGCTTTAAAATAAATACCTTTGTCCCCTATAGAACATATGGGCTGTCGTTTCCCTCAGAAGTGGCTCCACCTGCCACAGGACAGTTGCAGAGCCTGGCCCAGGCTGCCCAGAGCAGTTGTGGAGTCTCCTTCTCTAGAGAGATTCCAAACCCACCCAGACAGTGCAATCCTGGGCCCCCTCCTCTGGGTGACCCCGCTGGAGCAGCGGGTTTGGACCAGATGATCATCTCTAGAAGTCCCTTCCAGCCTCCACCACTGAAGACTTACAAGCCCCAACTCAACATTGGAAGCATAGCACTAGTAAACCATTCCTATTGGCAACAGTATCTCAAGAGGTCTGGAAATTGCACTTAAGTCTTTTGCATTCAAGTATCCTACAGTCTCATTGTATCTTTCTGTGGTAAGTTCTCTTCTTACATCTGAAGTTTAAAAAGGTTTGATTCAGTCTGCAGGCTCTCACGCTTTCCAGAAGGAATACTCTTCCCTTCTAGATGTATGGGACTTGACCATGTAGCCCTTAAGAGTCTGCTCATGCAACAACAGAAAAAAAGTGATAGAGGAACCAACGAGGAGAGGT
>VWZK01008318.1:0-119940 GCA_013396935.1 Baryphthengus martii
GTAAGCATTGGCTCAGTAGCAGCCAAAACTCAAACAGGATATTATGAACTGTTAGAAAGGGTATAAAGAACAAAACACAATTTTACAGCATATATGAGTCTATAATGCTAGCACAACTACTCAGAAAAAAAAAAAAAAAAGATACAGGTAACTAGAAGATTTGCAGAGAAAGGGGACAATACTTAAAGGAAATGAGAGATATGGTGCAGCTTACACATGGGAGAGTTTAGAAATACTAGAAACTCTCTGTTTGCAGGAGAAACACATCTATTACATCTTAATTGATCTGGAGAAAATTAATAGAGAATGGCTATGTCTTGAGTTTTAGAAACAAAAATATCAGAGAATGTCCAAAGAAATTATCAGGCCAGAAATGTAAGAGACAAGATGAAATACTTTTTGGCACAGGATACTGTTTACTTTTGGATGTCACAACCAGAGGATGTCTATACCAAAAGTATAAATAAACCCACTTTTGCTAGGTAGCTATTAAACATGGTACTCCAAATCTGATCTCCTCAGTAGGTTCCCAGGACACCAAGTAACAAAATGTTGCACGGCATGCTAGGGGAAAGACCTTATTACACTTCTCCCATTCTTTCTGTTTCTGACGCAGAAAGCTACAACTGATCATAGTCATGTAGAGGCTTCAGCTTTATTCATCTTTGTACTGAAGAAGACGTGGTGCCCAGGTCTTCACCCAGAAGCCAATGTTTACAGAGTCATCACACAGATATCCTCTACTTATGAAACTACTTGGGCCTCTTTTATTGGACGAAAAAAATAGCAGCAGCAACATTCGTTATGTGAAACTCCCAATAGCTGTTGAAAAATTCATTGCAGTGAGAATTCAAGAGAGTAATTTACCTCACTGATCTTCCTTTCTTTCAAAAGTTGAAGATTTTTATCTCTGTATCTAGCTTCACAGATTCTGTGCTAATGATAAAATATTCTATTTAGACCTTAGAATTAGGTCTTTTGGGCCAAGATGTAATATTATAGGACTGAAGGAGGGACTTCCACTGGGTCGGCTGCTCAGTGAAGTCAATGGTAAAGACAGACAAGCTTTAAAAAATATGTGTATACAGTAGTACCTTTCCATGACATTTGAAGCTAGTGCTGGTAATGCTTTATAATTATAAAATACATTCTAGATCTATCTAAGAGTATATGATTCCACCACAGACAAAATATGTAAAGTATATACAGCAATGTCACAGGTTAGGGCTGGGGTGGCAATTAGACAAATGGCAGATGCTCTCTATTAATCCCTCTCCCTTCCCAAAGGGGAAGACATAGGGAATAAGGAAGAGAAACTTAGAGACTAGAAAACAAAACAAAAAAAACTTCAATGAAATAATAATGATAAAATGAAATATATACTAATATACACAAAACCAGTATCGAACCCAACACCCTTGATGGCAATTACGTCAACATCAGCATTGGTGCTCTGGAGAAGGCATTTGGGAACTCCCAGACCAGACTCAGCAGCAGACAGGAACCAGATTCAAGAACTGGGTTATGGAACTGGATTCAAAAGAAGAACGGACAGAAAAAGAAGGCAGAAGAACAGAGAGAAGCCTCCTTGGACACAAGCCATTGAAGAAGAGAGCTTGACCCTTGTGGTCCCTCAGCTTTACACTGAAAGAGCAATACCCTGCCGGTCAGTTCAGGGTCACCTGTCCTGGCCACTCCTCCCTGCAGGTGCTGCCTTTTACTTTCTGCACCCCCAACATGGCACACAAGATTTAGCAGTGACCTTGGTCTCCATAGGAGGGTTAGTCTCCATAGGAGAATTAGTCCTGATCTAGCTCAAACCACAACAAGTAGAAAAGATTATTTTAGTTTTCTGTGATGGGAAATGATTCCTGGATTAGGTGATTAATTGCATAAGCAAAGTGTCTTGCAAAAAAATAAGCCTGTGGGACACAGAACATTCTGACAGGAAAGAATTCAATACAAAGGTGACAGCATGAATAATTAGCATACCAATATGAATCTGTCAGTCATATAAACATGGAATGCCAGGTTGCACTTTGCTTTAAAAAAAGAACAGTTTACTTTTCTGAAATAAGAACTGACAGCAGCAAAATCCAGTTGATTGGTACATATAGATGGCAGTTGAGATAAGGGAGATATAACCGGATAAAAAAAATCTTTATGTGAAACAGACTATTTTCTACTATATCCACAGTATTAAAATGCTATTTTCTGACCTTAAGGCTTTGGGCTGCTTGTAAAAAGTAGCAGGAGCTAGATACTATGCACAAAAACCAGCCTCCAGTGTACAGCCATGAGCAATTTCAATACATATTCTGATCCTGACTCAAGACAAATACATCAACATAGAGCTTGAGATCAATTTCTTTTCCCAAGCGGAAATTCTCGAAAGTTTAGATTAAAACAAAACAAAAACAAAACCCACCAACAAAATGCTCTGCCATATTTCACACACACAAAAAAGTAATAATTTCCGTAGTCTGCAGGTCAAAGGCTTTCTCTTCAGGTTTGGAGACATGAGAAGCATCTAGACTCTGTGGTAATAGAGGCTGAATAAAATTCTGACAATGAAAGACAGGAGTCTAAACAAAGCTGCTCTGTGTTCACAGATAGAACTGCAATATTTTTAGGTCTCATTAAGGATGCCTGACAAAATGTATCATTATACAAGTGTTACTATAACCACAGACAAAAAGGGTGTGGTTTTCAGTCCTTCCTCCTCCCCTCCTTCCACCCCCAACAATTTGGTCCAAGTTCCAATTGATTTGTCTTTTACCCTTTTCTCCTTCTTTTGGGTTTCTTCTCTCCAGTTTTCTGTCATCTTTGTTCAGAATGGAGTTGGTTTTAATGGCTGTTATTGTCTAGTGTCTCAATCCCAGAGTCTAATTTACCCTTTGCCTTACCTTCTTGGGCATCCCACACACCAGCTCAGTGAGAAACAAGAACACGAGGCAAAACCACTGCTAATCAGCAGGGAACACCAGTTTGCCTTTCTGGCATAGCAGTGTGTTATTAGTACAATGTTACAATTCACCGAAAGTACATATGCCAGCCCAGGATTTCCCTGTCTTTATCGTCCATAAAAGAAAATGTGTGCTCTACAGCAAGAGTGGTGAAGGACCTTTCCTCTGTCAGAGTAATCTGGAAATAAATCCATTAAGTAACACTCTGAACACATGAAGTTAGACACAACAAATTAGTTTCTTCAGCCTACAAATGCTACCTCTACATATATTCCTACCACTACAAATCCTACTCCACAAAATGAAATTATCTGAACAGTTTAGTGAGACAACAAACATTCTACCAACACCCACCATCTGTATTGGTCTTAAAAGAGTAGAAGATTTATAAACAGCTTCAGTCCCAAGTGCTCACTGTATGTGTGAGAACAAATTATTTTCAGACAATAGCCTGAAGGGAATATGGGAGATTTCATCAGTAGAATATTTTTTTCCGCCTGCCTCAGGAAAGCTAAGGAAGACTCACATTTTAATGTTAAAAATCTCCAATCTCTGAACCCTTTTATCGTAGCTACTCTTTTTTAAGAGCCATTGCACTGGGGAAGGGTAGTTACCTCTGGTGTTTTTATACTAAGCCTTAGTTTCTAAGTTTCCAAGTACCATAGAACTCATTTTTATTTGTCACTTTTTGGAGTAATGATTCAACTACAAGATACAAAAATTGACTTTAGGACATCCATGTTTTTGAACAGGAGTGTGTGTGGAAAAATTCAGGCTCTAAGCCTTTTCCTTTCCTGTTTACATAGACAGGAAAGGGTTTTCACCTTTAAGAAGTCCAGTAAAAGGCTAGAAGGCACTTTTAGCATGAGATTGCTACCTGTTGCCAACCCTAAATTCTTCTTCAAAGAGAATAATGATGTTGGCAGATTAACATGGTTAGAGAAATTGCTGGATGATCAACTATCACCATTGTGGATGCAATAGCACAATATGGATACAGAAACCCTGTCCATCCCCCTGCCTTGACTCAATGACCAGGAAAGGAGTAGCAGTTCTAGCTGCCAACTTCTTTATCATTTCTACATAAAAGTTGTATTTTAAACATTTATGTGAAAATCTACTTGCTGGATAATAGTTTCTTTTCAAAAGTAAAAAATGCCCAATCTTTCCAAAGCAATATTCGAAACATTAAGAAAAAAAGACAGTGACATTATTTTTCACAACCTGTTTTCTCAGTGAGTGGCGTCTCATGTTCTAGTCTTTTTAACACAGACAGCTATTGCCAGTGGTTAGAATATCTTCTTGATATAGCCACCAAGCTACTCATGCTACAATACTGGAGGTTAAAGGAACAGTTCACAGAAGCAGTAAAATTAATATCCTTGAGTGTTCCAAGATGCTTTTACCGAAATCTGAACACCCTTACTGAAAACTGGATCTTTGTACTGAATATTAAGTTTCCCTGACTAAATACATTCGGAGTGCATAAAACTCTGCTGAATTACTTGCAGGTTTTTTTTTCAGATAAGCAGGAATGAGGGGCTTGTCAAAGCAGCAAGAAAGAAAAGCCTCATATCATTAAGTGTAATTAGGAAGTTCTCCACATTTGGATTTCCCACTTTATTAGCTGTCTAGGGATTGCTTAATCTCCTGCTTGCTTAGTTTAAAGAATCAGAGACAAAACCAGCAATCAATAATTAAATTACATTTTTTTGAAAACATTTTAGGAATGCATATAGTAAGGCAACAATGACAACTTTCAGGGTCTTGACCATCTGTCTTGGCATTCAAATTCTACCCTCTTGCCCAGACCACTTACTACACAGCTGTTTCTAAGCCACATTGAAGAGAAATAAGATAAAGTGAATACTTTAAATAAACTTGCAGCCTTATATCACAGCATTAAATAGACAGTATCATCTCCAAAATTTTATTTTCATCTAGAAAAACAGAAGATATTATGGAGATACTTCCATACCTACCCAAAATAATTACTCTCATAGGGTTTTGATTGCCTGATTCCCATGGTCAGTATTTTTAAACTCCTGCTTTCTGCTATAAGAATTGCTTATCTTTGAAGACCTGTGCATCCTTTCTTCATCTGAGACCATGGAGATGGAACATCTATAGTAAAAAATTCTTCGTCTGCAACTGAGTTAAGAGACTTCTAAAAGGAATGTAAAAGGATGTGTCTAGGAGTGCAAGTCCTGTCTTGGAAAATGTATGCAAAAAAAAACCCAAATTCACATGAGAGGATATTTTAAAAATACAATTTTAGGATCTTGCTGATAGGAGTCTGTACTGGTTTTGGCTGGGGTAGAGTTAAATTTCTTCATAGTGGGTGTTATGGGGCTATGTTTTGAATTTGTGCTGAAAACATTGTTTTCAGGGATGTTTTAGTTACTGCTGAGCAGTGTTCCCTCCAACCCCAATATTCCAAAGTAATATTCCATACCATGTGATGTCACGCTCAGCATATAAGGCTAGGTGAGAAGAAGGAAGGGGGGAACATTCATAGTTACGGCATTTGTCTTCCCAAGTAACCATTACTTACGATGAAGTCCTGCTCTCCTGCGGATGGCTGAACATCTGCCTGCTGATGGGAAACAGTGAACAAATTCCTTATTTAGCTTTGCTTGCACTTGTAGCTTTTGCTTTACCTATTAAACTTTCTTTATTTCAACCCACGAGTTTTCTCATTTTTTTCCTTCCAGTTGTTCTCCCCATCCCACCAGCAGGGAGTGAACGAGTAGCTGTGCAGTGTTTAGCTGCTGGCTGGGGTTAAATCATGACAAGCTCATAATGGGATGGTTATAAGGATCAGGTAGCCTAGAGGAAAGTATAAATGCCAAGTATCCTCATGAAAAATTGCAAATAATACTTTCCAGGAATTCATCTTAAAAATAAAAAATGAAAAGGCAAGCATGAAAATCTCTCTCAGTTGACAGACAACAACAACAAAAAAAAAGAGACCAATGAGAGAACTGAGCCATTGCTGCTAGAGTAGTATGCAAGAAGTGGCAAGGCACAGACAGCTCTACAGACTGGAATGTGATGCCCTGCAGGAGCTATGTTGGTAGCCAGTCGCTACAGTCCTTCCTCAGATGCACTGTTCCATCTAAACACATCAGACAATGTTCCTACCAATGGTATATTCCATTAATGTTCTATGTGTATGCATGTATTTTATGTATGTGCATAACATTTATTACATACCTACAAGAACATACAGTATATATGGCAAAATGTTTTTGTGTTATGCCCTAAAGCCAGGCACTACAGAAGTGAGAAACTAGGAACAAGGTAGAGTTGACTATGTATTTTTAATCCTTGTGGGGAATTGTAACTGAAACAGAAGACCAGACAAATATTTTAAGACAATTTACCACCTTATGCTGTCCCAAGAGCAACAGAAAAGTTGATGTTCTGAAGGCATCCAGCTTAGTATAAGAGAGTCCTTCCTTGAATTCTTGCTAATAGTCTATAGTAAGTGACATCTTTAAAGTAAGAATCTCTAGGTCCTGGCCCAGTATTTTAATAAATTGATTGCTGATTCTTAGTTGTGTTAAACCATCGGCTATGAGCAGAACTATTCAAGTTCCTTAAAGATTTAAGAACATAAACCTGCTTTGAGAGGAGAATCCTGTCAGAGTCCACCTATGAAATGTGTGAACCCATTTATTGAAAAATACATATAAGCAATCAAACAATTGCATTTCCAAAGTGTAGTGATTCAAAAGTGTAATAAGGAAAAGAAACTGTTACTGTAAGAGATCAGTCAAAACATTTGTTTGAGACACTTTTTTACAGAAATAGACATTCTAAGTGAGCAACTTTCATGTTTTTGTGGGAAATTTACACTGAAAATGACAATTTTTTTCCTAAGAAAAAGTTCCATCTCCAAGGTTTTGGGTTTGGGGGTTTTTTTTAGAAAATTAAGAGGAAAAAAAATGTTAAAAGGCAGGTTTTCCACAGCAAAAAAAAAAAATAAATCTTCCTATTACTACAGAAAATAACAAGAGTTATCTGATGAAATCCTGCTCACACTCATGAAAATAACACAAGAAAGCATTTGCCATGCACAGTTTCTGCTTTGCATTGTAATTTATGATTACAAACTCAGCCACTGAACATCAGTCAGTAAGCAGGACACGGTAAATGGAGAAATTGACCAGTCATTAAGCAATATGGTAATTATACCTCTCATAAATGAAAGATGATCATCCCTTTAGAAATAGTACACAAAGAAAGTAATTTTGCCATCAATTCGTGAATATTAGCTATGGTATAGTACTCTTTGGTATAGTATAGTACAGCAGAGCATAGCACAGCTAAAGAGCATGCAAAATCTGTCTTCATATAAAATAAACTGAGAGGTTGAGTCTAAATTAGAAAAAAAATATATATGCCACATTGATGATAAACATAATTAAAAAAAAAACCAAAAAGGATAAAAATGATGATAAAAATCTAAGTACCTTCCACAAAGTTCCAAAAGAGTTAGTTACCAAATGTGAATGTTAGTATTTGGAACTTGTCTAAATAACTAAGATGCATTCTTTACAAATTCTATTTAGCTACTACCTTTTGCTTTCGTCCCTCTTCTTCCCTCTTTGCTACTGCTGTTCAAAACTCATCTGGTGATATATGTTGCATCCACAAAATTAAATTAGTCTAAATAATTTCACCTCACAAAATTAATTGCCTTCCTCTCTTGTCTTCACAATGTCTCTGGAACATGCTGAATTATTGAGAAAGGTCAGCTCATTTGCAACAAGATTCTTATTCTGCCAAATGAGCCTGTTTGGCACTAGAAACAGGAGGAAGGTTTTGTGATTTAGTGCATAAAAACAAAGCTTTTGGTTTTTTATAAGGAGTGACATACACAAAAAAGCTCAGGACAAAATTACTTACATTTGGTTTCCAACCTTAAAACAATGCTTTGTTGATGTAACTGGCAATCTCAGAGCACTTTACGAAGGAGATTAGAAGGATGGGAATTGTGAGGTTGAGAGAGGAACTCATTTCTCCAAGCTGGGCTGTGCTATAGCCAAACTAGAAGGCAGGTCTCCACAAACCCAGTTCAATCTCAACATTCAGCAACCAATAGGCTTTTGCCTGTCACTGCTCTAGGAAAAAGTGTAAGATTAGCTAAGAACATACTTTTCCTTACTTATTTTTTCAAGTAAATATAACTTATTCAACACGTTCAAAACCAAAACCCATTGGTTTTAAGAATACTGAAGAAGGTTAGCGTAGCACAAAAATGTGTAGCAGTCAAGCGGTTTAATAGATCAGCTCAATTAAAAGAAAAGGCAATATGCTAAAACAAAACTTGTACAACTTGGCTGTCTTTTCTACAATTTACAAAATGTATCACCTGAAGAATCTTTGGCACTGCAGATCAGCCACAGACGAAGCAGTACCAGCATACTTGAAATACTGTGTGCTAGGAGAAGCAAAAACTGATAAATACCTCTCTTACCCTTGCCCTTTACTTTTCCTCCCTTTCACAGCACACCTAAGGTTATACAAAGCTTAAAAATTAGAGATTTTTACCAAAACTTTGAACTAAAAAACCACCAGGAAATAGTTTTGAAAATAATTTCTAACTTTTAGTTATTCTTCTGCTCATTAGTTGCCACATTAAAAGAACACAAGTTCGTAAGAAAAAGCTTGCTTGAACTCTACTAATTCCCTAGTATTACTTCATAAATAAGAAAATAATGTAGCCCAGAAAATACATTTCTGTAGATCAGACCCCTATAAGGGAGCTAGCACATCCTATTACATAAGAAGATCAAAGCAAGGAAAATACATTCAGCACTACAAATTATTCCTAGAATTATGATGAACACAGAAATCACGGCCTGATGCATATCTAAATTATATCTGGTCTTCCTGGATTATCTCCACTTGTGCTGGTGTTGGCTGGGGTAGAGCTAATTTTCTTCAAAGTGGCTGATATGGGCCTATGCTTTGGATTTGTACTGGAAATTGTGTTGATAACACAGGGATCTTTTAGTTACTGCTGAGCAGGGTTTGCACAGAATCAAGGCGTTTTCTGCCTCTCCCCCCACCCCACCAGTGAGTAGACTGGGAGTGCACAAGAAGCTGGGAGGGGATGCAGCTGGGACAGCTGACCCCAACTGACCTAAGAGATATTCCATATCATATGACATCATGCTCAGCATATAAAATAGGAAAAAGGTTGGCTGGGGGGCTGCTGCTTGAGGACTGGCTAGGCATTGGTCAGTCACTGGTGAGCAATTGTTTCCATTTGCACCGCTTGTCGTGCTTGTCGTTTATTTCTCTCCCTTTATTATTTTCCCTTTTTTTTTTTTTATTTAAGTTATTAACATGATTTTATTTCAACCCATTTTTTTTCTCACTTTTACCCTTCCAATTCTCTTCTCTCCATCCTTCTGCAGCAGGTAGTGAGCAAGTGGCTGCATGGTACTTAGTTGCCAGCTGGGATTAAACCACAACACCACTATAACTGATTTCTGGTAGATTTTTTGTGATTTTAGGTAATTTAAATGATCACTCTTTAGTCTGGAAGGCAGGAATTTAGAGCAACTCCCCAGAAATCAGAGTAATTTTGGAACATCAATGTAAATGAATTTGGAAATTGTCATGAATACCTAATCTAGCATCTGCATATCCTTTTGTTTTTTGTTACAGTGACTTCTCTGGAGAGTTTAGACTATACCTCTTTTTTAAGTAAATATATTTTCTGTAATAATCCACTGTGCTAGAGCATTTTTCAGTTTTATTATTACTACTACTTGCAATGTTCAATTCTTCCTAATTCATTAATCTGCTCTGGTTAATCTATTTGTTTCACAGAGGTTATGGATATTAAATGTGATTTCCTTCTTCTAAAAGCCTCAAAATGAAATTATTCTGCTTGTGTTTAAACTCTAAGTAATAAAGAAATATGAGTATAGCAGGAAAGCTTCTTCGGCCTTGTGAATAAAGCTAGTGTTCTAAAAAGAACAATTTACTGAGCAGGCATAAACAGAGCTGGTTTTTACAGAATCATTTACAGCAAACTTGTGGGGAAAAAATACTTGTTTTCTGGATGGCTTGGAGGAAGGAAATTACAGTTAACATATTTCTAGGAAATCTTCCAATAGAAAAACTAACAAAATTAACCTCTTCATTGCTCATCCTCTTGTGTTGCTTTTCCTATCACAGCTTTTTGTCATAATGACCCAAAAATCTCTAAATCAATTTGTAATCAGTCATATTTTCTCACATTTTTTTTGGACTGCAATTCAGCTTGCTGAAGATCCACCAAGTATGTGATCTTCAGCAGTCAGTAGAAAATTGGCCAGTCAACTTCAGGCTATCATTCCTTGGGCTGGCTACAGGAATGAGTCCTTTTATGCTGAAAAATTCTAATTCTGAATCATAAAAGTCAAAGATCAAGTACTCTTGCTCTTACATAAATAATATTCTTTCAACATGAATATAGGAAAAAATCAAATTAATAAGAACTGTTTCACAAATACATAGCATAGCAGAAATAAGAAAGTCCAATGGTTTGCAGAAAAAGGTGCAAGAGACTGATTGACTCCTTGAAGCCACAAATTAAATTTCACTGGTATGGTCACAGTTGTTTTTCCTTTCATTCCAATTCCAAAGAAGAAAGATCACATAACACAGAAACAGAAACTTAGCATTAGGGAGAAGAGACAGGAAAAGGAAAAAAAAAAGTTTGGCAACAGTGATTAACTTTCATTGAAAAAATAATTGTTCTTAAGACAAGTGGCTGAGTCACTATCCCTGGAGGTATTTAAAAGATGTGTAGATGTGGTGTTAAGGGACATGATTTAGTGGTGGACTTGGCAGTGCTGTGTTAACAGTTGGACTTGATGGTCTTGAAGGTCTCTTGCAACCACAATGAATCTGTGATTCTAAGTGTCTTTTCTATTAACTTTACTAGACTTACAAACAGGCCTACAGGAATTTCAAGTGGCAACAGCAGCTATACATTAGTTTCAAGAGTGGAGGTTCAGAACCTGCAAGATCTAATAAAATCCATTCTTTTCATCTCTGATTTATGTGACCTTATAATTCTGTTGTTAAATGTAATTTCTTTTTTTTTTTTCTTTTTGTAACAAAAGCATTATTAAAGCAATTTAAAAGACAAGTAGAATATGGGTAGGTAAGCATGCATGAGTGCACATATATGTATGTAAGTTGCTAGTTCATCTCACCTATGACATTAAACAGGCACTTGAGCAGTTGGAGAAAGATAAATAAGGCAGAGGTGCCTGGAATTACAATTGCAAACAATTTGTCTCCCACTGAAGAAAATAAAGAACGTACAGCGGTTAGAAAAAAAAATATTAATTCAGTGAAGATTTCACACTAATTTGTGTCAGCGACGGCAAGAAAGAATGTAAAAAGGGGAAGAATAATAGCAGAAAACTAATCACAATAGCCCAAGAAAATTTTTATTGTATTGCATCTCATTTCACTCTGCCTTTACCTCCTCTCCAGATATACTGCTATCAGGTAGAAGAACCACTTGAATCAGTCCACTTAATTTTTTTCCAAAAATTGCCAGGATCACACTTTGTATAATGCATTTTCCTCTCAAAGCTCTAGCTGACCAAGAAAGCAAATGAATAAGAATTATTTTTCACAGAAAAACTGTGCCCTACAAATTACATTTTGCCACCACTATTCAACCCCTTCAGTCATGTTCTATGTGCGGCAGCTAAAAACCAGAGGGCTAAGCTATGCTGGTGACAAGGGAAATGAAGTGTATTTAACTTTTGAGGAGGATCAGAAGATCAAACTCTGAATGGCTAAAGAAATGCTGCTGATTCTTTTTTTATCAAAGAAGAATAAAAGTGTTTGTATACAAAACAACTTGTGAATATTACCTGTAATTCAGAATACTCTTCATTTCTATTTAATGTTAATTTCCTATAACTCATACCTAGACCTGCTGAGTTTTACTTTATTCTGAAAGTAGTTTCAATGGAGTTGTACCTCAGCACCGTAATCTAGAAGAAATCTTCTCCCTGATCAGTTCTTTGGATCTGATTGTCCCCAGCCTTATGGCCCCCTCTAGCAATCATGGAGCGACATACAACATTTTTGCTTTTGGCCTACCCCTTTGCTGCAACATCCTTACTCACATGCTTGTGAAGCTGCCCAATATCCCACAAGTCATTTTCATTTGGTGCCAGGAAGAAGACTTTTGCATTCACAAGCAATAATCAGAAATCAAGTTCAAACTGAGTATTCCAGCTGTGTTTTAAGCCTCACAAATAAAAGCAAACTGTTCAAAATCCAGGTAGGCTGGCATTGTCATGACAGCAGCACAATGCTAACAAGCAGCCATAATAAACAAGATAGTGTTGAGCATCCTTACATTGTAAAAAGAGTCCTGCCATAGAAGAAGATATCAACAGGAGATATCAGGAGTTATCAAAGCCAATGAAAAATTATGGATCACCAAAGCTGCTGCTGACGGATCTTCTCTTCCAGCTGGGGACTGGAGGAAGTAGGCATGGAATGAGGTCATTAGGCTAAGTCTAATCAAGCAAGCAAATCCAAAACCAAAAGCAAACTTAGCAATGCCCTCAGTGCTACGTGCAAAAGAAAGGAACCACACAGGACAGGTCTTGTGAAGTGGAACTGCTGCAATTCACAACAATGCCATGAGCTGTCAGGCTCAATAGCTATGCTGTGCCGGCTGCTATTTTGCTACAAATCCCTACTTGTGCACTACTACTGAAATTCCCTGGCTCTCTTTCCTACAGTGCACAGATGGATTTAGTGGAAGAGTGACTTCAGCTGAAAACTCCAAGCACACCTGAAGACCTGTAAAAAATTAAATCATTGTCTGGTAAATAACATTTTTAAGTATTTCTGTGAAGCTGGGAATGGGGAATATCTAATAGCTACAAGTTTGACCGCTGCTGACTGTACAAGCACAAAGTTGTTATCAGTTGAAAGGCAAAAGAGAACAGCAAATAGCAGATGACCAGAAAGCAGTCACTCTAAAATTGAGTAGTCTTACCTAGATGAAAATGCAACATTCCGACTGCAAATATGTATAAGCTGGAATGGCCAAAAGTTAACACAAGAAATCATGTGCCTGTAATAGTTTTAGAAGAAAATGCCAGAATAGTTACACTCTACAAATACCTTATTTTTCTACAAGAGACTGAGACTGTCCTTTTTACAGCTCCTTTGCATAAATTTCACCACAGTCAAGAAGGTTTTGCTGCTTAGAGGTAATTAATACAAACGTTTTCGCCAAACATTTCACCACAAACCTGTGGAACTTATTTGAGAATGCTGATGACCTTCAGTTGACCAAATTTAATTCAGTACATGTACAGTCAATACAAATTTTGATGGAGAAGCACAGCTGACTTCATTGTCCAAGTGAATTTCCTCTCTAGGCAAGAGCAATTACTGGCTGCCTAACCTCTTTTCTTAATTATTTCAAATGTTAGCAAGGTAAGTGCTAAAGGGCAAGCCAACCTATTTCTTTGCTGTAGTCTTTAGATGTAGGAGGACCTGGGTTTGCTCCAACTGATTGTACCAGACGGCCTCTCTAGGGTCAGTAAGAATGAAAGCCAGACCACAGAGAATTTATTCTAGAAAATATTTACAGTCCTCTCCAAGGGAAATATTTCCCATGGGAGGCTGATCCTGTTGCTCAACATTTTCCATGTGGTGTTCTGTGTTCCACTTCTCAAAACAAAACAGCTCCAGATACTCAGCCACCTCTTCTGCCAGATTTGGATGCCTGCTGCAACACAGCAGATAACATCCAGCTTATTGAACAAGCAACTAACGAGGTTGTCCATTATGCTAATAGTACTCCATAGGTTTTTTTTCTTCTTATGCATGAAGGTGGGATGCAGAAGAGCACAGTGTATAAAAAGTTCATGACAGGAATGGAATACTTCCTCAGTTTCCTCAGGGTACCCCTGAAGAGGAAGACAGGAATCAATTCATTTCTGTGCTGCAAAAGTGACACTTTTGTTCCCATACTGTGTTGATGGTCAGGTTGACATTTCACAAACACAGACTATACAAACCCTCATGATTTTTGTTTAAAGCAGGTCTCAAGGACTCAATCTACCTATAGGTTTGCCTGTATAATGAGATGTTGATTAGTACTGACTTCTCACACTGTGACTAGGAATGCATTGAGGAGAACAATTTCCCTTGGGGGCACTGTAGAGGATTAGGGAAAGACACTTAGGAACAGTATCTCCAGAACACCCAATACACAGTGGCGAGCAATTTTCCAAGACAGCGAGGTAGAATAAGCTTTATTCCTGTGAGAAAAGAGGAAAAAGACATTACTCTACTGCTCTCAAAGTCAATATATGACCCCTAGTTTGCAGCGTTGATGCAGAACTACTGCATATTGCACATTTTTTCAGGGGAACTTACTGCTGAGACAGAATTTACACACGTGGCCAGAATGCGACTCCAGGAAGCAGCAGAGTAAGTAGATCCTTTATGTTTCTATACAGGGGAAGTTATGGTAGATCCTATATAGTATGCTGTTGCTATGTTTGCACTTTGCTGCACTCTTGGCAGTACTGTGTGAAAGAAATATGGTCCCTGTGTCTTTGATGAAACAGGAAAAGGAGTAATAGAACTGAATTTGGGAGAGCTGGTAGGAAGTAACAAAAACATGAGACACAAGGACTTGGGCAGCTGATGTGGGAATGTGAAACACTTCAGTTTAGGTAAAGGATACTGCCTGGAGTTCGAAGTTTAGGTGTAAAGCTGAAAGGTATAGGGCATGGGTCTGGGTTTGTGCTTTCTGGCTTTTTTTTTCCTGAAAATCTTGAGTGAAGCTTCTAGAGTCAAGAACTGAGTGTCCAAATTTTTGCAATAACTAATCAGTTCAGTATTCCTCACTCATTGAAATTACCATTTGAATTCTTTCAACACTTAAACTCATGGAGATTTTCTTTACCACAGTTAATTCAACTTCTTGTATTTTGCCTATGATTTAGATCATTTATTACAGGTCAGATATCTTTGCCCAGGTATGGTATTCTCTTAGTCTATCTCACTGGCCTATTTTGGACAATATGATACAACAAGGAGCCCTATTTACTACCCTCTGGGCAGCACCTCAGTGATATTACAAAAAGAATGCACCTAAATTACTCAACTGCTTATTCTTCACTGCCTCCCCAAAGTCCCCTCTATACATGCCCAAAAGGCAAAGAAATATATCCTACAGCTCACTGGGAAGCTAACTTAAAGAGTGATTCAATCCATTCAGCACTACTACAGCCTCTACTGACTCTGCTTCTTACTCTCTTGAGAACATGGCACAAAGCCTACCTACTACTATTCCCTTCCTCAGAGTCACCTCCATGGAGAGGATGAAAGATGATCCAGATGGAAGATTTGAGACTCAAAATGGAACTGTGGGATTAACTCCAGTGGTTTTCCTGTGACAAGAACCTGCAGTGCATGCGTAGGTTCTAGACATGCTGTACCAACAGGTGGTTTTCAGCAGAGCTGCTAAACCTGGAGTGGGCTGATAAGAACTGAGAACCATATAAAAATGGCCACAGTTGCAGTCATTCAAATTAAAACCGCAGTGAAGACCTGACAATTAAAATGCAGACACTACTTCCACTGGGAAATACAGCAGGGAGGAAGGGGCACACAAGAATATTTGATTTTTGTATGAAGCCTTTGTTTAAAAAAATGTAGAATGTGTCATTTCTGATAGGGGTATTGAGTAGCTCCCACTGCTGTGATATAGTTGAAATCTCTGATGATGACAAGTAGTAGCTCTAAATTATCGAAGCATGGAGCAGATTAGCACTAAAACATATTTTCTCCCTAAAGACTGCAGCCTATTGAATAACAAAGGTTTGTTAGCTGAAGTCCTTTGCAATCAATCCTTACAAAATGCATGCATTCCCAATGCCAGCTGTTGTTAACATATTAACAAGAAAATTGATTTCTTAGATGTGAAAACATCAGATGTTAAATTTCCTCATTTTTCCTTTTCTATCAATATAGAAATCACTGCATATAAAAATATTGTTTGCTCCAAATAATAATAGTACTTAGTGTGGAATAAATGCAAATAAGTAAAAAGAACTAGAAAGTATTCTTTTTTTTTTTTTTTTTTTTTTTTCCAAAGACACAACTAAAAGAAACCCCTGCCATTTTACCCATGTTTAAGGACATCTATGCTTAGGGCTACATAGTGTTTCAACAAAAATCAGTGTCTGCGGAACATGCAAATAGCTTTACAGGCACAAAAGTTGGCGCTGTAAGAAAAAGATGGACACATTTTAATTTTATAAATGTTTCTTGATTTCAATTACACATTACAGATTGAGAAGTGAAATTAGAGAGCAGCAGGATGTATTTATTTGTCTGAAAGATTCCAAATCTGTAGTTAACAGAAATGTTAAAAGGAAAGTGTGCACTAAATGAAATGGCAGCAGCAAAAATAAGCAGATCTGAATTCATCTGGAATAAATTCATATGGAAACAGCTTTAACAAAAAGCAATCTCAGTCCTGGGATGTTCAGCTAAGGCCACTAATTACCTCTGCAAAGACCGGGCAAAAGACTATTTAAAAAGGAAGCTTGATAATGAAACTTAAAGAAAGGCAATATAAAACAAATCTGTCAACAAAAACGAGATGAGAATGCATTTTTCCCATGCACTCTCCACAGCTCCTGAAAGTGCCTGCTGCTGGCAATGAATGAAATAAAAGGGGAGGAGAGAGAATAGAGAGAAAGAGGTATTATCTTACCGGTGGACGGAGCTTATTGCTCCGCTCCCTTCATGACGCTGGGAACTCACAAGCCTATAAAATGTGCCTTGGCTTCCAGTTCTCTTCTGCTTCAGCAAAATCAAAAGCAAGAGGTGGCCGTGCAGAGAAAGAATGGGATGCTGTTCTACCCAGAGGTAGCTCTCCTGATTTAGCTGTTACAGCATTTCTCACAGTTTGAACAGCGTAGCCAAAGCTTTTTCTGACAGATCTCTCCTTCCCAGTACCTGTTGTGCTCCCTTACTGACCTTTTTTCTTCCTTTTTTTCCTCTTCCTATCTGCTGGTGGGGATTTTGGAGGGTTGGGAGAGGGAGGTGGGAGAGGCTCCTCATTCCTGGAAGAGAGGAGAGGAACATCCAAGATGACTTCTGTCCCCACAACCAATTGGAACATGACCATGAGCAGCAGGTGGAATACGAGCCTTGCTGCAGCAGATGATCCCTGGGGACAGATGCTGGGAGTGCCAGCTGGAAACTCTTCTCCCCCTGTGGCATCCTCAGCGGCCAACTTCTCCAATCAGTTTGTGCAACCTTCTTGGCGCATTGCCCTGTGGTCTCTGGCTTATGGTGGTGTGGTGGCAGTGGCTGTTTTTGGAAATCTCATTGTCATCTGGATTATCCTGGCTCACAAGCGCATGAGGACAGTGACTAATTACTTCTTGGTGAACCTGGCCTTCTCCGATGCCTCCATGGCTGCTTTCAATACTCTCATCAACTTCATCTACGCACTGCACAGTGAGTGGTACTTTGGAGAGGCTTACTGCCGCTTCCACAACTTCTTCCCAATCACAGCTGTCTTCGCCAGCATCTACTCCATGACAGCAATAGCTGTGGACAGGTGAGAAAAGAGAGTAAAAGTTTAGGGGTGAGAGATCGAGATCAGATCCTCTGCTGAAACAAAATGCAGAGATAACAGTCGTGAAGCGACGTAAGGCAGAGCCCTCAACAGTTCTTTGATTATGCTCTTCTGTATTTCTTTAAGATCTCTCTCTAACACTGTTTTTCTCCCTGTCTTTTGTCTTTTTCCTTCAGCCTTTCATTGGTTTTACTCTTGCTTTCTTCTAAAACAGATGCTTCCTCTCTCTGCTTGACTTCAGCAGCAATCTGTGCTCCAGCTTTTAATGCTAATTCTGTAACAGCAGCCATTGCTCAGGGTTTTCTTCCCCACCTGTGAAAACAGTATCTGTGCCTCAATTGATGTAATCTAATTCATACTGATAAGGAGTTGTACAGATTGTGTGTGAAGGGAGAGGTTTTCAAATTTCCCTCCTCTTTGTATTTCTGCAGCTGGTGGAGGCATTTTCCTCCTCCTCATAAATCACTTCAGACTCTGGTTTTAATAGCTCTTCTCACAGATAGCTCTGAGCTGCTTGGTTCCTCCTGATTTTAACTAATGAGACTATTTACATTACCATCTGTGCATATCCAGAGGTCTGATAAGAACAGGGTTTCAAAGTGCTTGATTTTTTTTCTGATTACTTGCAACAAGCCTTTGTGACTGTGAAAGAAAATAGGACAGGGAAAAACTTTACCTTGACAGTAATGGAATAGGAGAGCTGTAGTTTCTATAGTGTAAAGGGGAGAAGCAGTTGTTAGATTTTCAACAGAGATGCTTTGATGGACCATCTTCTCAGAAGGTGCTGTAAGTCTGCCTATGAAACGTTCCTTCCTTTACAATCAGTTTCACAGTACTGGAGAGATAATTTACATCGTGCTTTACTAATCTAAGAAATTCATGATTTTTCATTCAGCAAAACAGATGACTTTGTACTTCAGATATTTTGTTCCTTTTTAGTAACACACTGAAATTACTCACAAAACTCCTAATCACATTATGCATCTTGTCTTAATTAACTTGGTAGAACTGCAGCACTTTCTGAGGATGGCAGTTAAGATTTTATAAGGCTCAATTCATCTTCTGAAAGATTATTTCTCATTTCCAGGTGCAATGATTGGGAAACATGTTGCTGTGCGTTTTGTCTGTGCTGTGGACAAGTTCTTAATAATGGTTTTCTGTTGGCTATATTAATTGCAAACTTTTGGTAGTATTTTCAGCCAGATGCATTTCTGTTTCATAAATTTAAAAATGAAAGAAAAAATAAATTTCTCAGCAACTCTTCTACCTCTGCTCCAGGGATGGGTGAAGACAGGAGGAAATCAGTACACTTTCCTCCTGCCAGTGATTTATCTTCTTTCCAGCTGTTACTTGCCATTAATAATGGAGGAGGTAGCATAAATCCATATCTTTAACCAGGGAAAGACTTTTTCCATTGTCAATTTAGGTTTAGCTTAAGATTCTCATCTAGCTTGAGGTTTTCAGAAAGATAAAAGTGTTTTAGTTGATGCTGAGAATTTAACTGTTATTGCTGCAGCTGCTCGTAGACAAGCAGTTACCAGGATGCTCTGAGTAAGGTTTTTTCATTTTTCTGACAAAAAAAATCCACAAAAATGTAGTACTTAGTCCCTTGAAAGTTCCTAAATCTATGTTAGGAAACTGGAAATGAAGGTGAATACAGTTGCTTGGGAATCCAAAGGGTGCATTTTTAGGGTGAGTAGAGAATAGCTCTGCTCCACGCTGACTGAAGTGCAATGGTCAGATACAAATATATTGGAAATATTTTCCTTGGGTTAGCAATGTGAGATACTGGTGCTCAGAAGTGAGTCGATTACTATTGTTATTGACTCTTCTTCTATTTCTTGTCTGAAAATGCCCCGAAAAAATCACAATTTCCACTCCACTCCATATGTCCAAGCTCACCTGTCCCCAAAACAAATCAAAATCTTCCCTCGGGGGAGCAGTGAACAATGCCACAGCTGTGTTTAGGTGAGGTCTCTGCAGTACCAAGGAGCATCACGTAAAACAAACAGAAGAGCAGTCTATCCCCCCTTCCCTATTCACACTGCTAGTCCTTTTCTTTTTCCAACAAATCACAGATTATCCATTCAGTACCTTTATACACTTTCTGGCTACCTGTGCAGACCCATACTGTAGAGTCAAAATGAAAACTGAGGGTCAAAGTGAATCCCAAGGAATATCCTTGGATGTACAGGCTACCCTATTCTAGGGTAAAGAGCTGCAAGGTGGACATTTTTAAAAACTTTGGTTCCCATTTGCCTTCTGTAAAAGTTCAGTCAGTGCTTCAGACAGGGCACTCTGCTTTAGTTCTGATCCAGAAAACTCATCCTTACATATTCATGTTCATTTAAAAATTGAAAAAAATAACTCAAAGCTACAAATCAGGATAAAGCTACAGTGGGAACTGAAATGATGGTATCGTATCAGATGATTTTCCAGGATAAAACGTTAACATCCCACAATACTGAAAGGTCATGAGTTGCAACTCACTAAAAAGTATGTTGTGATATGCTCCATTGATCATTTTAGAACATCCAAATGTTCAGACAGTATGAATGAGTCATCGTGTTTATAGACATCACTAAACAGAGGTCACAGGCACTACATGTTTCCTTTCCCATCTAATTCTGTAGGCCACTACACAGCATCATGTTGTTGACATGGATAAAATTGACATCAGGATGGATGATTTTAAACATTTGATTAAAAAACCCAACAAATAATCAAACAATTTGACGCAGAATGAGAATCAGAATCCAATAGTCATGGGTCGAGCTTTCTCTTTCCCGGCACCCCTACACTCACTTTGCTGAACACCAGATTCAAAATCAAATTAACTTTCACTAATAAAAGATTAGATAATCTCCATGTTTCAGAATAAGATTGATTCTTGTTATTAGCAGTCTCTGTTTCCCTTCCCTTAGTTGCCCTTCTTATTTATTCTTAATATGCTTCCTCAAGTTTTAATAGTTCCCCCCTTTTAAAGTAAACCGTACCATGGCAGCCTTTTGAGGCTTGTATTGTTTCTGCAGAGATGTTAAAACCAGCCATACTCTCAACACTATTCAAAGAATAATAATATTTAAGTCTGATCACAGGACACTGTTCAGGGCCAACTCAAGAGATCATTGCTGACTTTGACCTTCTCTTCATAGATGCTTCCTTGAGCAATCAGTAATGTTGACCAAGAATCTATTTTATATCTGCACAGAAGTCAACGATATCTTCTATTATTATTGCATTACCTGCCATCACAGCCTTCTAATTTCTTTTGGCATGTCACCATTCTTACTGTGAATTAACCGAGTGTATAATCATGAAGTTTATCTTTTCAGAGTCACGTTTGGAGTTTCAAACCATAAAATTCTGTATTATTCATGAATACATTAGTTTTACTTGATTTGTTTTTAAACTATATTTAACATTCAGTTTTATTCCTGCTCTTGCACAACCTCCCATCTTTTTTATGAACAGTATTAGTGCTCCATTCCTCCTACCTAGTTTCTATTATGCCTATTATACCAATGCCCTTATTCAAAACTTTCTAATCTAGTTTCCCACCTTCTTTCTTAAACTTCTAATATGTATACAGAAGCAAACACATACTGGGTCAGTTTTCTACTTTTCCTTAATACTGTTCAGTTACTGATGGCTGTTACTAATCCCACTATACACTCATTAGACTCTAGCATAAGTAATATGATACAGGCCTGTAACAGAAGACAGTTACAAGGCATAAACATGATTCAATTTTATCAAATGAAACGTAAATTCATCATGTGTACACACTCAGATCCTCAAAATACCGCTTAGGCTCTTCATTCTCTTCAAGTGCATGCTGTAAGAGCAGTTATTATTGTCACAAAGTAGTACCACAAGTCCTATAAAGGAATCAGTTACTGAAATTCTGAAGTAGGCAGTTGGCACATTTAAAAATGCATTATATTTCCAGTAGGATGCATTTGTTATCTGTCTCTGCATGAGTTCCTATTCCTGAGACAAATTGCTCAAGGTCTTCATATGCCATAAACATTTTTAACTGATATTCCTGCTAAACTATACATGACCATCTTTGATGTAGAATAATATTATCTGAATTGGGAGTTAAGTACCTGTTACCGAAATGTATATGTGAAAAAAATGATATCAAATATGCCTAACAGGCTACGACACAGAGTGCACAGAACATGACCCCATGTTGTGGTTCATATCTCAGTGGCATCAGCAAAAGATGCACACTAAGAAGATGTTTACTGGTACATGTGCTTGGTACCAAGTGCTTTGTGCTTGGCTTACCAGTGAGAAGTGGGAAGTTGAAGCAGCGGCAGGCGGGAAACCTGCATCACCCAGCCAGTTGCCATTCCCTACACAGAACTCAGCCCAAACAGAACTGCAGCCTTTGGCCTCTCTCTCACTCCCCTTCCCTCAAACTCTGTTTTATCAAAGTAAATGGTTTCCATGTAAAAGAGAGAGAATTTACCCTGAAGACTGAGGAGAGAGTGATGAATGTAGGAACAAGAAAAATAAAAAAGCTAGATGGGTTTCTTTTCAGGTTTCATGTCCTTTAGAGGCTATTTTCCCTCATATCTGAGAATATTTTCATCTGAAAAAATGGATGAAGGGAGTTTCTGGAAACTCCCTACGCTTTTTTTTTCTCCAAGATGCCATTTTATTGTTAGTTAGTTTTACCTGCCTCTGGTGTCACATAAACTGCACAAAAGACTACCTGTCCTACTCCCAAACTAAAGTTCAATATAGTTTCTTTTTCAAACTAATGGATGACCTCACAATCATGATTTCATCAATTAGCCTTGGTCACTGCATATTATGAAGGGAAAAATGCAGAGAGATGCTTTTGAAGTTATCACTATTATTACTATTATTACTTTGCCAGTCAAACTACAGAATTCAAATAGGAAATCCCTTGCCCACTTCTCTCTGTCCCCAAAATCTGTATTTTAAGATGAAGCTCATCATATTTCTGGGTTCCGGTATCTAGACTGCTCTCTGAAAAATACTATTCTTCAGAACTGGAGAGAAAAAGTTGAACAGGAAAGCATTAAGGGTTCAAAAATCAAGAGGTGAAACATAACGGACTCTTTATGACTTGGGGACCTAAAATTATTTTCTTAGTTTTACAATTCTCATTCTTTCTTCCTGAGAAAAGTGGTGAAATAGTTTCTGCAGAACATTCTGATGCAATGGCTACAAGATTCAGACTGTCAGAGACATAGGAAAAATAATCCATTTCTTGCTATGGTACAAACTCATAATGATTGGACAAAAAGACAGAATCTTTTGGGGGTTTGATCAAAAATTCTTGACAGAGCTGTGTTATTGATAATAAATACATACAGGCATAACAGCTATTGTTTTCCTCTTTGTTTTGCACTGAGTAAATATTATGTTTAACAAGCTGTTTTCAACAGACGCAGTGAAAAAATTGAGATTGATAAGTCAATACCTCGAGGAGTATAAGCAACATTTACAACAGCGACTAGCCCCAAGTCTTCTTGTTCAAGGCAGGAAACAACATCTGACAAGTTTGAACCATATGTTCACAGTTCAGACATGACAGTCTTAGCCTTAAATGCATTTTCTCAATGCCCTTATTTATAGCTTAATGAACACTAGTAAAAGGTCTACCTGTGGTTTACTATGTAATATAGCTTGCAGTACTTTTTCAAAGACAGTCGAGGGTTGCTGTTTGGTTTTTTGTTTGCTTGTTTTTTCTCGAATACTATTGTCTATATGCGTCCAGTTCTGACTGATTTACCAACCAGGAGACAAATTTGTATCATTCACATATTTGAGTTTACCTAAAATAAAATTATTTCAAAACACCTGCAAAATCAAGAAGAAAGCCATTCAGATGACAGTGTCAGAAATGTAGGCAGTAACATGATGGGTTGCAGTCTATGCAGATGGAGTAGTTTTTGCAAACTTTGCATTGATAGTGGTCCTTGAGAGACCACATAGCTTATATTCAAAGAATAGGAGAAATAAAAGCCCTTCTGTCAGGGAAGCCAGTTAGTCCAGCATTTTATGAGACAGACCAAAGGAAAGTGTTATTCTATTTCTATCATTATGCATAGATATAGAATACATTATTTAAAATCAATTCCATACTTATACAAATCTAGCCCATTGTCAGTTACCAAAATGTTCCTCAAATAGAAAGCACTGCATTCTTTATGAGAACTCAGTTATACTGAAGAATTACGGTATTCCTGTTCTAAGGTTCCTGTTAAAAGGCACCCAAAAGCAAGGCATTGGACACTAGTCCTGATTTCAGAAAAACTGCAGCGTTACCTCCTACTCAAAGCACAACAGCCATTCATCAAGAGCAGTACGTGTGCCTCTGGGTAAATCCATGCCATGTTATCCGTCTGGGATATTGCCCACTGATCTCTCCAATATACAGTGTGTTTGTTTATCTATCATGATGTCATACACTCTTTCTTCATGCTATTAGCTCTAAGGTCATCACCGTGTAACAGTAACATTGTTCACTGTAGATCCTTCAGACCACAAAACCAGTCTTATTCAATAGTTAGAGATAGTCCTGCAAGAGATAGCCACTCTTCCTGCAGAGAAAGTCAGACTAAGTGAATGCAGACCACTCCCACAAGACAAGACAAACCCTTGCTCTGATAGTTAGAAGATACAGATTAAAGAATGCAAAAGTTAAAGATCTGGTTGCCCTCATACGAAAAAAAAAATAAAGCCTCTAAAATCTCACAGTTCATTCCATCCTCTTTACTCTATCTACCCTACAGACACTGTAGGGATTTTCCACAACAAGGAATCATAGTAATTTCCCTGCCTAAGTTTCTTAATTACCAGTTGGTTCTGAATACAAAGTTTGAAAACCAGTTTCTGTTTTAAGGCAATAACAGCACCTGTGTCCTCACAAAGGAGGTGCACTCTGCTGTCTGCTGTTGACGAGCCACTTACACGCAAGCAGCAGCATGATTTTCTCGCAGCCTCTTCCTTTGTCAAGTCCCAATTTCCTCTCACAATCTGGGGCTGAATTGATTACTTTTTTTCCCCATTTGAGTTTATAAACACACTGTAAACAGGTGAAACAAATCACTTAGGATGATTAAAGGCTTCAAATTGTGCCTCCGGATGAGCATTTATAGGATCCAATTTGGAACTTTGTTTTGTTTTAAAAATGTCTTATACATTTTTCTACAATTTCATAAACGATGTGTGAAAGAGGGAAGATTTTCCTGCCTGCATTTTTATGCTGTTTTACAAAAAGATAAATTGGGATTTTATTTTTTTTTTTTATCTTTTCTACTGTCATGGTCATAATACACAAACTTCAGAAACTTTTATAGTACTTATCTGCTATTTGTCTTTTATGTTATTTGCAAACTGTAACAAAGCTACATGATTATGCTGTCATTATAACAACTGGTTTAAAGAGTTTAACAAGGTTTTTCAAATGAGAACTAGCTCTGTGATCGTTTCACAGAAAACAAATTTTCTTGATTTGATAAACCCAAGAAACAGGTGCCAAACAGTAAATGGTAGATTCTAGATAAACTGAGCAGATCTGAAGAAAACTAGATCTATTCTGACCCCAGCAGATAAGAAAATAGTCTTGAAGGAAAAGAGTGTTGCAGCAAAAGCACACCATGATGTACCATTTTATCTTGCAACCTGACTAATCTCTCATTAAGTTCAATGGGAAGACTCTTGCTGACTTCAGTAGCAATTAGCTAGGGACAAAGACAATCCAGAGCTGGAAGAAAAGCAATGACAGTGGGATACAGCATCATCACAGCAAACAAAATCACATGCTACTAATTTGTGATGAAACTATAGTGCTATCTAAAAATGCTTTCAAGTAATACATAGAATATGGTGCAGATGTTGAATAATCCACATTCTTGCAAGTGTTGGCTTGAGTGTCTAGCTGCACATATGTACATGCCTATTATTTGTAAATGTGCATATTCCATCTTACGATTATCTTCCCAGTGTTGGTGTTTATGTTGAATGGGGTAATAATGGTTTCTGCTTGTTGTGACAGATGAGCATAATGAGTTATTTCTTTTCAGTTGATATGGAATTTAGATTCAGCATTTCCACTTTGTTGTGTAGAACAAGCTATCTGTGGCATTAACAGCAACTCCTACTAGAATGAGAAAGCATTAGAAGTCAGATTCTGAAATCAAATTATTTCAGTGAGAGTTCAGAGCTCTTTGTTTGATAAGGGATCCTATTGCTCCAGCCTGCTGACTGAATGAACAGAATATGTCCAAAGACTGCAAAGCAAATTGGCACAGCACCCTACAGAATAATGTTTGCGTGGCTATAAATTGCTTTCAGCAATGTAACAAGCCTTCAGTTGTTTGCAGCCATTATAAATCCTCCTTCAGCTCAAATGCCTACCATCTTTCAGTGCCCTTAGGAGACAGAAGTGTGGGGAATTCCAAGGTCTGTGTATAAATATCACGGAGCACGACAGACCTACAGGAGCCTCAGCACTTGACACTTTCACTGATTTCAGCAGGACTGCGTAAGTTTAGGCCACTTAGAAGAACAGTCATTAAGACACATGACATTGGAGCATCAGGTATGTCCATCTCTTCCCCTTGCACATAGTTTATGGTTGGCTAATCACAGAAAGAAAACTACTTAGGAGTTATCTATCTCCCATACACCTGCAGAGGCAAAAGGGCTTGCCACCACAGAACCCTGTCAAAACATTGTGCTTTTCTACCAGTTCTACTTACCTTGGAATTCCAGCCTTTACATCACCTCAGTTTCCTTTCTTATTCTTTCCTCTCTCTACCCAGTTTCTATCTCCTATTATTCTACAATTCTCCTTTCTTTGCTTCTTGTCCTACTAGTTTGTCATTTTTCTACTTTCACTTCTATTCCTATTTTTGCATCCAGCAAACTGTTTCCATGTCTCCGTTCTTTTGCTTTTGCTCCAGATCCTGTATGTCATTGTTCAGTCTTTCATTCCTGGCCTACTCACGCAATCCTCTTTATTCTACACCATGTCCAGCACCATTCAGTGCCCAATTCAGACAGCGTGTCTGCGAATTCCCCTTGCAACTGGTACTTTGCCATACAAAAGATATGTGAAGATATCAGAATAAGAAAATGAGCCCTAATGAAAGAGCTACACCATGAAAGACAACACACAGTTGTCAGCCACAGGTAACTGCAACATATAGGTGCAATATCCTACATCATACATATGCATTATCCCATACATAGCCTCACTGCATTCATTTTCTGAGAAACACCTAAGCATGGAAACTCCAGCCTGTGCTAGCAGGAGCTTTCATTCCTGATGGAAACACCTTGGCCAAAAGGGACAGAGACCAAAGGCAAGGGTCAACCGAAAAATCAGCTACTGCTCCTTCAGCTTGAGGCTAAAGAGACAGGCAAACAACTTATCGCCTTTAGGTACAAGTAAGGGCAAGATAACATTTCCAGCAAACAAAATTAGAAGCAGGAGTGGCTAAGCCTCCTCTGCAAATGACAACTTATAGTGTGGGAATGGCTTAATTCTCTTCTGGGCTTCTTTTGGCTACAAAGATCAACATATAAATACAGCTCAGCTATGAAGGTGGTTTTTAACCTGCAAATGAGTGCCATTCCACATTTTCCAGTATCCTTAATGATGGCAATGATGGTTTCTCTGGGAAAATGCTACCAAACTTAGAAGTCAAATTTAAATGAGTGTAACAATTGCAGTTATAAAGCTATATCTCACTATGTTAATTAAGCAATTTTGTTGCTCAGAAAAGCCACTTAAGGAACAAGTTAGGTACTTCATGTCATTGTTAGTGTTCTGGCAATTTAGAATAAATTAGATTTCTTATCAAACGTTCAGTAATAGAGAGCTGTCAATACACTCTGATCAGCTAAGTCCTTCCTGCACAAAGGCATTACTGAGAGAATAGTCAAGGCTCCTCCACCTCCTCCTCATCTTGTTTGTTAGAATGTCTGCCAGCTACATTTTTGTAATCTATCTTGTGCAAAAGTTAGAGTTAGGCTGTCAGCTTATCACTCAAATTTTAACAAGACAGACAAGTAGTCTGCTTTTTATCTGATTTTTGTACTTTTGATTTACTCACTCAGACAGCCAATAGTTAGTGCTTCCATCAGTACATCTGGATGAGTCATTCCACACAAACAATCCACATCTTTAAAGGCTGGTCACCAGACAGGGAGATAAAACGGAATTTTATTTTAAGCAAGGAGAATTACTGCTGATACCTATTGGGAACAGGAATAACGTAACTGGGAATAAGAATTATGTGAATGCAATAGAAATCTGACAACACCACATAAAATAATATCAATGTGCAATCTGAAGAAAACTAGCAAATGAAAGGAATGATTCCAGGCTAGGAGGAGATGCCTTAAGAGTCACACAAGCATGTGAAAATGATGATTTGTTTATGTTCTATTATCTGCTACAGGTAAAGATCACTGAGCTTTTTGGACCGTATCTGGCAGCCCACACTCAAGCTAGCTCAATTTAAAAGGCAGGACTCATGACTACAAACTTCTTACTCTTTGGAGGAGAAGGCAACTAGGGGCTAGAGGGCAACAATGCAGCTGATGTATATTTTCATGAGATCTGCTGCTCTTTTAGGACAAGATATCCAACACTTGAATAAAGCTATTTCATAGTATATAATACCAAAAGCACCGGTTTAGCTGAAATAAACAAAAAGCAGGTAAAGGAGAGGGGAGCTAATTACCCTGTGGGAAAAAATACGTAAGTGAAAAAAAAACAATGCAAAATTAATAAGCTTGAAATTCTAGATATGGAAATTGATGATTCAGAACTGGCTTTAGATCACTCTCTGTTTCTGACACCACTTACATGTTTTAAAGCATTAGCACGGCTATTGTGTACTAGAGGCTGAGTACCACTCTGATGGCAGATATTGGATTTATCACATATTCAATGGTTAACTATAAATGGAGCTATTTTTGCTAAAACAAATATCTATTCTATGACTATTTATCTCTATCAAGTTTCAAATTTCCAAAACGTAGGAATATCTTGAATGACATTTGTTTGCCATAGCAGGTAAATACAAACGCAGATGATTACTTGCACAAATTCTTACACATATTGTTGTTGTCTTGTACTTTTTGGCCATACTTATAAATCTTGGGCAAGTCTGCCTAGAACCTAAGTGTGTACCGGGAGAATTAGGACATGCTGCACCTTCCTTCATTTTAAACGAGTACTACTCTTTTAATTGCAGTAGAACAGAACTTATACAAAAAAGGATTGATTCAAACCAATGGCAGCTTATCCATTGATTTCAATGAATTTCAAATCAAATCCTGCCTGATTTGGAAGCACAGGCACAAGCAGTCACCTGACAGTCTAAGAAAGCGTCTCATGATCTAAATTCAAGGCAGAAGATGAGAGCACAGAAAGTGACCATCATGAATGGCTTTGAAGGTTTTTTTATCTATCAATGTCAAAAGGACAAACATAGACAAGAACAAGAATTGCATATTATTGTCCCTTTGGAATAGGATCTACTAATTTACGCTTGTTTGCGTACAAAAGAATTCATTCTCTGTGAGTATAAAGTAAGCTCATTTTATAACTTCTAAGCCCCACAGCAACACCAAATGTCTAACAATAGCACAAAATCTACAAATGCTGATGAGACAAACTTTTTTCCACAGTTCTGCCATACAATGCTTATTACTGCCTATGAAATTTTCCATGCAGAACTTAGTCTCTGAATCTATCGCAATCCATCTTGATATGAGGTAGAAATGTAGAGAATAAATAGATGAATAGCCATAGTACATCTTTTACTTACTGCAGTTCCTTTAGAAGGTATAAATGAGACAAAGAGGGAAGTAATACCGGAAAGTTCTGAAAATATGTTCTCTACACATGTAGGCTGGAGTAGATATGGTACGACTTTTTAACTATATTTCAAAACATGAAACAGACAGAGACAAGGGCAGTTACCGGGCAAGAAGACTGGAGACCTACGATGGAAACAAAGGGGACCTTTAGGAAATCACAGATATACTGCAATAATCTGGATGATCAAATAGCTGGACATATGTACTGGGAAAGAGTGAAAGTACATAAGCCATAACTATTCTTTGGCAATGAATTTGCTTCTTCCAGTATTAGTACTAATCCCTGTGACTAATGACAAACTGTTAAAACTGATCCAGACATTCTAGAAACTGGGAAAACTCTCATTAGTAAAAGATTCAAGCTGGTTTTCATATTCATTCCAGTTTTCTATCTGCTTCAGGTGTTTTTGAATAACAAGGAATACAGAAAAGAATATTTTAATTTTGTTAGTTTCCTTTGACTTGTGCTGGTTATTCCGGAGGAGCTTCTAAATCATTGTTATCCTTATTCTGACTTTAGAAAAGCAATGTTTTGAGAAAGACAGTGTAGAACATCAGTGCTACCAATGATTGTAAAAGGGCAGATCTTCAGTCTCCTGAATAAGCACAGATATACTGATTACTTCCATGGAAATGTCTTGATTTAAATTACTAATCTGCTAACTCCTACATTAACTCACAAAGATCATTGTATTTCAATCATGAATAAAAGCATTTTTTAGTGTACTGTGGGAACTCTCTGGATCTGAAGCAAAATATTAATGTAAAAAACCATTTCCTTGTGTTGTTTTGGAGAATGTTAGGATGTCTACTTAAAGAACATGTAGTTAGTTATTCAGTATGCTATACCTGTAGCATAATATGGCCATGCATATAGCCAATATTTCCCTGGCTTTACAGAAGTACAAGAATGTCTTTAAAAGTGATTCTGGCTGATACTTTTCAGCATTCTCTCTAATAGTTGAAGAAATTTTGAACAACTATTAAAGTTAAATAGGATATTTAATTATTATGATTAATGATTTTGCAAATCATTATTTGGTAATTGTTAAATGAAACAAAATCGTGTAATCAGGGAAGCTAATGGAAAATACAATAATTGAGAGCTTATCCCAGAAACAAAGAAAGTAGTTGTGCTAAGAAAAATGTGGAAAAACACACAAATTATATGATATAGAGTACAAAATTTCTGTCTCCCTTGTTCCTTGCATCTATCACAGATAAAAAGACAGGAAACAAAACTTGCTTTTCTTTTACTATCTGTCTAGATGCCTTCCTCTCGCTCTTTTTTTCCTAAGCTTTTAAATTGTAATTACTTAAACTTTTTAAATTATTTTTTTTTGCACGTTCTTCTAAAGTTATCAGCTTATCTGGATTGCCAATATAATTATAGAGCAGCAAGAGGAATGCTATCTTACTTGAGAACACAGGAAGTTAGGAAAAAAAAAAGATGTTTTCATGCTTTATGCACCTATTTCTCTTGGCGCTTTTATGACTCCTACATTGCCTGAGGAAATGCTCATATGGCTCCTCTCTCAATCTCTACAAACAATTTGCAGTCTAGGGATCTTTGGCAGATGATCCAAAGTCAGTTTTTGTCTACTGAAATAAATGCATGCAGATTTCTCAGGTTCCTGTAGCTTTTGTACAGATGACGAATAATCCTGACAGCTTGGCTGTTAATTTTTTAATTAGAGATAAACCCTGTATTATTTAGCAGAGTAACAGAGGATCCAGCTGCCTTGCTGCTTTTCCATCAAGTTGTGCAGTAACAGGATTAACTAACTCTGAAAAATAGTCGCTCTACTGGTATACTTACGGTTTACTGGGTGTCCCACAGCTTTAAAATAAAGATCAGTGAACCTTCTTTTTACTTTCAGCACTGCCTTCAAGGAAGCTGAACCACCCAAAGAGCACAATGCCATCAGGAAGATTTTATTCTTCCCCCAACCCTAAGCTTTGATTGATTCTAGATACATCTTAGTCTCTGAAAGTTTCTTACGCACAGGGTTTTGCTTTCTTTTACAGGTACATGGCCATTATTGATCCCTTGAAACCTAGGCTCTCTGCAACTGCTACCAAGGTGGTCATTGGGAGCATATGGATTTTGGCTTTCCTGTTGGCTTTTCCACAGTGCCTATACTCCATAACCAAGGTGATGCCTGGGAGAACTCTTTGCTATGTAGCATGGCCAGGTGGTCCAAAACAGCATTTTACGTAAGCTTTTGTTCTTTTAAACTTGTGCATGGCGGTGTCTACACTTGCAATGGACTTGGCAAAAGCTATAGCGCATCATGCAGATACTCTACACGCAGAATAACCAACAGCTAAGCTAGGAAGACAGTGCATCTTAAGTGATGTGGGACACATTATTTTCTTCTACCTCTGTGAGTGTTCTCTAGCCCATGCTTCACGTTTACCATCATTGCTTCACTTCAAATGGCTACTTTGATACAGGCAGAGATGGTCAGAAATGAGGACAGAATATGCAATTCAAAGTAAGCTCCCTTTTCTTCCTAACCAGGAAAGCAAGTATTTCCAGACTCTCCTTGTCCTAGTCAGACTTTTTTTCTCTGGGTCTCCTCATCAGAGGGCTGGATTTTCTCACTTAATTTTGTTACGGTATCAAAATTACTTATGTCAGATACCAGTTCAAATAAGATATCAATTCCAGTTTCTGGATAATGTGTTCTCCAGTTTCTCTAGTCTGGAGAGTTGGGCAGAGGGGAATCTAATGAAGTTCAACAAGGGCAAGTGTAGAGTCCTGCACCTGAGGAGGAATAACCCTCACCAATGCAACAGTACAGGTTAAGGGTTGACCTGCTGAAAGAAGCTTGACAGACCTGGGAGTCCTGGTGGACAAGTTCACCATGAGCCAGCAGTATGCTCTTGTGGCCGAGGTGGCCAATGGTATCCTGGGTGCACTAGAAGAGTGTGACCAGCAGATCGAGGGAGGTTCTCCTTCCCATGTACTCTGCCCTAGTAAGGCCACATCTGGAGTACTGGGTCCAGTTTTGGGCTCCCCAGTTCAAGAGGGACTGGGAACTACTGGAGAGAGTCCAATGGAGGTCTAGAAAGATGATTAAGGGGCTGGAACATCTCTCTTATGAGGAAAGGCTGAAAGACCTGGGGCTGTTTAGCCTGAAGAAAAAACTGAGAGGAGATCTTATCAATGCTTATTAATATCTAAAGGGCAGGTGTCAAGAGGATGATGCCAGTCTCTTTTCAGTGGTTCTCAGTGATAGTACAAGGAACAATGGGCACAAATTAGAACACACGAAGTTCCATCTAAACATAAGGAAAAACTTCTTTACTTTGAGGATAACAGAGCTCTGGAACAGGCTGCCCAGAGGGGTTGTGGAGTTTCCTTTTCTAGAGACTTTCAAAATTGGCCTGGATGCATTCCTGTGCAACCTGCTCTAGGTGAACCTGCTTTAGCAGGTGGCTTGGACTAGATGATCTCTAGAGGTCCTTTCTAACTCCTACCATTCTGTGATTTTGAAAGTGTAGAATGTCTATTAAATCAAATGTATCCTATTTGTCCCTCTGGCAGAATTAGGAATAAGTGGTTACCTAGCCATAGAAACATTATTTGCTCTTTCATATCTTCACTGGCATTTAAGAACTCTACCTGAGGCTGAAAGCCTGTTTAACCGTCCAGCATCAAATTTGATCTTTTGCTCTTTCACGCAGGTGAAAGAGGCCTTGATCATATATAATTTTTATTACTTTAGGAGCCATGCACAGATACTTCCCTTTAGGGCAGTAAGGTCACTCTCCATGATGGCTGTGAATTCTTCACTGATTATAAACTGGGATTTTATCTAAAGATGGTGTTTAACCAGAAACTAACAGTAGGCAAAAGAAGTTGTCATTTTTTTCCCAGGGCTTACGTCAGCAGCAATGCCTATGTTGCACATAGGCAACAGATCCATGCAGCCCATGTGTAACAGGTCTGCAACATGAAGTACTTTGGAAACACAGGACACTAACCAAGGTCTTATTATTTAAATATTTATTTTTATTTTTCATTTATGGTCCAGATAGAGCTCAAAACCCCTAGCTTGCCTTTAGGGTACTTGTCTGTGCAATTAAACCAATTCAGCTAGTTATGGACAAGCACACCTTATTCTGCAATCACTAATCACAATAATTATAGTCATTTTTAAATTTATGCTAGTGCAAGTTCAGGATCAGAACTAGAAAAGATAAATGAATTTGCAGTGCAATTCACAACCTGCAAAAAGACAGTAAAACCAGTGAGGACTAGCCAGTGAATATAAAACACGCTTTGTGCTACAGTAGCACTCTTCACTTTCAGCAGCCCATTCCATTGGCATAGCTCCTCTGAAAGCACTGATCAGCTAAATGCTTTTTCATTACAGGTATCATGTCATTGTGATTGTGCTGGTCTACTGTTTTCCGCTGCTTGTCATGGGCATCACTTACTCCATAGTGGGAATTACCCTCTGGGGAGGAGAAATACCAGGCGACACATCCAACAAGTATCATGAGCAGCTCAAAGCTAAGAGAAAGGTACTGTTCCATTAAACCTTACTAAGTGAATCCTGATAGCATCATCTGCAATTGTACTGCAAAGTAGCACAGCATATTCCTTCAGAAACAAGCAACTTGAAATAACGGCAATGACAGATCCACTTCAATGAAAAATGTTGTTTGGCAAGTTGTCTTCTATGTTCACAAGCTGTATCTTTTGTAACTTTATGTTTCATCATTAAGTAAAGGGTAGAGGTAATAATTGGTTTTAAACTTCTTACTCCACATGCAGTGGTATGGAAACCAAATCCAAATGTTTAGCATTTACAGGGCTAAAATACTAGGCTTTGAACAATGGCCTAGGGAACTGCTAGATCCTATTAGGTCAGTTTCTCATACCACTGAAAGAAAAGTGAATCTTGCTGCAATTTTCAGTAGATTTAGGCCCATGCATCTTTGAGATGAGTGCTGATCACCCTGTTTATGTTGAATAATTTAGGTTTTAAATCAATAACTTTTGGTAAGAAATACAAACAATTTTTTTCCCAGATGGAAATAACTCCTCCCATGTTTTTCACGGTAAGTATTGTCTAATCTAACAAGAGTGTGGATTGCTTATAAACTGATTATTTGACTATTTCCTGTTCAGTTTTCATGTTGTTGCAGTGCCATGATGGTTTCTTTCTTGTAACACTCATCTTCTGAACCTTTTTCTTTAATAAGGCAGCCCTTCTGCTTTTTATTTCTGACTCTTGTTATCATACTAAAATGCATTTAGCCTTTCAGATTTGAAAAGAATGGTAGCCAACCATGGACTTGTAACTCACAATGATGAGCACATTTTCAATTGCTCAGCTTGCTTCCTGGCACTGTGAATATGTTTGAACAGTAGTGTATGCTACCATGCCACAGCAATAGCAGAGTGCAGCATATTATGTCCTGAGATCACAGAATCACAGAGGCTGGAATAGACCTCTGAGATTCAAGTCCAGCCTATATCCAGATCTGCAAATACTGGAGGACACTGATGTTTCTGCTTCTTTCAGGACACTAATAGGCACATGAAAGTGTTTTTTTCCCAACTTGATACACAGAATATGTTGTTATGGCAGAGGATGTATGAAAGGGAAGATTAGAACAATTTTCTCATACATCTTCAGCCTCGTAAGAAAGAAGTGTAAAACTTTCCGTGGCAAGTTTCAGTTGTCAGAATGGTAGGGATGGCTAGACAGCTTTACGGTGTGATGTGCAAGGCCTCCTACAAAACCAAGGTGTTATTTATTTTTGCTTTTACATAGTTTTTTTTTTACAAGGGCAAAATGCTAGCCTGTCTTAAGGAAGTAAAATACAGTTTGACTAGCATCAGTACTATTGCCTTCTAACAGTTCAACGATTATTTGGAATGTGAACAGAGAGAAAATAATGAAAAATCATCATGAAAAACTAACGAAGTATGTTCTGTATATTTGCCCCAAAGTGAAATTATTGGATTAATTTCCAGAAATGCTGAAAGCATTTCAAAAGATCAGCATTTCACCCATTAACATCATCCATAAAACTCCAACATGACCACTATGGTCTTTCTCATGTACTGTGTCCCTTACCCAGAAGTGTATTTTTAAAGTTATATAATTACCTTTCCTACAGAGCATAAGCAGAAAAAGATTTCACTGGTTATTAATTGAGCTATTACCAACAATGGTCTTTCAGCCAGCAGAAAAAAGGCAGAAAATACTCAGTGGAGGGTGCCCAGTGTCTGCTTGTAAAGATAAACTGAGGAAACACTTTGTGTAACACACACTGTTTGCAAAAGCAAGTGTGGAAAGAAGATTATTAAAAGTTAACCTTGAGAACCAGAAGATACAAGATATTCAACATCTATTATCATAATGGCTAAGTAAAATAAACATCATATGTCATAAAAACTAAACCTCTCCAAAGAGAAAATCTGGCTTTTACTATATGCTATGAAGGGTCCAATTAAATCCCTCAAATACAGCACCTCTTTAGAACTCTAAATATATGCAAGAGACAAGAAGTAGCATTCTTAATTAAAGGATTTTAAACGTGAGAGTACTGAAATGCATGCCTTCAGCACATGCAACAAGGGGATTAAATTAGGTGCAGATATATCGTAACTGCATCAGTGACTTTATTGGCAGAACTCCATGACAGCTCTTCAGTTCAATTGCTGTGCTCTCCAGCAGGATTTATGAAAGAACTGGTATTTGGAAAGATGAATCATAATTAGTTTTTCATGTAGGTGATATAATAAACTGGAATCCAAATAAAGCTATCACTTAGCCTGTTCCTGATAACAGAGCTATTGCTTTTTCTTTATTCAAAGAAATATCTGGCTTTCTTGCTATATAGCATGCAGATATCTAGACATAGATATCTGCATGCATTTATAATGAAGGAGTAATATAAAATAGCTAACTGCATGTCTTACATTATGCAGTGATGCAGTGAAAAGGATGTTTGATTAGGATTGTCTGAAATGGTATTTAATGTTAAGAAGGTAGCAAACAGTTCATGTAAGACCTTTAAACGAAACTGTTTTCCAAGAAAAGAGTTGAAGCTTGAGAAAGTTATTACTATTTCAATAAATAGTCTCATTACATCATTGTCCAAGTGGAGGCCAGTGACAAGTGGAGTCCCTCAAGGATCAGTACTGGGACCAGTCTTAACACCTTCATCGGCAACATGGACAGTGGCATTGAGTGCACCCTCAGCAAGTTTGCTGATGACACCAATCTGTGTGGTGCGGCTGACACGTTGGAGGGAAGGGATGCCATCCAGAGGGACCTTGACAGGCTGGAGAGGTGGGCCCATGCCAAACTCATAAGATTCAACAAGACCAAGTGCAGGGTCCTGCACCTGGGTCGGGGCAATCCTAGGCACCTGATATAGGCTGGGCAGGGACTGGCTTGAGGGCAGCCCTGAAGAGAAGGACTTGGGGGTGCTGGTGGACGAGAAGCTCAATGTGAGCCGTCAGTGTATGCTTGCAGCCCAGAAAGCCAACCCTATCCTGGACTGCATCAAGAGAAATATGGCCAGCAGGTCGAGGGAGGTGATTATCCCCCTCCACTCCACTCTTGTGAGACCCCATCTGGAGCACTGCATCCAGTTCTGGAGCCCCTATTACAAGAAAGATCTGGACATGCTGGAACGTGTCCAGAGAAGGGCCACGAAGGTGATCAGAGGGCTGGAGCACCTCTCCTATGAAGTCAGGCTAAGAGAGTTGGGGTTATTCAGTCTGGAGAAAAGAAGGCTGCGAGGAGACCTTTTTGTGGCCTTCTAATATCTAAAGTGGGCCTACAAGAAAGCTGGTGAGGGACTTTTTAGGATGTTGGGTAGTGATAGCACAAGGGGGAATGGATCCAAACTAGAGGAGGGCAGACTTAGACTGGACGTTAGGAAGAAGTTCTTCACCGTGAGGCTGGTGAGACACTGGAACAGGTTGCCCAGAGAGGTGGTGGAAGTCCCACCCCTGGAAGTTTTTAAGGGCAGGTTAGATGGGGCTCTGAGCAACCAGGTCTAGTGGGAGGTGTCCCTGCCTGTGGCAAGGGGGTTGGAACTAGATGATCTTTAAGGTCCCTTCCAACCCTGACGATTCTATGATTCTAAAGCAACATCAAAGAACACAGGATTCAAAAAATTTCACATCATGCACTACAGGCTGGGTAGCACAATGTTATACTTAGTATCTTTAAGGGACAAAGACTTGAAATTATTAGAAATTCAGGACTGCATGAGACTACTACCACTGTTTTTATTTTTTTAAGTATCAAATGTTTCAGGGACTGGCCGATTTAAATTTGCCTGAGATGGGGCTTTTGAATTTAACATTGACTACATGTGGGGACTTTGCAGCAAACTCCCCTTCTTCTTAACACTCTTGTCATGAGACTGACTTATGTTCAACTGAATACATAATTTATTCTCCTTCAACTCCCATTATCACAAGACAGAATTATAGTTTCAACACTGTCATACATAACAAGTTTATAGAGGTGCCTCATAACGTAACTACCAGCTTTCCTAGGCCAAAGTGTTCTTTATATTCAGTGCAAATACTTAGAGAAATTTGCCCTCAGATGTTGTATCCACACTCTGGTTTTTACTATCTAACCTGCTCTAATCCCTCTTTCAACTTTAGTGAACCTGTAAGAGGGGATAATCATGTACTGTAAATAAAATCCATGTTACTGTTGTCATTGTCAAGACATGCGGATCTGATACAACTGTCTTCTGAAAAAACTGTTCTTCTCTCAACAGAAGATGCCATTGCCTTGTACCTATAGGTAGAATACATAAGAAAGAAAACACTCTCCTTAACTTTTATACCTTTTCCTTACAGTTCCACTTACCTCTATTAACTTCATGATCATATGTCATATGCATCTTTTTCAGCATTTTTCATGATTCCTCCATACTCAAGCCTTTCCTGTAGTCTTCTCTCCTTCTAACACAGATTGAGGTGTCATCTGAACTTCTTACTGCAATGAAAATTGATTGAAAGCCATATTTTTCCAACATAAAAATTGTTTTGCATATTTACATATAAAAATAGAAAAAAACAACCCCCACACATTTGCTAGTGACTCACAGTATTATCGGAATTGCTAAAGAGGTGGTCAGGTTTACCAGCTTAACTACATAAGGAAGTTTTCAAAGTTTTTATATATTATTTTTGTTGACAGCAAAAGTAGACATCCCATATTCATTTACAGCCAAATGAAGTTATTTAATTAGCTAGCACAGTATATGCAACACAACAGAGGAGAAAATGAAAACGTGGAAAAATTAGTATCTCCATCTGAAAAGAAAATAATATTCAAACATTGGACTGTAGAATTAATGATGTCATGAGGACCACTTTGGAATATGAATTTGAAATACTACTTGATTTGGCTTTTCAAACTATGTAAGATGTCAGGACACACTTTTCCAAGTCAGGGTCAGATGTAAATTTAAAAGTCACTCAAAATTACTGTGTGAAAAGCTTTTACTGACTAAACATAAACATCCGGATGAAGTCTTAAAGGACTACAAGTAAATATTAGAAAAAGGCATCCCAGCAATTTTAAATAATTTTGTCTTGCAAATGACTTCCTATTTTCTGCCAACACAATCTTGAAATCCCACTTTTATCCTGGACATTTTTTCAGATTTCTTCAAGGTTAGAAAATAATTGCTACCCCAGGGGACTGCATAAAAACATGGAAAGTTTAATATCTCCCCAGTTATTTAACCAATCCATCTTCCCCTAGCTTTTCCCAGCACGAGAATCAGCATGATAATCTCCAATAATTTTTATCCTATATTCCATTTTCAAAATAGCACGAGAGAATCAAAGAATTTAATACAACAAAAAGTCAATATAACCTGATTGTCCTAAATTCTACTAAAATCACTAGCTGCCATCAACTACTCTACAAAGCTTTGTACTACAGACTTCAAGAAATACCCATTATCTTCACTGCTGACACAATAGTCTATACTGATTCGTCACCTATCAATGTTGGGTTTTTTTCTAAAGTCATACAGAAACTAGGGAAATTTTTGGCCTTTATTTAGTCAACAATCTACCAAGGCTGCATGTATGTCTAACGACTACTTCTTCATGTTATGCATGCAAATAGAATCAAATCCCGCAGATACGGGGTTACAGCTCAACCAAATTTGCCTTGTAACGACAGACCGCGGAAGAGACTTATGTTGCCATTGTGCCTTTCCCACCACTTATCTATTCATGAGGCATGTAAGTTTCCACCTTGTAGATTCATGTGTGCTTGTGCTTCATGGGCAAAAGTGACTGCCATGGTAACACACGAGCACTTTGCTTACATACTGACAAGGTGCCCACTTCAGAACTGTGCGAACATGCACAAAGGGGCACGTGCGCTTCCTCCCTGGGAAGGTACCCCTCTCCTTTGCTTGATTTTACAGTTCTGAGAGTGAGAAGTGAAACAACCTACCTATTCCATCATGGGGTGAAGAGGTGCAGAAATCTATATTGGTATGAATAATATATACCTACTGCCAAAAATAGGCGCCTGTGTAATTTTTTGGTCCATCAGCGATCCTCTTCTGAAATGGGTTTACTCTTTGACTTTGCAGATATTGACCATGAGAATAAAATGAAGAAAAAGATAGGGTTCTGCTAGAAGAGAAATAACAGAGAGGAGGGTGGAGTATTAAATCCTATTTTAAGAACCGGCGGTCTCACTGATCTAACAGACATAGCACTATGGCTTATAATGTCTGGATGGCTATACCGCTTGACTATGGGATATTTCAAACAGCTACAGTTAATTTATCATTTATCCAAAATGCTGATGCATTATGAGCATTTTGTAGGCCAATCCTTTATCATGGTGGAAAACCACAGCTGAACTTCAGTGCAGCCTCATAAATCTAGCAAGCATTGTTCAGCACGTTAAAAAAGTAAGAAGACTATGTAATACTAGGTTGAAGGACAACTTACCCCATCTAGGCCCAGTTCTGTACATAACACTGCTTTGTTGTCAGTCAACAACCAAAAAAAAAACCAAACCATAAATGCTTTTTAAAAATTCTAGTCCTTATGTGGAAATGTCCACTCATTTATTCCTCAGGCAGCTGAAAGTATGACAAAATACCACCCAAAGTGGCAGCTTGCTATGCTCATAAAACGTCTTTCCTCCACATGAAATACAAAGAATTGAACTAAAGGTTTCTTTAGTCATTAGCTCTGAATCTTCGTTTATTTTCCTTATCATATAGTCCACCTTTATGATTTCGTACTTTTAAGTCAGTCTCCTTGAAGCTAGACTCACCTAATCATATATCTCAGACTTTGTGAAGCTACTCTAGAAATTAAATCCATTTGAAGATTTTAACATCAATGAGACATGGCGAGTTTTAAACGTCAGCTTTATATGTGGTTGTGTTCAACACTGTCACAATTCTTGCTTAAAGTAGAGAAAAAACAACTCAGGAAGAAGGAATTCTCGGGAGCTTTTAAAGGCTCCTCCAGAAGCAAGTTTGTGCCTTGTTTGCCAGATGCTGGAAGATGTTGAACTGTGTCCAGAGCTTTCTCCACTTATTCATTGAGTCTGTTTCTTTCAATATTAAAATGTTAAATGAAAACAGGACAGGAACCAGCCTCAGGGACCAAGACTTGTCCTCTGATATCATTTTAAATCTCCATCTTAAAACCATTTTGCCTTCTGGATTGCTACATCCAATAAAAAAATCTTACCACTCCCAGAGTTCCAGTTTCCAGGCTAAATTTGTTCATGGACAGCTCTAGTTATGTCATTATTTTCTGTTAGCTTAATTAGTTATTTATTATCCCTCACTGATGCCACCTCTATAGATGTTTTTACAGCCACATCCTCTCTCCGTCTTTATTTACATTCGTCACATAAATGAAACAAGTGCTTCTGGTCTTCTTTTATATAACAACATCTATATGCAACAAGTGATCAAAACCAGACAATGCCAGCAATGAAGTCTCACCATGGTCCTGCATAGTGGTAGTAACACTTTCCTGTCTCTACTGAAAATGCTTCATCTGAAACATCCTAATATCTCATTTATTCCTTTCATTAAAACTGATGACCTGATTGTGCTATAATGAATCAATACGTCTGTCTCTACCTCATTTGTTCACAACAGTTCATTTCACAACTCATAGCAGAAAATTTTATTAGTCCTTAATTCAGAAAATCCCAGATTTTTTTCCAAGTATAGCTCCTACCTATTGCCAATCAGTGTTAAACTAGCACAATATGAATCCAGCAGCTTCCATCTGCTCTGTGATATCCATCACTGCCACAAGTCCACTTAAAACACACAATCACTAAAACCACACTAAGTTTATGATTAGCACTTTGAAGTTGCATTTCTGCTCCTGAAGTTCTTCAACACCCAATTTCTTTCTCTGCTAATGTCTCTGTAGCAGTGAAGCTGCACCACTAAAGATAGGTTTCCTCTGATTCTCTTCAGGGCATGTCTTATTATGATATCCTTAACTCTCACAATTTGTGGGAAGTATGAAATACCCTTATTAACGTAGTAAATGCAAACCGACCTTAAAATAGCTAAAGCCTGACTTTGCAAACTCTTACAGAAGCCTAGAACTGGTTTTGTAACACTGTAGACGTTACAGAAGGGGACATAGCATGCTTCCTCTAAAGCACTGAAGGTAATTCTGTCTGCTGTTCTCTAGGCTCTGTGTGGGTGGGTCAGCACTGCTCACAATGTACATTACTGGACCAGACTGCAAATGTTATGTTCCGCTCATGTTTCGAGAAGTTGTCCTAGACTTATCAAGACAGATGCCCTGCCAGACTCGCTGGATTGCTATTAACACAACAGCATAAGTCACTTCTTGCAAGTAACTGCTATTAGAGTTAAAAGCTTGCAGAAGAGGGATTTTTAAACTTTATTTTCTCATAAGCTTAACAAAAGCTTCTAAAGGGTAATAAAGGCCAGAATATCATATGAATATCTGTCTGGTGAAAATACTAGCAGAAGATATCTTTTCCTACTTTGATTAGTACTACATTCCCACTGCTATTAAAAATCTCAGCAAGAATACAGAGTATTGACAGGAAAATTTGATTTGGGCATTAATTATATTCTTAAATTCTTGCACAATCAACACATTAATTACAACGTATGACCTTCTCCCTAAACACATACACAGCTGCAGCATGAAGCAGCATAACCAATACTCCAAGAAAACAATTATTTTTTTTAAGTTCAAAAAAGTTCTTTTAAACCCTTTCCATTACCAAGTATTTTTACTAAATACCTACTGAAAATGTAGGGAATAAGCAAAGTAATTCTTAGTGTTACATATTGTAATTTTCATTTTATAGTCTCACTCTTCACATATTTGGCAGTTGCCATGGGAAAGACTAGAACTTGGGGTTTGCAGGGGAATTCTTCTAATTGCATGTTAAAACCAAAATATTTTGTACAGAGATATATTATGGGCTTAGAACTTCAGAAAAAAAAACCCAACACACCAGGTTCATCCTTTCTACTGAGGTAAAAATAAAGTCAGATTTCTGATCATTGTCTAAAAAGCATTAAACCGGTGAAACATAACGAAATTACTGGAAGCTGTCCTCCTCTGCCCTCTCTCTACCAAAGAGCTACAGGACACTCAGCAACAGTACCAGCTCACATTCATTGTCTCAAGTTTTCCCAAAACTCAGCTATGAACTGTGAAGATGTGACTCCCCAAGCATCATCTGTGCTTCCAGCAGCAATCATAGGGGAATAAAAGAACAGTAATTTCTAAAAATGTCAGAGTGATGGAATTTTTATTAAGGTTTCTTAAAACTTTCCTATAGAACAACTGGCAACAGCTCTGGGTCAGGAGCAGAGTTAACAGACCAGTTCTGCATGGTCAGTGAGTAGGCTCAGGATTGTGCACTTAGAATTTCTGTGACATTTGTCCTCTGTGCTTCCATATTTCTGGTTACTAGTGGAAGAAAATTCACATGAAATACTGAGTCTAGGCACAGTCCTAGGGCAAAAATTTCTCTTTAGTAATATCTCATATTTTAAAGAATGGAAGCAACACTGGTTTAAACAGATTAAAAATGTCAACAAAGCGGTCCAATGATTCTTCCAAGAAAATGGAAAGACAAATTAAAAGTAAATCTGTTTTGAAAAAATTAAATTGTCATCACGGAGATTACGATCCCCACATTTAAACCTATGGAGTTATAATTTTTTTTTTAGATAGACCTCATTTTCTCTGTGTAGTTCTCCCTAAATTCAAGTCTGGGACCTGACTCTCCAGACAGATAACCTTAATACCCAGCATTCAGGACATTCAGGAAAAAGTATGTTATTTAAGTTTTAAGGAAATTGTTTCACCAGTATACAAACAAACCTTGAAAAACTCAAAGGTCTTTTATTGCTTCTGAATGTGTACCACCTAACCTGTAGTCAAAGTTAACCCATTACATACACTAAATTGCAAACATTTGTACACACAGGTAAGAGTGAGCTCATAAGAACCCCTTCCTCACTGGGTGCATGTATGGAATTCATGAACAAATTAATTTTAGAATGAGTTTTGAGTCTGTTGAGCTTTCTGGAATGGTGCCCAGCACTGGTGTTGTGAAAAGTCCAGGAAATCTGACACAGATCAGTCATTTTGGAGGACTACAGTGCTAAGAGCTGTGTATTCAGCAGAGCTGAACTGCAGTTCTAGTATTGCACTTACACACTTTTACGTTAGTTACATGTTGCTATTCATGTAAAAACAGAACATAATTTCAGTAGTCTTTTTCTGGTTTAAAGAAGAAGGCTACATGACTACTTCCTTAAGACTTAGCGTCAGAGACCTCACTAAAGTCCTGCTACAGCATCAACTTACAAAGAGGAAATCAGACAAAACAGTCCAGAGACATCACAATAGTGGCAGGAGCTGAATTGCAGAGAATCTATAATATTCCAAATGTGCTTTTTAGAAGCAGATGAAAATTATCACCTACACACAGAAGGGTGTCTGTGTTATGCCTATTGATACCTTCACCCAACAAATTTAATCCTTTAACTCAAGTGCTTCATGCTTTACAAGTTTCTGTAGTGCAACATTGTAAACAACCAATTCAAAGCACCTTTATGTCATTACTCATGTTCTGGGTTGGAAAGAAAGAGTTTCTTTGATTTCCGCAGGCCTTGGAGCAGGTTTCCTAGGAAACAGATTCAGCAACCCTGCCATGGGTCAGCTTATATCTCAGCCTACAGGAATATGAAACCAGTGCAGTAATGATCAGTGTGTTGACCATTATGGCCAAGTAGTGTGGCTACTTTAATTCCTGAAGCAATGCTAAAATGTCTATACGAAAGCAAAAATAGCAGATGCTGTCAGGACAATGACACTCCTGATACTTTTTAGCAAGAATAATTGACCAGAGCATATACTGCCTTTTTACTCAACAAATATTTCCAAAATGTTCTGTATGGGAGTTACAAGTATACTTCTAGTAAATTCATAGCCTTGTACAGTCATTTGTGAAATTAAAAAAAATAAACCAAGTGCAAAATATAAACTTTACACATCACTGACATTAACAGTTTCCTCTCAACTCAATTTAAATTAAAATAGACTGGGGGACATTAATGTTTTTGGTTGTTTTTTTTTCCTTAGGTGGTAATAAACACTATTGCTTCAGCCTTTGAAAAGGTAGATGTTACAACTACAGCAAATGCATAATTATGATGGTAGTAAAAGAATAGCTCTAAGTACATCTTTTTCTGAATGGAATTTTGGCATGCATTTTAAACAAATACAGTCCAGGAATAATTCATTTCATCTTCAGGTAACACAATTTTGTTCCCATCAACAGAAAAGAAGAGAAAGAGGTTTTTCAAACTATGTATTAAATAATCTGCATTCCTTTCCATGATATTCTCGTGCCAAAATTATAGAGGAATATTGTAAACACTAAAATGGTTTCTAATTATATAAATCATTTATTTAATTCCCTAAGTGAATAATCTGAAAATAAAACAGTCATAAGATTGAAGGCTTTTTGTATGAAATAAGAGCTCCTCTTTTGAAGATAACCAAAGGTACCCATCTCATTATAGGTTCAAGAGGGCAGTTTCCACTGATAGGAGACACATGAAGCAAACCACACATAGGGATACTTTTGAATATTTCATTGGCATAATTCAGTACAGTCATATTTGTTTATAGCACTGCTCAATATAAGGTCTAGTTTCCAAGAGAAAAAAAATCAGATGTGCCAATCCCTCTGGAGTCTTATATGGAAAATTCAAGTGAGTCTTAAAATATTTGAAAGGTTTTGGAAGAATTTTCAATGAAGGTTAAAGGTCTCAGAACATTTTCAGAATTGTGGCAGAAAAAAACCTCAAGAACCAACTACTCCTATTGGGAAAACAAAGGAAGATATGATTACACCAAATCTCATCTCTTCTTGGAAGCATGGAAGTGAAGTGTGCCCCATCACTCATTCCAGGTCAGGAAGGAAACTGTTGTAAAATAAGTGATAGTGTGAATTTTAAGTATGAAGGCATTTTTTCAGTTTTTTTCAGAACTAGATGTCAGGAGGATAAACTTATCCAGTAATGCCAATCCCACAACAGCCACTTGGAGCCATTTTCTAAAGAACATGTACTTCTTATGCTAGTCCATGCTGAAGACCAAGCCAATGATACAAGGCCAGCTACTTTTACTTGTCATCTAGGTTACAGAAAAGAACTTAGTCTGAGCAGCAGACATTAGCATACTGTGTAACATCTAACAATCTCTTGTGAAAAACTGAGACATCTCTTTTAGATAAGTAGTAGCATAAGACTTGTGGCAACTTTCCTCCCTGCCTCCAATCAGATGCTTGTAAAATCATTTCTTCTAAAGAAAAAAAAAAATCTGACCAAAAGATTTATCCCTTTTCTTCAATGGAACAGCCATTTCTTGACGTATTGACAAAATCTTAAAGTCACTGTCAAAGATGTGTTCCGTGCAACATTAGAGAAGCATAATTTAAAAATGGCTAAGGCTGTTCATGAAAAATGTCAATTGCTTTGATTGGAGGGAAGACCCCCACACCCATTTTAGCATCCATAGGATAGCAATCTGATTCAAAGCTACTTCATACTCAAACAGAATATCTTTTCCAATTTAACAGCTTAAATAACAAAGTAAGTGATTGTGAATTCTGTCTGCAGCAAGGGATTATGCAAACTGAAATGAGAAGTAGTTTCTTTCAAGCAAGGGAGAAAAAATGGATGGAAAGTATAAATCAGGAGAATAAAATGATTTGTCGAGAGCTGGAATCAACAAGTACCTTACCTGACAGAAGGACTTTCAAGTTCTCTGATTCCTTCTTCTAAATGTGCATCTCCTTCAGCTATTAAGAATCTATTCTTTCTATGGGTTAAAAGTACACAGAAAATCCCAGAGCTTGCCAAAATTATATGAAAACCTACAGTACTCGGCATCTCAGAAATCAGTCCTATCTCTGTACTAATACCAGTAGAGTTACCTTTGAATTCTAATTTTCTTGCAAAAGATAGCTTACTCCAGCTAAGCATTGTGGACAACCAAAAGACATAATAGTGTGGGCTTCTCTCTAGTGTTTAATGTGCAAGTGCCATTTATGTCCCCAGGATTGGGAAGTGGATTTACTGATTGCATCCTAACACATTAATACTTAGTGCAGTGTTAGTTTGGTATTTTACTTCTTCCAAAAGCACACAGAGCAGAAAGATAAATACATTATGACTCCCAGACATTATCTGTGAACTGTTTTTAAGTTGCTTAAAATGTATTCATGGACACATTATGACTTCTAGAGATTATCTGTGAACTGGTTTTAAGTTGCTTAAAATGTATTCATGGACAAATAATATCCATAAGTAGTTAAACAAAGACATTCTTACACTCACTGTATGTCTTCTTAAGTACTTGCTCTGCTTCTCATTCACATTTGCATAGTACTTAGGAGTAAAAGTCCTGAAATTAATGAAATTATGGTGTGTGATACTGGTGTGAATAAATTCAGCAGCCAAATTCCTGACCTTATAGAAGCAGCAGTATCAGAAATTACTTAGAAAGGCAATAAGGAGCTGCAGAGCAGATTGAAAAGGAAATGATTCCATCACCCAGGCTTTAGGTATTGATGGCAAATCAATGCCTTACAATGTGAATTGCACTAGCCCGTTAGCAGCAACTGAGGCTCTCAGAAAAGTGTATTTTATTCCTACTCTTTCAAGAGCTGCTCTCAATGCTACATCTAAATCAGACTCATTTTCCCAGCTATTTTTTATGCAAAATAAAAACAGGAGAGAAAAAAGCCCACACTTTTGCTGTTCTTTCCAAGTGTAGCAGTGTAGCTCCTTTTCACTTTTACTGCTTCAAATGGTTCACAACAAAGGCAAATCTGCAAACTCCAATACCAATGAACTTGTGTCTCTTTCGTTCTCTTAAATACATTTTTTTTTTCTCATTACATACCATTCATTAATAGAAGAATGCTTCTTATTCAGAGGAAGGATTTAAAGGAATGGAGCAAGACTACGAAGCACATAAATTAACTTTTTTTGGTAGACAGTTTTTTTCTTAGACATAGGCAGTACAACCATACCAGCAGAACATACTCATGAAAAATCAAAACATAAAATACTTTAATTTCCCATCATATTCCAAATCTAGCCTCAGGACTTTCCTAAAGGTTGCACAACCAAGAGACTCAGTACAACTTATTTTAACAAAAGTTCTAGAACAGAAAAAAATAATTCCTTTTCCTCTGGCCATGCTGCCCACAATACACAAAGAGAGATTGAACAGAACATCAGGGGGAAACAGTGCCACTGAGACACAGGCTGGTGATCTCTGTAATCGCACATTTTGGAAAGCTCTGTGGTGAAATGGTGGCAGGAACAGAGCTAGAGATTAAGCACAACTGAATTTAGTAATTTTCTGGTTTGCTTGCTTTAGAAATCTTTCCTAACTCACAAGTACAAACCCTTATTAATTAATTCTATGCAATACAGAACAGAGGAGAAAGCAATTTCAAAATTGTAATATCTCAAAAAAACTAAGAACAAGCATATTAAAAAGAAGCAAAATAAAACAGCTTTGTATTGTCAGAGTCACAGGTCTAAGTACTCCAGAAAAAAAAAAAAAACAGAAAAAAAAAGCCACAAAAAAAACCCCAAACACCATTAAGACGTTCTTCTATGCTTCACAGTTAAACCTGTAAAGCATCATTGGAGATTTTTTTGTGAAACATCAGAATCTACTGGAAAAAGATAACCATGTTTTTGTGGCAAATTCATACTTGGCCTGTTTCACTTATTTTCCTTGTGCCTTAATTGAGTTTAAGAATTTACTGGCACTCATTCATCAGGAATTTACACCAGGAAAATCAAGATGCCTTGGGTTTACAGACCTTGAAGGCAGTTTCTGTTCAGAGTTACTGATATTATCAAGAAATGAAACTTAACACTAGAAAGACTAAGGAGACAGACAAGAACCGCAGCCATGAACGGTAAGGTATGGGCTTGCACACTGTGTGTGTCTGTCCCTGAAAGAGGAAAGGAGATTGGGAATAACTTCCCTCCTTTACAGCATCCTCTTATTCTTCTTTTTCTTCATTACTGCCAACACATACTTATTTGTAGCTGATGAAAACAAGGACGGAATAGTGCTTCTTGATTCCTCCCAGAACTTCTGTAGTTGACTTCAAATTCAACTGTAACTGCCCTGGGTTTCAAACAATTTTATGCCACACAGACTTGCAACATCTCACTCAATCTTCTCCTTAGGTAATATGTCAATGAGTGCATTGTACTACATAAATACCCAAAAGAATAACAACTTAACCTTGACTTTTCTTAAATGTCCCTTCTTGCTGGAAAAAATACCACTTTTTTGTTCCAGGAAAAATCATCTTACACATTAATAAGGAACCTCCACTGCATGTCTCCCCCTAAACTTACATATATCAGCATATTGTCATTCACTTTAGTGATACATGGACTTAATACAGTCTTACCTGGAAGAAAAAATGATAATTTTATTCTTTTAGGTATTTTTTGTGATTTATAAATGTCCTGGTTTCACCGGGACAGAATCAGAGGCCAGCCACGGTCTGCAGGCCTTTAGTGGTCTAGAGTCAGCCAGGGCAGCTATCCCAAGCTGGCTCCAGGTGTATCCCAGACCATGAACATCATGTTCAATATGAAAGGGGAAATTTGCTGAGAATGAGGGGGTCTCTGTCAGGCTGCCTTCCTCTTTACTGTGATGACTGTACATTTGTAGGGCTGAATATAACTGTTTATTTTACACTGGCATCGGTATTAGTTTTGTTGTGTCCTTAAACTCATTTTCATTTCAACCTGTGAGTGTCCTCTCTCCTTTTCCCAATCCCCCTTCTTGGCTGGTGAAGGGACATCGGGTGACAGAGCAACTGCTGTAGTTTAGCCCCGGATATGGGCTAAACATAGGCAATAAGAAACAGCTGCAAATCTGAATGATTAAGAATGTGGTGTCTTTCACTGTCTGTCATTCCAGTGACTTGTTACTTCACAAATTAAATCAAACACTGATTTCCATCTAAAACAATATTTTGCTTGTTGTCTAGTCTAACTATCTGCTTCAGAAATTTCTGCTTTCAGGATGATGAAGACTTAATATTTAATCATTGATTTCCAGACAGAAACAGCACCAAGGAAATGTTATGCTGATTTCACTGTTTTTGAAGATAAGTGTTTTGTTTTAAGTAAAACAGTAACCTTGGTGGAAAAGATGGGATTTTCTGGGGTGTGATTTGGCATTTTTCTTTTCAAAACTTAAAAAAAAAAAATACTAAAATGGTTAAAATAAGAATCAAACTGCCTGAAACTGGGCCAACACTTTTTCAGGTATTTTATTTGGGTCATAGTATAGTTATTCATGGATTTCTGTTTCCCTGAAGAAAACTTAAAATATTACATCTGGCTTAAGCCAAAACTGAATTAATTTCATGTTAGTTTTTGAATTCAGCAGTTGAAATCAAAAAGCTATTGTTTATACATCCTGTAAAGATTTATTAGGTTTAGGAGACCTTTAAGTAGACCCCTGAAACATTGTTTGCCATACCCTTCAATATAACACAGAAAACTGGTCAATAAGAATTTGGATGTTAGAAAAAGACATCTTCCTTTTGAAAATACTGTTAACACAACTTAGTGGGCCAAAGTGGCAACCTGCTGTCTTATGGTGATTTCTTGCAGCATTGGGACATGAATAACACAGCGTTCAACCATATTAAACTACCCTTATTGCCAGAAAGCTCTACTGTTTCAGTTTTCAAGTACTGCACAGATGAAATGTTCAGTATAAATATGGATTTTTTTGATTACACTTTGAAAGATTGCAGACAAAAATCCTTCCACCTAGCACCTATGATATTCGAATAATAAATAATTTTAGGAATAATTTCACGTGCACAGCTGGTATTGCAATACTTACTAACTAATTATCAAGGCAAGTAATTAGAATCTCAAGTGTTCTGAAATTAGAGAAATCCTGAACGGTGTTGAAGTAATACTTATCATTCCTGACAGGTATAGAAACACAGTAACACGTAAAGAGCACCTGTACATCAACGGAGAGGGAGATTAAGTATTGCAGCAAGACTATGGAGTTAAGTCTTCTACCTGTATGAGTGCAAGGCATCACTATAAAACTCTAGCAAAATAATAGTGGAAGTTATGTCCAAAGGAGTAGAAAAGACACAACATTTAACAGTAGATTGTGATTAGACAGCAAGTTTTATGGCATCAGTTCAGATATAAAATTTAGTCCTGAAACATCTATTCACAAACAGTGAATTTCCTCCCCCCAAAAAATCTCACATACAGTCCCATATATATCTATACTTGCCTAGATACAGACATAAAGATGTAGACTCACCAAAAGTGAAAGTGATACTATGTTTTGGTGCGTTGCCTTTCCTTATAACAACACAGCAACAACACTTCTGCAATGATTTACAATTAAACTGATGAAAAGTGCTTTAAAAGAACCAAATATTAATAACATTTTATGTGTAGACAGATGCCCCTTTTGCATCTTCAAGTGGTGATTGGTAGATGTATCAGTAATAATAAAAATTCTCGTAAGAAAATCTTCTACAGTATAGTCCCACAGAGCAGGAAAGCTTGTAAACTGGTGTCAGGTATTAAATGGAATATTGCTTTGTTCCCCACAGGAAGATGTAATATGAGTTAAGGATGGCATCACGACATTTATATGTAAAGTGATTTAATTACATTAGCTGAAATTTTACAAAAATATCAATCTAAGACATGTAGATATGGGATTTAGCTCTTTTTTTTTTTTCTCCTGTCAAAACTACGAACAGTAGGAAATGGAACTCTGTACAGAGAAATTAAACTGTTGATAGTAATCCCTATTATTCCTCAATATCCACAGTAAAAATTAACAAGAGACCTCCAGCATAGATCTATCATGTCTGGTTTCATTTTACCTAGAAAAAGAAAATCTGTTGTGTAAACATGACATAGTGTGTTGAAAATGGTGTCTTGGCTAGTATTTGGCATAGTTGAAGAGGGAAAGACAGGACTGAAAATTTTACATGACTCACAACTTGTTTGTGTGTGTTTCAAACACAAAACAGAGCTCCTCTTCATTTGTACTTAATGGAAACTATGGTAGCTAACAGATGTTAAAATGTCTGCAGAAAACAACAAATAATGATCACCAGCCAAGAGAACTGTTAGCCTCTGAAATTAATCAGGATATTACAGTTGATCATTTCCTACAACTTTGTGTTTACTCAAATCACATCTAATAATTGGGGACAAGGTATATACTTGTAGACTACAACAGAAAAAGATTCCAGGGTCAATAAAGACCAAAATAAGGTCTTCAAACAAAACACCCTGAGACTTTATTCCATGATTAGGTGTACAGAACAAAGTTGTATTTTAGACAGCCAAAGAGAAGTAAGCAAATGTATTACTTGGAATAATTAATACAAATAAAGTTAGAGAAGATTGAATTTATTTTCCTTAGGAAAGCCAAGAAAAATAGAAAAGAAAGAACAAACAGAAATCCAGGAAAGTCAGATTAAATGAAAAATTATAGAAAGGTATATTTGTCTTCACTTCGACTAACTTTAATAATCAAATGCAAGAAAATTATTAAGGGATGTTGAAATGCTAGTCCAAATAAAAAACTCTGTTATATATTATAAAATGTTATTATTACTTTCTTCTTTCAGGTGGTAAAAATGATGATTGTGGTTGTACTGACATTTGCCATCTGCTGGCTGCCCTACCACATTTATTTCATTGTTACCGGGATCTATCAACAATTAAATCGGTGGAAATACATTCAGCAAATCTATTTGGCCAGCTTTTGGCTTGCCATGAGCTCTACAATGTACAATCCCATTATCTACTGCTGTCTTAATAAAAGGTAAGAGCTGGTAGGCATGAGAATGAGAGAGTGGGTATGCATAACATCAGTGAGAATATAAATGGTTTAAATCGGATAAAAGGTAAAGATTTTTCACTTTAATAGTTTTCAGTTAGTAGGAAAGCAAACAAAACAAAAACTTCCTTTGAAATTAGTATTCCCCTCCCCCTAAAAAAAGAGTGCACTTCCAGTAAATATTTTGCTTCAGTTACAATTTCAAAGCAAAATTCAGTATTGGGAAAACAACCTTTCCCATTTCCATATGTAAAATTTAAAAATCTATAGCTGTCTAATATTTTTAGGTGCAAAATTTTAAAATTAAAAAGTAAAGATGGTCATTAGTGATATACAGGGCAATCTATATGTTCACTAACTGTTGCCACAAATTTGTTTTGCAGTGCTGGAAGAACATGATACAAAATGTGATTCATTGCATGTTTTATACGTCACCATTAGATTTCTACTGAGCTCTGAGGCCTCTAACAGGCTAATAAACCAAATATTTATATTCTCATTACTCAATACTAAATTAGGATATTGTCTGACAGCAATGCATTATGCTCTTAATTTCAAATTCAACAAGTTCAGAGCCTTTGGTGAGATTTTATGGATATTTAGCAGTTTGAGACTACAGGATTGTAGAATTAACTCGTGTTTCTCATTTCAGCATGTAGGACCAGGATTTAAAATGAGCATCATCCTGGCCATCCTATTTTTCAGTATTTCTTTTAGTATTGCTGGATAAAGATCACCAAGAACAATGAACTAATTCAGAAACTCAGTCAGTATGAATAACTATTGAATCAGTATTCCTAAAAATTATTTGAAATCTTTTTTGAATGAGCAGTCAGTGTCAAGTTTAATTGGTGACAAGCTTTATACCAATTTTGTTAAATATTTACAAAACTCCACTAAACAACATGCAATACCTGTCAAAAGAAGTGTAAAGGAAAATGAAGTGACCAAATCCTGCTGAGTTTTTATTGGCATAAAAACACTGGAGTCTCCTCCTTGATAAAGATAGCTTATGATGCTTAACTTTCATAGTCTTTTAAAACGTCAAGGTAATGTCTGTTATGTACAGCCTTCTGCCCCTTTTTGATCATTTACAACTGTTTAAAGAAGAGGTAAAGTTTTAGTATGCCAGGATGAAATCCTAACTCAAATAAGAAATTTTCCATTAATTTCAACAGAAATCAGATTTCACTGGCTGTCCCCAATGAAAAAGGCAAAAGGTCTTTGCAAAATTAAAGGCAAAGAAGAATCAGGCCTCATATCGTCTGAATTACCATCATAAAATCTGTAAAATATTGCTATTTTTTTCCAAATTTTTTTATGGCAGAGCTACAGAACATGTTATTCATAAAAAAATTAATACATTTGCTGTCACTTGTGTTTACACTCATACATTACAAAATTAAATGCCTGGAGTAAATAACACAAATCAACAAAAAGCAGTCATCACTGTGGTAGCTGAACCATTTCTCCAAAAAGCTTACAGACACAATAAACACCACAGTTGACTGGTGAAAACAAGAGAAGTAAGATGACAGTCAGATAAGTTTTCAGTCTAAGTGAAAAGGTGTTCTTTTCCAGGTTACACAAATTACAGTAAATTGTCTTTTTCTAATATATTTAACTTCTACTCTAGAAATACATACACACAAAAAGTAACTATAGTCTTTATAGTAAATCTCTGCCTCTGAAATAAAAAAAACACAGTATAAATATTGCAAGCACTCATGCGCTAAAGCCTCAAAACTCCCATTTGTGTATTGTTCACATTTGGTTTTCCACTTTCCAGAATTTTCTTTATTACAAATTATTTTGCAAATATTTTGTATGAACAATTATTAGTCGTTACATCATTCCCCTTTAAGCATCTCTGTTAGAGAAGGAAACAGAGAAGATGAAAATATAGGTGCAGATTTCATCAGAGGTTAAATCAAAACAGCTTCCATGAAGATCGTGCTGTGAAAGCTGGTGTTTATTTAGGCATGGGCAAAGGAACGCAAATTGAGTATCAGGAAAAATACCAGTGTTAAAATGCAGGGAAATTATACAGAAAATCAGAAACAGAAATTAGCTGTTACCACTATCTTTTTTACCCTACTCAGACTTTAGTCAAGCAAACTCCCACTGACTTCACCACAAGCAGGATGGTTAAGTGAATGAGTGTTCTGTCAGCGTGGTATGTTTCCAGATGAAAGCCTGTTGCTGGCTCTTGCAAGCACAGACTTTCACCAAGCATCTTTCCTCCCAGGTTCCGAGCTGGCTTCAAGCGAGCTTTCCGCTGGTGCCCCTTCATTGAGGTATCCAGCTATGATGAGCTAGAGCTCAAGGCAGCCAGGTTTCATCCTACCCGGCAAAGCAGCCTATACGCTGTGTCCAGAATGGAGTCCAGCATGACAGTGGTGTTTGACACGAATGATGGAGACAACAGTCACGCCAGCCGTAAGAAAAGAGCAACTCCGAGTTTTAGTGGCTGTTCACAGAAGAATTCCAAGACCATCTCCACAGCCTCAAGTCTCATCAGTTCACTGCACACATCAGTAGATGATTATTCCTAAGCATTTCACGCTGACAGTTGCTAGAAGGGCAGCACTGGACAATGCTCTCCTACTTTGGGACTAGATATTCATACCGCAGGAAAGCAAACAATTCTACTGATGAACCCTAGCTACAAGTATCATGAGAATTTTAGGCGTAACACTGTTCTGCTTTGGAGAGAAGGAAAAACTTGAAGACGTATATGCATCAGACTGGAAGCACTGTTGCACCTTATACATGGCAATGTTTGCAGGGTAGTTGACTTGTGGCACTTACGTTTCACTTACGAAAATGTAACAGGCTCCTTTACTTATTGAAGATGAAATGTATGATGTTTTCTATTATGAGACTATTAATTCTGCAGTAACAAAACTCTGTAAGAGATGATAAAAATATTGATAATGAAACATAATGACGCCCAAGATTATTCAACTGTTTTGCAATTAAGTCATATTTCCAGGCAAACAGACAAAATGAAGTTCACATAAATGAAGTTCAGCTGTCTGCAACAGTACAATTTTTCAAGTATATATGAATTTATTTTTTTTTTAAAGCAGAAAATCTCCAAGAGACTAAGTTAAAATTCTACTGACGTATCTGTAGTAGTGAACATTAGACTCCAGCGGAATGTTTACTTCCAGGAGGATGTACTGCTTAGATGAATGTCCTATAGCTTCGTACCTTAGTGCTAAGGGTACGATATTCCTCCAGTGACCCTAACGGGAGCTTTGTGATTGAATTTAGAAAGGTCAAAAGATTTTTAAACTGGAGATTCACATATATGAAAAATACCACTGTGGCAATGAACTCTTCTCTGCAAAAGATACAGTAACATACTGTACTATGAAACACATTCACCAGGAAAAAAAAATATATTTGGGCTATTTTTCCAAATACATGCATCCATACCTAGATACATGTAAAAATACTCTTCAGTCTGTATCTGAAAACACATTAGGTATTATTACACAGACAATTTCCCAACCAATTCAGTCAAAATTCACTGATCACCACTGTTGCAAAGAAAGCTGAACTTAATACAAAAAGAACCAGAGGGCAGCATTTGTTTTAGATAAATGTCTTTATCACTTGTGTCAATGTTTGTCCTTAAACAGTTAATCAAAACTTAAGCGTGAACATCTTCCTGAGTTAGCCAGACCAGCACAGGGCAGAGAATACCTGGCTCAACCCAACACACTACCAAAGCTGAGCAATCTAATCAGTTTGAAGAGAGAAAGGCTTTAGCCTACGTTCCTTCCCAGCGACTGGGAATGCCTGGCATTGTGACAGCGTATCATAAGAGACCAGTAATGAGAACCGTATTTGTATTGTGATTCATTTGTAAAATCAGTTGCTGTATTCTGCTAAGTGTAATTTGTACATGTCGTGATTTCAGTGCGTTGCTGTATTACTCTGCTAAATCAAAATCATGCGTACAATGAAATACCAAATACGTAAATCTGGTATTTTACATGAAACCCTCTACCTGCGGAGTAAGTGAAGAACCTGGTCATAAGATATTGTACTCTGATAAAAATATATCACAAGTCTAGACTTACGATTGTAGAATCATAGAATGGCTTGAGGTGGAAGGGACTGTAAAGATCATCTAGTTCCAAGCCCCCCACCATGGGCAGGGACACCTCCCACCAGACCTGGTTGCTCAGAGCCTCATCCAGCCTGGTCTTAAACACTCCCAAGAGATAAGGCATCCACAGCTTCTCTCGGCAACCTCTTCCAGTGTCTTGCCACCCTCAGAGTAAAGAACTTCTTCCTAATGTCTAATCTAAATCTAGCCAGCTCTAGTTTAAAACCATTGCCCTTTGTCCTATCCCTGCATACCCTCATAAAATGTCCCTCTCCAGCTTTCCTGTAGGTCCTTCAGATACTGGAAGGCCACTATAAGGTTTCCCCAGAGCCTTCTCTTTCCCAGGCTGAAGAGCCCCAATTCCCTCAGTCTGTCCTCATAGGAGAGGTGCTCCAGCCCTCTGATCATTTTCGTGGCCCTCCTCTGGACCCTCTCCAAGAGATCCATGTCCTTCTTGTGCTGGAGGCTCCAGAGCTGGACACAGTACTCCAAATGGCGTCTCACCAGAGCAGAGGGGCAGAATTACCTCCCTTGACCTGCTGCCCACATGTCTTTTGATACAGCCCAGGATAGGGTTGGTTTTTTGGGCTGCCAGCACACATTGCCAGCTCATGCAAAGTGCTTCAACTACCAGCACCCTGAAGTCCTTCTCTGCAGGGCTGCTCTAAATCCACTCATCACTCACCCTGCGTTTGTGCTGGGATTGCCCCATCCCAGGTGCAGGACCTTGCACTTGGCCTTCTTGAACTCCATGAAGTTGGCATGGCCATGCCCACCTCTTCAGCCTGCCAAGGTCCCTCTGGATGGCATCCCTTCCCTCCTGCTGTTGACCACATCACACAGCTTAGTGTCATCAGCAAACTCTCTGAGGGTGCACTTGAATCCTGAGTTCTCCTATCCAAGGCCTGATCTTAAATGCACTGAAGCAAAAAGTTCTCTTCATTGACGGCTTTGCTTTTAAATGCCAGCTCATGCTTTTCAACAGTCTGCATTTCTGAGAAACAGCGTTATTTTCCATCATGCCATAGTTGCAGCCTCAACTTTCCTTTTAAAAAAAAAAAGTGTATAGTAATCCAGCAAATGTCATGCAATGAATAAAAAAATTTTTTCGCATTTCTTTCCCCCCTGAAATATTCTGCTTTAAGAATTCAAAATCTTGTCAGCTGTTTAACAACTCTGGTGAGAAGATTCGGATAGTTGCACACACAGAGAAAATGAACCTAAGCATATTAACCTGGTGGTGATATATTACAAACACATGCTGTAAAGTCCTCTATCTGCTCATGTACTTTTGAGGAACATAGATACAGAAAATATATAGCTGTTAAATACACTGTCTTTTCTAACTATGGCTATTACAAAATCAGTGTTGATAAACGTTAATACATAAATGTAAGTTTGAACAATACAGTTGTCATGAGATTAATTTATGGTTTCCGATGTGCAATACTGAAATCTACCACTTGGACGTTAACTGAAAAACTTAAGGCAGAAAACACTACCTCAAAGATCAAAGGTAGTGCTTTTCCTTGGCCTTTTTTTCTATTCAGTAGGGCCTTATATTAGAGAAAGGAAGCTTTGTATTCAGTAGTGTGTTCTAATATGTTCAGAGCGTTCATCCATTTTTTTTTGAGTTTGCAACCTTAAAAACATTTAGACCAGTGTATCACCAAGAAGTGATGAGTCAGGTGAAGATTCCCACCTGGAGCAGTTCTCCTGGGGCTTAGTGACTTCAATAAAGCAGAAAGCAAGTGATCGTCACTTCTCTCCCTATGCCCTTCACCCCAGTACCCTCAGGGCCACTAACCAATGCATTGCTGTCACCTAACCAGCTAATACGCAAGGTGCCGCAGGAATAGTACTGGTAAAAAGACAGCAAGCTGAAGAGTTTGCCCCTGGGTCCAAAGCTACTTTTCATAACTTAGGGCACATAATTCCCCTAAAACCAATAGGATGAAAAGACTAGCAGTAGATGAGGCACAAAAAATTCAACACAGACATGTCAACACAGAGCTTTGTGAGAGCTAAAATTTACCTAGAAATTACCAAACTACCAAATTCTCATGGGTAAACTTGTCCATGCTGCCAAGGCTGGACCATTTCTTGTATCCAGAATCACACACACCCCCTCAGAGTACAGTAGCCACCTCCACATTATAAAGCAGTTTTTGTCCTAGTGCATACTATAGAAAAAAAACACAAACAACAAAACAATAACACAGTGTAACCATTAGCAATGCTCTGAAAAACATCCAACATTTCTCACTAGTACTGTCTTAAGAAACATCTCTCACACACAACGCCTTCTCCCAGACTTCTCCTGAAGCAAAATGCTTCCTCATTCACTGAATTCAAGTCATCCTGAGCCCAAGAAATTTCATACAAAGAGCACTACAGCAGTTTGGTCTCCAGTTAAACATGGCAAGACAAACAAACAAGTGAAACCCTCAAACTCCCTCTTTTCAAGCACAGCTTCTCCTTATCTGAACAACTTGAATAACCAAGGAAAGCCTTGGGTAGAGTTATAACTAATTATTGTGAACATGTATCACAAAGCAGACATATATCTCCTCACAGAAAACATTTATATGCCTCCTTTTTTCCCCATCAGGTTCTGTGGCTACTCAATAGTTTTCCCACAATTAACCGAGGAGCCCAGCTCCTAATCCCTTCCTTCTGTTCTGATAGTGAGGCAAAACACAGGGCGTACTGAGGAGACTCTTCTTGGAGGTAGCCTCCTTTTAGCACAAAATTTAGCCCAGCTCACTCTATTTCAATTTCTCACTGTGCCTTCTGGCTACGTCAGATGGTTTCAGGAGACTGTAGATGTTCTCTTACCACAAGAGAGATCAGCCCTCAAAATACTCTGGTGTCACTGGTCAAACATCCTCTTAGGACTTCCTCACAAGCAGTGATCAGGCATCACAGAAATATGGATTAAGATTTTACCAAAGAAAGTACAGACCCTCAGAGTTAGAGGATGTTGCGCATTTGACTTCTCGGTCATTATGGCAGCTTATCAAACTGCACCTAAAACTGGGTAACCAATGGCAATATCCATGATCAGTTTGTCTATAGGTTGCAGTACTATTCACAACTGCATAACATTGACAAAGGAAGAGATTTAACTGCTTTACATCCCAAAGAAGAAAGAGTATACCCCACCAGGACCACAAATACAAGTTAAAACAATTTATCTGAAGACTTGGTTTTGAACAAATTTGCAAGTTTAGCTTTCCAGCTTACTGACCTATCCTGCAATATCGCAGACTAACTGTGCTAGTGCCTTCTACACCTTGGATAGAAAATAAAAAATATTATCAAACAGTTAACATATATATGTGAAGTTTGACTCTTTGGCCCTGAATAGCTAAAAAATGATTGAGTAGAAAACCATAACAATGCATTTTGTCTCTATCACTCAGAGCCACAGAGGAATTAAAATGCAATAACCTGAGATCAATAATTGTCTCTTTCATTAGGAAAGGTTGATGCAATGGCATTTAAGTAAACAGCATAAAAACTAATTACAGACTATCAAGTGAAATGATTTTCTAATTGAACTATATCTCAATTTAGGAAAAATCTGTAGAAAACAAAACAATTGAAAATAAATTAATTGCCTGAAATGAAACCCTTATTTGAACATGTCAAGGATCCAACAAAATTGTCCAGCTTCAGCAGTGTTGTAAGTGAATTAGACTTATAAATAGAATTTGTCAGAGTTCCACTAATATGTTTGCAAATCTGGAAAAATAATTGTCTTAGCTCTTACGAGTTGCATTATTTGTTATCTGAGTGCTGAATTAACAAACCACAGAATGCTCTAAATTTTGGCAGAAATCATCATATGTCTGAAAGATCATGTCAGAAGCATGTTTCTATACCCATATTGTGCAACCACACACAATGAACATCAAACACTGAAAGAGCCTTAAAAACAACGGTTTGCAAATAGAGTACCATACAGGAAACATTTTAAAATAACTGCTTTTAAAAAATAAAATAGCATAAACAACTGAAGAAAATAGAAAATGATTACCAAACAAATCAAACAGCCTAAAAAAAAAGCTTCTAATGCATTTCTGACATTTATCTTCGAACTTGTTTCCTTTTCAAACAGTCTAAGCACCAGTGCCCTGTATTCCCAAGTATCAGGCTAGCTGATTAGGAAATTATCTTTAATTAAGTGCCTATAGCAAGGCTGTCTGTCCTACTAGATTAACACGATTAAGTTACACCAGTCTCTGTAGATAGGAGCATGCAAGGAAGAGATGTGGCTAATTTTACACTCAGCCAGCTCCCACTCCCAGAAGACACTACTGTGTCACCCAATACAACAGTGGGATCAACTGGAAGTCTGCTTGTTACAGCTCTATCCAAGGTGTAAGCTCACACATCAGCTCCGGAGGATTTAACCAATTTGCTACGTAACTTGACTATACGTGCTATATATTTATGGTTTTCCTTTTAAACATCTCAGTATAAGTACATTTTGAAAATGACGAGCATTAGAGTATCAATTTCTCTACTGTTAGAAGCTACATCAGAGCTAATGGAAATACCAAAATCAGTTACAATTTATTCACTTTCTGAAGATGTGCACATAGGCATGAATGGAAAGGCTGAGTTGTGAATAACAAGACAATGAAAGCCAGCAGATGAAAGGGCAGTTACAGTCCACAACACCACAAGCCATTATTAGACTATTACATTTAACACTTATATTTTAGAACCCTTCAGCTCTGCCTGTTCCAAAGGAGATGACAGAACTCTTCACACAACCTATCCGGTTCCCATCTTTCTGCCATAACAAGATCTTTGAACAACCTCCTCTTGTTTCATTTAAAAAAAAAAAAAAAAAAAAGCCTAATTGAGATCATGAGGGAGTTGTGATGCAACCTGACAAGTTTCCCAGCATGGCTGCACCTCTGCAAACTCTGACACAGAGAGCTCTGCAACTCATCTGGATGTAGACCTAGAGACCTGAATGATGCAGGAGCAATAGGTCCTAATTCTAATTGCTTTCTACCAAGCAATTCCATTTGCTTTTCCTGCCACAGTGACATACCAAGGTGGGTGTTGACAGAAATTCTTTGAAACAGAACAAATAATGCATGCATACACATACGAGTTCCAGGGAAAGAGAAAGACCTTGAATGAAATCTATGAGTTTCATCAACAGAAAAGAACCATGCGATCTCCCAATGCACCTTGGCCTCTCAGTGGTGGCTCTGAGGCCCATTCACAGAGCTCAGATCCTTGCAAGAATATGCAAGTGATGTAACAAACACCCAACAGGAGTTCAGAAATGAGATGCAGGGACAAACAGTGTATACTAATAATACTTCTGCCTCTGCCACTGGCAGATGAGCATTTCAACAGAAGCCCATGGGGATCTGTCAGAGGTTAATACGACAGAGGAAAGTGTGCTAATCACATCATTTTGATGTACAGCTTTGAAGGGATCTAGGTTGCCATTTTCCTAATCAAAGTAATATGATCTTTAGCCCCAAATGCATGTTTTTGTTCTACAGAATAAATTTGGCTTGAGGACTAATAATTACAGAAGGGCCTTAATTCTTTTGAGGCCTCTGAGGAGGTGATAAGGGAGCTTGCAGTCATGTACCAAAATACCCAGAAGCCCTTGGCTTTAGGGGTAATTGAAAACAGAAACAAAATTAAATTCATCTTACACAGGCCACCATGTGCTTCTGGATATATTAGGACAGGCCTTGATGTTTTAATTGACAAAGCACTGTTAACGTTACTTCTGTCTTTCCAGTCACTGCCAGAGCTATTAGGAATTAAGGTCAAACACTAAATTAACTTTGCTGAGAGAGTACTTACCAAGACTACTAACTGCAAGGTTCACAGCTCCTGCCTGAAGGTGAGAGTAGAAAAAAATGCAATAGAATGGACAGGAATAAGTAGTTATTTTCTGCCTGCCAGCTGCACATCTGAAATTTTGGAAGTACGCTGACATGCTGCAGAGTGCTAAATAATGAGGTGAGCAGACAGATTCTGCACCATGACTAAACTTCAGCTGGAGCTACTTGTGTCTCCCTGGCAGAGACCCAGCAATCAATCACACTACTCTAGCTGGTGCTCTCAGCTTAGTAGAGCCACCAATTCCCAAGCCATTCTCCCAGTTTGTACAATGCCATTTCTCTCTTTCTTTTTTTGATATAGATTCTCCCCAAACTAACAAGAAACTTCATCTGTTATCTTTTCATGGTAGATATTTAATCAGACTGAAGAGGAAGGCAGAGAATTCTGTTGTCTATGCAGAGATCAGCTCTTACGAGCCAGCCAATCCCCAAACAAGCAGCTTAACTATCCTGAGAGCAGCTGACACTTGTAACAGCTGAACATTAGCTGGATGCTTTTAAAAACCCAGGACTGTGCTGCACACAAATTAAATTAGCATATGTGATTAACTTATCACAGGTTATGCTGATGCAGAGGGTCAGACTCTACTATGATATGAATAACATACATTTTTATAGTTCACCATTTTCCTCAATGAACTCACCAGAAAAGCTTTTATTGGTAATTGGAAAAAAAATAAAAAAGGCATATATATATGTTATACCAAAGGTAATTTATTTTAACTTATTGTCCTACTAATGCCAATAAAGCTTTTTTATTTTTTTTTTAATCCCCCCTTCAGGTTATCTATGGCCTCATACTATTAAAATATAAACCTCTCTGTATCCTTCTAATATGGAAAAGCAATAGGAAACCAAAAATGCTTCACAGGGATACTTTGTTATATACCAAACTGCGTACCTTCAAAAGGCAATGGATAAACACGACACTGAAAACTGTGATAGAGAATTGATATATTTCATCTCGTAGATGGTAGTATGTTAAAATAAAATCATTATATATAAGCATTGTACTTACTTCTCTTACATTGATAACATAATACTGCCAAAATTCTTGCCATGGAGCAAGACCCACTGTGCTGCATACCTCACTACAGAAAACAAAAATTGGTGCTTTAATGAGCTTACAATCTGAATGTAACACAAGAAATGACTGGCAGATGAAAATAGGTTTGATAATAATACTAGTCAACTCGATGAGAAAAGGCTTTCACGATGTCTCCTGGTTCTCTCAGTGGAAAAGTACAATACCTTTCCACCCCTCTCAAGGTTAACACTGAATTCACAAGATGATCTGTGAGAGAGTATCTGGTTCAAATACCATATTCCTTTCATTTGCATGCAACAAAGTTAATTAAATTACACAGAGTTCACTCTGATACAACTGAGCAAAATCCACTCAGACATTTTTATTATAGTTTCATTTGTATTCATTCAGGTAGAAAGAAGAAAACATAGAGCATTCTTTTTCTTAGTTTTGCTCCTAATGCATCCATTTACACAGAAATTGAGAATTTGTTTAAATTATAGTGTTATAAGTGACAAGATTTTTTGAAAGAGATGAAAGAAGAAAGCACTGCAAGCACCCACTCATTAATAAAAGTTTAGGTATTTCCACTAAATTATTCAAATGATTTAATTTACCAAATGTAGCAGGAAAGGCTTTTCCTGATGTGCAACAGTGGATGTTTATAGAGAAATCTTAGAACTATTGGAAATGTAACAGATAGGGTCTCTTCTCAAAACCTTGTGACATTTTGAAAGCAAAATGTGCATTGAGGGTGGAATCAAATCCTTACCTGTGGACACAGAGCACAGCCAAGAGAGGTAGCACTTTGAACAGCACTTTGGCTTCTGCTGGATCAATTTTGTCTTTGCCTAAATCCCTTGCAACTACTAGCTTTTAGTGCACTTGTTTACCTCCTCAGCTGAGAAACCCAAGACCTGAAACAATGGGTCTAAACCATCACACATTCTTCCTCTTCTGTATTTGATTCACTTATTTTATACCAAGGGAAGTCTTGTCACACTAGAGCTTCGTTCTCTGAAGTACGGAGAAGCTCTGATTCTGGACAAAGTCAAGGGAGATGCTTGTTAAGTAGTTCATCTTGCCAAAGACATTTGACACTGCATATCCTAGATTTTAAAGCAGTATAAGTTGTGACAATAAGAGAGACAAAAAAAGGAAAACATTTCAGATTAATTTGCTTTTTGCCCATGGAGAGACTTCACAAATACGAGGCAAATGCACAGAAAGCAAGCTATTACCTCAAAGGCTGGGCTATAGACTGGGAAGTCATAATGTGTGAAACAGGTTTCAGATGCATGTGTCAGAAAATGGATTCAAGAAATTGTTCATTCTTTATTCTTTTGCACACAATTTTTCCTCTGCAAAAGTATCTAAATAGAAAGGGGGCTCAGTGAGAGATTTCTTTAAATATGTATTAAAGCCTGGAAAATGGCTTGCCTGAATAACCATCATGTAACTGGAAACATTTCATTTCAGAAGAAGAAATAAAAAAACTACTATATGTGATAAAACCACTAGCACCACAGTAAGTAACAAAGAACAACTTCTCTAATACTACAAACAGGGAAAATACTCCTGTCTGAAGGATGTGAGAGTCTTTCCCATTTCTCTTATCAGCCATGGAAGTCTCATGAAAATAAAGTGTATCTTTTCAAAGGCAACAACAGAAATCGATTTAACAATTAAATACCCATTGAAACCCAGTGCTCAGATTATCCATTAAGATTAATGTTGTTAGCTTTCCTGGGAAAGAAAGGATGAGCTTCTGCAACACAGGATTATTATTTTCAAAGCAACACTTCGTGGTCCTTAAGCAAATCAGTAATTTTAACAGTGGGGAAACGTGTTATTTCAAACAAGGAGTATCAGAAGGTCAGAAGAAAAATGTAAGTAGGCGGGAAGAACTACTACGCTACTCAAAAACCTTTTGACATTTTTATTTCAGCACCTATTGAGCTAAGTTGTCTATAAAAAATCTTGACAAGATCAAAATCCCTTCTTTTTCAAAAATATTTTAATGGTGCTTAGACAGAAAGTCCTTGCTTTATACCTTTGAACATTTTTAGTATTTCTTATCAGATGAATATTTCTAAAACAAAAGTAATTTTGAGACAAAAAAATACTTTTTCCTAAGAGATACCTTTTTCACACATTTCAAAACTTCTTTTCAACATTTTAAAATTTGAATGTTTAGCAATTAATGTTTTGTCAAAATGTTTTTTGCTGTAAAACTTCTAATCTTCTCTAACCAAACAATGAAAGAACAAAAATCTGAAATTCCTGTGACATCTGAAATTTCAAATGATGGCATAAATTAAGCTTCTTAATCTCTTTAACTGCTTGAAGCTTCCCCTGATTAAAAACTATTATTGCTCAAGAGGCACTTTATATTACAGAAGCGTAATGTTGTGAAGTTCATTAGTAGAGAGAGAACTGGAAAAACTTTGAGAGGAGCCCTTCTCTTTCACACAGGAAAGCTATGAGCATCTGGAAAGCCTGCACTAGGAAGAACTGGAAGGGGATTTGACTAAACTGAAAAAAAAATAAAACAAACCACTTACTTTTTTCCTAACAAGGTACTTTACGTTGATAAAAATATTAAACAGGAGTGGCCCCAGCACTGAGCCCTGGGGAACACCACTTGTGATGGGTCACCAACTGGATTTAACGCCATTCATCATCACTCTCTGGGCCTGGCCATCCAGCCAGTGTTTGATCCAGCAGAGCATGAGCTCGTCCAGGCCTAGGGCAGCCAGATTTTTCATGAGGATGCTGTGGGGAACAGTATTAAAGACTTTGTTGAAGTCCAGGTGAATAACATCCACAGCCTTTCCATCATTCACCAAGCAGGCCACATTGTCATAGAAGGAGACGAGGTTCGTGAAGCAGGATCTGCTCTTCATACACCCATGTTGACTGTGCCTGATTGCCTGACTGTGCTATAAATAGCATGATGGCACTCAAGATAATTTGTTCCATGACCTTCCCTGACACCGAGGTCACACTAACAGGTCTGTAGTTCCCCAGATCCTCCTTCTGGTCCTCCCTTGAGGTGGGCTTCACATTTGCTAATCTCCAGTCCATTGGAACCTCNCATTCAGCCAGGCTGGTTTTCTTCCGTGCCAGCCCATCTTTTGGGACATGAGGATGGCCTGTTCCTGTACTTTTAAGATTTCTTTCTTGAAGAGCATCCAGCCTTTCTGGACTCCTTTGTTCTTCAGGACTGTCTCTCCCAAGGGACACTGCCAATCAGTCTCCTGAACAGGCCAAAGTATGCCCTACAGATGTCCAAGGTGGCAATTCTACTTACCCCCTCGTTACTTCTCCAAGATTCAAAAATTCTATTATTTCATGATCACAAAGGCCAAGACGGCCTCCAAATGTTACATCTCCTACAAGCCCTTCTCTGTTAACAAGCAGCAGGCCCAGGAGGGCACCTTCTCTAGTTGGCTCTTTCACCAGCTGCATCAGGAAGTTCTCTTCCTCACACTCCAAGAACCTCTGGGACTGCTCCCTCTCTGCTCCATTATATTCCCAGCATACCTCTGGGAATCTGAAGCCTCCCCACGAGAACAAGAGGTAGCAATCACTAAACCTCTGTCAACTGCTTATAGAGTATTTAATCAGTCTCATCATCCTAATTGGGCAGTCTGGAACAAACTCCCACCACGAGATCTGCCTTGCTGGCCTTCCCTCTGATTCTTACCCATAAACACTGAACCCTGTCATCTCCACCATTCAGGCCTTCCTCACCTGTCCCTTCTGAAAAGCTGGTAGCCATCAATTGCAGCACTCCACTCATGTGAGGCATCCCACCATGTTTCTGTGACGGCAGCTATACCAGTTTTCTCACTGTGCAATGGCCTCCAGCTCCTCCTGTTGCTTGCCCATACTGCGTGCATTGGTATAGATGCACTTCAGCTGGGTTAATGGTGCTGTCACCTTCTTGGAGAGAGAAGCCCCAGTTCCCTCCAGCTGGTTCTCAGATGCCTCTGATAGTTACCAGCCTATCAAGCCTTGTGTCTTTGCTGCCACACGGAACATCAGCTCTCACCTCCACAGAGACAGCCTATTAAGACCTTATTACCACACTGTCCCACAGGTACTGGCATGTCTCTCCCAGGCTCTTCTCTAGCAAGTCCACTTTTATCCCCATCCCACTTCAAGTTTAGTTTCAAGACCTTTCAATGAGCCCCGCTAGCTCTTGCCCCAGAAACAACCTGAGCCAATAAAGTGAGTTTCACCAGGTACCAGATGAGTGCAACCAAGCCAGTGCTGGTGTCCAACAACCAAACATGCTGCTTCTCCTGTCTTGAGCATCCATCTTGAGAGATGGGCTGTTAATGTTGTGCATGTATTTCATTTGCCATATCCCTCTGTATTTCACAATGTTTTTATAAGGCAAAACACATAGCTGCTAACTCAAACATTTTTCAGGAAGTTTTAACAGTTCTACTCCTTAGACCAAACAATGCTTATGAGTAACTTCACAGACGAATATTTCTATCAGATATAAATCTTAGCAATACAGTGTAAGAATAGATTCCCAATCTGCATTTTAGTTTTAATTAAGATTTCATCCCAACTTTCTCTCCAAGACCACAGATAGAAGAGTAAAACAAGATGTCTTGTACCTATGTTTGTACCTAAAGGTGTTTGAGCAGCTCACCAAAAAGCATCACCTTTAAAAATCAGAAACTTGTAAGTACATGTAATGGAAACCATTATATCACACAAGACAAAGCAGAAAGCTATCTTAATATAAATGTGAATCTTAGGGAAACTGAACAGTATAATGCACATTCTCTGAGCAACTCAGGTACTGAAATGGATGAATCACAGGCACAAAAGAAAAAAGCTCTCCAACAAAAGTAACGCTGAAAATTATTCTTGAGCAGGTATCTTACAAAATGCACACACACTGTCATTACAGGAGCAAGAATTACAGCAATCACTCACTTCCTTTATGTGCCAAGAGTTATTAGTTAACACCTGAATGTCTGGGACATACTTCTCTATCTAATGAGCATCAGAGAAAGCACTTATTCAGCCTTGGCTATTCCCCTGTGATTGCCAGTGTTCACCATTTAGGCCAGGGCATCGTTTCACAACTAAACAAAAGCTAAAGAAGTCATAATTAGAGAATATTATGTAGCAGAACACTTTACAATGACAATGCAACTGAAAGAACATGAAAAAAAAAAAAAAGATCAAATCACAAACCAGCTTAGAGAAGCACAAAATATCTCCAAATAATCAGAGACTTAGACTTTTCCATGTTTTAAAGAAAGCTTCAACTTATCTACCACCTAAAAGCATGTGCCTGTGTAGGTATCGGGCACATAGCTAGGAGTTCTGAGATTCAAGTAGGTAGCTAGATATCTAACTAGAAGAACATCTTCCTCCTTCCCATTGCAACTAGATTTTTTTAGCCACAGTAAATTGAGGATAAAAGTTAAGAACAATTTGTAAAAGTTGATTCCTTTCCCCTTAGGTATTGGTGCAACTTTAAACTAATTTTTAAATTAAAATCACCTACCTCAGATGAATGCAGAAGTTGAATCAGGCTTTGAACCAGAAACTTCAGTGGCACTCGTTAAAGTTTTGTTAAAATTTTGTTGTAGAAAGTGACTTATTTTCCCATAGCATTTGATTTATGCAGTACAGGGAATATCAGGATTCAGAGAATTCTTCTGAAGCGTGCATCACTCTACAGACAACTGTAAGCTTAAGTATACAAGATGAAAAAGCAAAAAAAATCTAACACACACTGATCCACAAAGCAAGAGGAAATACAAAGCCTGTAGGTGGAGTGCCACATATCACTCTTAGCTGCTTGTTCACCCTCAGCTGCTTGTTCACCCTCTGCACTTCCTTCGTCCTCCTGCCAAATTAATAGTGTCATACTCCATGGAAAAGGACACTTTGGCAGGCTCCCTTGCAGTAACAAATACTGTAGTTTTATCTGCAATGCATTACATATGACCACTGCTGGTTTTCTACTACAGAAACATGTCTAAATCAGGTAATAAACAGTCAGAAAGAAACCCAAATCCTTAATAATCCTTTATTCAGGTCTATCCAACGGTTGGATTGGTTCACTTTTTTTTTTCCTTCATTTTTTTGATGAGTAATTCTACAAGCAAAATCAAAAAGTAATAAGAATTTTCCATACACATTATATCAAACCAACAAAAAGAACCAGAATTAATATTCCAATGAAGAATCACTGACTTATGAATATGTATTAATTAGAGTCACTAAATCTCCCAGCTAATAGCTTTGCTAAAAAAAAAAGTTATTTCTTACAACTTGTTTTATAATATTTTTCATGCCATCTTTTAAAAAACTTAGAATCAACAGAATTTCCTGCATTTGCGTTTGGAATTTTTTCACGCCCAGTGAAGCTGTTTCTGTTAGTCAAAAAGTTGCATTTTCTTGAACCGAATAAAATTAACCTTATATATCTCATTATCTTCCATTTACATAAGACCTTCTAGTGACTAATCCTACTCCAATATGTATTTACCTCTGCAACAAATTATTTCAACCAGATTTTCATACTTTATTCCTTTTTAAACTTAGTACTGTTGAGTTTTTTCCTGCCTATTTCTAGCATCACTTTCTAGCTCCAGTTATGAGATGTCTGGAATTAAACATATGGTTGTTAGTCAAGGTGAAGTTTGCACAGGAAGAAAATAGTTATTTCTTTGTTCTGTCATATGACATTTTTGAGGAAAACACAGATCTTCCTTGGCTTTTGAAGTTAGTCTGTTTCATTACACCTCCTATTTGTATAGACATTCACAGGGTTTTACAGCAATAGGCCTTTCTAGGAAAAGAAATTCAGAGTTTAAATAAAAAGTTTTCTCCTTCACTAATGAAGCACTTTCATTTGTCTTCTTGTTTAATATAACTTTTCTTGTCATGTTTGTAAAAGATCCTTATTTTCTCTAGTTTCTTTGTCCAACAATAAATTACTGTGGTTTGTTTTTTTGTTGGTTTTTTTTTGCTTGTCTCTATCAAGTAAAAGAAAGGAAAAGAGTAATGGATTATGAAGAATTCTATGCACTGGACTTGTGCTACAGCAGAGTCTCTAAATGGACAGGAATGGGTGACAAAAAACATTGCAGTAACTTAGTGTTCCTAAGACAGTTAAACACTGACACCCCCTCCCCATCTTCAAATGTCCACAGTTTGTGGTGCATTCAGTTTTGCAGTGTTGTCAGGGTAAACATTCATGATAGGGAAGGCTCTTGTTTTACAGATTCTTTCGAGGGAAATGGAGCTATTGTCCTTAGTGTTTAAGAACTTTTGTGGAATACATAACATGAGTCAGGATGTTTTTCAGTCCTATCATACCTCTAGGTTTAATTTTAATTCGTACAAAAAATGCATAACCATGTAATTAGTTATTTTCTAAAAAGTCAAGAATGTTGTCTCTGCAAATTGAGAAATAAACTGTGTTCCCAGTGAAGTTTTTTTAATAAACAAACATGTCACAGATTATTAGATAGATATGCCATTAAGTTACTCTCATTATTTTGCAACAGGTGAACCAAATATTAGTAGATTTGACAGTGGGTTACTCATCGAGATGTCTTTAATTGTTAATGTGACAGATTTCAAGCTGTCATTGATGGTTACTAAAATATCATTCAGAAATCAACATTAGGCATCAAACTTCAAAGTGAGTCCTGCAGTTCAGTGATTACCACCTCCGGAAAAGTTCTATTTTTAAATATTTAACTTACCATTAGTTCATCATAACTTGCAGCAACTGAAGGCTCTGCTTGAGTCCCTAATCTCATTAATTCATAGACAGAGGCTACAGTAAATACACACTATTGTAAAAAGCAGTAACTAAAATATGTGCCCAGGACTGTCCTCTGTTGTGATAAAGAAATTTGAAATAAATCAACTGTTGGACCACACTGAGTAATGCAGAGGTACTACTGTATCAGGCAGAGTTTGAAGTAAAACAGTACACCATAAAGATTCTAAAAGAAAATGGCAACAATGCCCATGTTGTATTTCCAGTGCACATAATAAAGAGGCTCCTGTGATAACAGTACTTCCCATAGCCAAAGGGAGAACTTGCATCACAAACATTTTGACTTTCAGGTTAAATAGTTCTGACAATTTGCATTCCAAAATTGAAGAGAAGTCTTTCCTTGTCCAGAGGAAACAGTTTAATGGTCTGTGCTTTTGGCTGGATATACAGGATGAAATGTTTGGTCTGGGGTTTCCCTCTTGATCTGGCTTTGTCAAACTGCAAGCCAAAATCATCATTCAATTTACTGGATTAATCAAGGGCACTACTTGAGCCACCGATTCTATTTCTATTTTATCCTGCAACGGCCAGTCTCTGAGAGGAGCTGCTCTCGAGCCAGCCCAGGCCGCAGCAGAGCAGTAGATCTCAGCACACAGGGGTTTTCCTAAGGTTTTCCTTTGGTAGGGAAACCTGGAGTGTGTGGAAGATACTTTCTGACAGAGCTGGTGAGAGCGCCTTCCCTGGCCTGGAAGGGAACGCCCCCTGCTAGATCCATTGTTCCCAGAGAAGGACATGTGGGTGATGGGAAGGTTGGAGGCCATCTTGTGAAGAATGATCATGAAATAGAGTTTTCAATTTTCGAGGAAGTAAGGAGGTGGGTCAGTAGAATTGCTGCCTTGATCTTAGAGGTCTCTTCCAACCAAAATGATTCTACAAGTCTGTTCCCTTAATTCGTTTTCTTTTGGGTGATAATAAAATATTGGTGCCTTTATGTGGCATTACCTAATGGAAGACCATTGGCTGCCTCCAAGAAAATTTTATACCATCTCAATGTCTATTAGAGACGCACAGAGAAGCACTCTAGTTGAATTGCATCTTCCCATCACTATGTATTCACATTTTTGCTAGCAGGATTTGTTTTTCATCTAGTCAGTAGAGTACTTCTGAGACTTGATAGATAAAAAGAAGCTGAACTTCATTTATAAGCTAGATCATGAAAGAAAGCCATTTAGCGGCCAAAGGCTTATTCAGAAGATTCCAGAAACTACCTCATCTGGTTCTCACTGATGGTGAGCACTTACTTCTTTAAACACACGTCCACTATAAGCATTAGTGAAGACTACCCTACACTCATATCTGAGCACCATAAAAATCCATAGACAGAAAGTTTACATGGTATCTGAACTATATATAGAGTGAAATCTGTCCAGCAACTTCCACTAAACCTACATCAAGAATGTCACTTCTTCCTGTGGGAACTCAAACATCTGAAGTGAGGAAAACGTAGTTAAGGTTTGTTGACTATCAGAGAGAAAAGAGAAAGAGCAGTATACACTTAAAGCTGGTTAATCTTACACTTTTTGGGAAGGTTTGTGTATCACTTACCAAGCATAGCTAGACATATGAGAAGGAAAGATGGTGAGAAAAAGGAAGACTAGTTGAACTACCTGAATCAAATGGTCTATGGTAGACAGGAAGGGTTGGTGTGTACAGGAGGCAACTTTTTCTCAGGCCATTAGTCTGGTGTTTTCTGTAAGTGCTGCAAATTGTACCTATTTTAACCTGTTTAAGTAATTACATTAGGATTGTCAAAGAATTAAATACCATACATTGTCTATTTAATGCTTTTGCCAGTATGCATTTTGGCTTGTTTAATATGAACCAAAAGACAAAAGAAGAGTCATTAAGTGTAACAAATTTCTTCCTTTCAACTGAATCCAAGATGTGTACACCTCAAGGAGAGCAGGAATAGAAAGACAAATTAATTAAAGATACGGTGAATGTATCTGTAAGAAGACAGTAAGGCAGGTCTCCAGCGGATACAGGAGCCAGTTCTAACTACCATTCAACTACTAAGACAATTCACTCTTGGAAAACAACTAGCTCACTTCATAGGTATTAATAATGATTTCAAGAAGGCTTCAGTTAGACATTCTGTAAATGGAAAGAAATTGTGCAGATAAGAAGCCTTATTACAAGGATACATCTGTATTTGCTCCTGCAATGAAGCAGGATAACTCCTCCTTGCTGAGGCACAGACACTTCTGCAAAGTCATGTGTTAATGCGTACCCTAATGGCACCCAACAAGGACGCTAAAAATAAAGTGCTATGTATCACAGAACAAAATTGTCCATTATATCCAGCCTTCAGGCTTTCCTATGCAAATATACATTGTGCTTAGTTATATATGCAACAAATGCGCTTGAGATCTCCTTCCACATGGAAATCAATGAACTCTGCCTTAGAAAATAGGTAACTATACAGGAACATAAGAACCGGAAAGGTCTTACAAAAATCAGCTACCTGCAGATTCCCAGACTACATTCTAATACTGAAAAGTTATCAGAAACACTTTTGGAGCAGAAATGAAAGATGAAAGTTGGAATTTCTCATCAAATGTCAATGTTTTCCACTTGCATCAGCTGACTGTCCCTCTGGAATAGAAATGTCTTTTTTTTTTTTTTTTGCCTCCTCTGCAGCTAAACGACATTTTCCTCTGGTTCACAGNACAAACAGGCCACTTATGTCCCAAAGTTACTGGAAAAAAAATATCAGTTACTTTCTAGCTATTGCAAAAAAATTAGCGTAGCTTACAAATATTGTTTTTAAATAATTGAATGATTCATATGAAGATTTTTCAGCCTTCTCCTTACTTGAATGAATGCAAAATTTAGTTTGCAAAAGGAGATTACTTTTTCTTCAAGCAGGATGTTAATAAGAATCTATTTACTCTTCCATAGGCTTAACTACCTTTCAGCTACTAGAACATACAACGAATATTTGCCAAATCATTCATTTAAAAATGAAAAAAATATTACACCATGAAATGGTCCCATAAATATGCACACCTTCAGATTCCTTAGATGGTCTTGAACCTGATCCTCTCCTACAGCAGACAGGTCTTCATTCTCCCAGTCCCTGCCTTTGCCTTCTGTGACTTGGGCCGTGTGGCTGGAACATTTGCCAGTGAAATCAGAAGCAAAAATCTGATGAGCACCTCAGCCTTCACCATACCCTGGGTAACCAGGTCTCCTATTTCCTTCCAGAGAGGTCTCACATCTTCCCTAGCCTTCTTTTTTACCACCCTTTTGCATATACTCACAAACATCTTTGTCCTCCCTTCATACTTACCTGTTTTTTCTTTCTTCAAATAAAGTGCTGCAAATTCCTTCAAGTAGAATCTATAGTGCCAAGAGAATACTCTCCAACCAGCTTGAATGCACTGGGTTTTGGGTTTTTTTGTTTAGTTGATCTAACCACAGAGTTACATTCCACCCTGGCTACCTGGCGGGGGCTTTACTATAAATAGCAAAAGGCATAATTGTAATGCTGCCAGGAACTAGGTAACATATTCTGACCTAAATCAGAATCTCTGCAAAACAGTGAATTGAATTGTGCTGACATATCTTCAGTTACATTTTGTGCATTACTTCAAAGAGTGAAGTATTTATCTCTAGAACAAAAACAAAAAGAAAAATCCATTTTGCTATTCCACAATGCAAGTCTTTCCCAAGGATTCTGGACTCATTAATCTCCATTCAGTATCATCTCACCACCTTTTGTTTAAAGGTCTTCTCCTGACCATTCTTTATGTAGCTTTTCACTCAATTCTGGCTGACTTGCATTGAAAAACAATTTCACCTGGCCGTTAAGACAAGTCTGTCATTGCCACCATGTACCACCTTTAAATCTTTCCTATCAGCTGTCTTGAATGTGACGTACTGTTAACGGTAAACAGATGAGTAGAATAATGAGTTCAAAGTATTGCTGTGCCAGTAGGAAAAGGTGTAAGGCTGATATGAGAGCAATATCTTGGCAGTTTTGACTCTGAATATGGAGGAGCTGTATTCTGAGCAAGACTCAGAATAAATAACAGCAGCAGCAGTCACAGAGCACAAATTCTGTGAAATTATAACACTGTTGAAGAAGGAGAAAATACCTTGACTTACAAAAAAGGAGGAGCTGAGTCCTACTGGATGCATAGCATCCAGGATAAGAGAGGCTGTGGAGGATACAACGGGATTTCTATTCAGTTCTTATCTTGAGGAATGATGTCGGCCAACAACTTACTGCGTTTCTGTGAAAAAGTTCGTATTTCCCTTTCTCACCAGAGAATGTGTATATATGTGTGGAGATCTCTGTCAGGATCAGTTTGTCATGGTTTGCAAAGTGCCAGGAAGAGATAAGAACTGTGTGAGAGCATCAATCAAATATTAAATTTCTATGGTTTGAAAGAGTTCTAATGAGCTGACTTCACTTAGTTTGGCTTCACATTAATTCTTCTCTTAGATTCTTTGTGATGCAGGCACATGTCTATGCCTGAGGTCTCATTCTTCAGTGAATTTTACAGATGAAAGATGGTCTTTAAAGATCACTCTCAGTCATTTAATAAGGACCAAACACAAACATCACAAGTAAGACAAAACTGCCCGCAATTCTGAAGCCTAAGCTAAGACTGTAGAGTTTGCCACAATTATTATTAAAACCATGAAGTAAAAGGTAAGTTTTGAATGTTATGAAATGGGTATGTAGAACAACATGGTCTGTACTTAACTAATAAAATCTTTATTCTTTAGTCCATAAAATGATCACCTTTAATACCTATGAAAGTCACTAAAGCTATGGAATTTTCTACTTACGGATTTTTTTATAACTACACACAGTTAATTTTCTTTCTGGCATCCATACCTGGCTCTGCTTGCTTCCATAAAGCAGTATGAGACTAGAGAGACAGCAGATTTTATCTCATGTGAGCATTTGCATGCTGCTGTATATCTTAAAGATAATATATATATACACATACACAAATATACTGGTTCTTGCTACAATAGGTACTTCAAATGTAATTGTATCCCAGTCTGATCATTTCATCACTTAAGACTTTTCTGTAGCAAAACCTTATTAAAAATCAGATTTGTGTGTTCTAATTTTGATAATCAGAATCAGAATATTGAATACTATTTCTATAGAATCAAACTGAATTAAATGCAGACATAAAGCTTGATTAATACTTCCTTTTGCCACCTGCTCCTACCTGAAATAATTGTCTATCAATGCCTGGGACTGGCCTGATCACAGTTACTGTACATCTTTCTTCATTCAGGTTGGACAGGGCACTGAGCAACCTGATCTAGTTGAAGATGTCCCTGCTCATTGCAAGGGGGGTGGACTAGCTGACCTCTAGAGGTCACTTCCAACCCCAAACATTCTATGGTTCTATGATTAACTAAAGAAAATTACTTGCATTAAACACTTCATAAGATTTAATTCACATTCTGCTTTCACTTTGGGGCACGTGAAACTGCAGTATTAAAGCAGAGCTCATTATCATGATAACTTTTTTATAAGCATTTGCATAATAAATACATTAAGACCTGTTGCTGCTTTAGTCATGTATTGCAAATAAATTCCCAAGAAACCCAAATGTCCGTTCCATGTATTATAACTGACTAAAGTCAGAATATCTTTTCTTTTCCCAGCCTTCTGCTTACTGCTACCACTAGTTAGACTAGTTGCCAGTCACCTTTATGGTGTTTAAATTTCAGAAGTAGTCTGGAAGCACACCACACGCATTCAGAGCCATGTTAGTCCCTATCAGATCACTAAGGTGAGCTTTACAATGCTAGTGCCTGCAAAGAAAAGCCTGGAGGTCTACGGGCATATTCCATTTCCTGAAATAAACGTGTAATTTATGGTTGGTATATTAGACATCATGGTACTTTAATCATGCAGGAATTAACAGTTTGGAAGAAAGTAACAGTTCATAATTCAACTGCTCCCCGCCTTCTGATGGGCTGAAGCTTGCTTTGTTTCCCGTTTAAGAGGAATCACAAGCATGACCATTCAGCAAATGCTTCTCCTTGAGATGTTCAGAAAATGTAATCATCCAGGGCTTTGTGATTGCTCATAAATGGCGTATCTAATTTCTTGTTAACACTAGGAGCAGGACCATTTGTTATCCATGAAGCATCAGGGGACAGCCTCTGTGACCACAATCATATAAAACACTTGGAAGTCTCCTCCTCTAAAAGCTTTAGAAAGAGCTTATCTTTTCTTTTGTGAAACACAGTAACAGCATTGGTTTTTAATATGAAACCAAGAATTCATATGAAGTCAGGATTACATTTCCAAGAGAAAATAAAAAGTTATAAGATGAGCTTGCCTCATTTGGGAGAAATTGGAAAGAGGATCAACATCTACATAAAAAGCAAGTAAGAAAAACAAAGGAAGAAATTAAACAACCAAATGTTGGTGCTCATCAGAATTCAAAGAAAGCTCTTGCAGTAAAGTGACTGGGGGAAAAAGGTTAAGCTAATCAATTTTCAGCTTCCCTATAGAGCAGAGAGTAATGATTTCTGGTTCCCAATTCCAGATTACTCTTGTATGCTAATTAAGGGTGACCCCAATGAGTAGCTTGCAGTGGAAAGTATCCTAGAAGATCTAGATAATGTTTTCCCAAAGAAATGGAAAGAAAAGTATGCAAATACTGCCACAAGAGTGCCTGACAAACTTCTCTAGAAAGCCCATGTATTACTGAACAAAAACACTTGAGGAGAGTTACAAGAAAAAACTTCCTTTCTACCTCACTGCCTTACTGTAGTCCATACTCCCTTACTACCTTTGCTTAATTACCATTTTCAGTTTCAGAGATCCTTTCTGCCCTGTACCATCTACAGCACTGGAGAACTGCTTCTTGGATTATGAATTTACATAATGAGATGTGCCAAGACCTGACAACCCAGATAATTTGCATCCAAGAAGAGTGGAGAGAAAAAAAATTATACTGATGGTGATGAAGTAGAAAAGGCTTTTAACAGGACAAGCTCTTCCTCTCATACAATAGTAGTTACAAAGCAGGAAGCAAAAAAAATGATGAATCCAGTAGAAACTTTAGCCTGCTATCCCAGAATACAGAAATAAGCTTTTTGAGGGAAAAGGAGCGTGAAAAGTGTGTGAAGCAGAAAATGTAGCAGATAGCTTAACAGAAAAAATGGGTAGGATACCCTGCATATCCAGGGCTCATGGGTTCTATAAACTTACGTGTAAAAGCCAAGTTAGAGACAACCTTCTTCATTTACAGTAACCTGTAAAACTTAGGAAATTATGCAGTAATCACCAATGACAATGTATTGCCTCCTACAGCCCAAAGAATCCTTACAACCAGCATGCAAATAATCTCTCAAACAGCTTTTTCTTATCTGGTCTTTTTAAAGTTTGAACCTGCATGAACAGCATCTTTCTCCATCTGTTGCCTCTAGTAGTGAATTGCAGACTCCAACCAGCCAATAGATGTGTAACCTCCTATATCTTCAAACCCTGCTTTCTAAACTCACACAAAAACATTCATTATAATTGTAATCAAACAGCTTATGCTGAGGAAAAGAAGTTAATTCTCATTGCTGGAAAATTGCTGTAAGCTTCTTCATTAAGGAAACATTTCACAAAGCTGTGATCACTTCCAACTTTGGTTCTCTCTCAAAGGTAAAGAAAAGTACTTTTAACATTTCTCTGTATCTCAGCATCCACTATCATTGGCTTCCCTCAAAAAATGGCTTTAGTGCATTTTGGCACACAAAATCCAGCAAATACCTTGAGACAAGACTTAGTCAACCCTACGCTCTGAGGTAATGCATTGCTGAACAAGTTTTATTTACTGTGTGCTGTTTGTCATAAAATTAAAGGCATGTTCCTACAATAAACCTGAAGTCAAGTCCATGGAACTTAATTATATAGAAAAATATTCTACTGTGTTACACAGCTTTTATTTTCTTTGAAATCCATAAAAGCAATCCTTTCTATTTTCTTACATTATTTCTTTATATTATAGTGTCATTGCTGAGCCTAGATAACACCTAAAATCAATATTAAAACCATGTTAGTATAGCCTTAAGGATGCAATTAAGGTCCAGTCGGTCTTAAAAGCAGTTTCAATTAACAAGGATAAATTGATGTCAGTGCAGTTCCTCAGGACAGTAAGGGTCATCCATACAAATGAGAACTTTGAACTCACCAATGTTAATAAACAGAAGGAAACCTGCAACATTTCTTTCTTTAAGGTGTTTAATTTCATACATCTCTGGTCACACTTCTTCCAAAGTCAGAGTTTTAGTGTAGAGGGTATTTTATAAAAAGATCAAACCAAATTGCTACAAATGTTTACAAATTAATACAATTATTTCCTTCAGAGAAACTTAATCATTTGCTACATACTGCACTCTACAAGCCAACTCACCTAGACTGCAGTAAACTCGGACTCTGACATCTAACAGTGACCAATACCCAGTATAAACCAATGCAAAACTTGTAAGCCTCCCAGTTGCAATCAAGGAATAACAACTTTATGATGACTTCCTCTCAGATTGTAATTCTAACTTAAAGTAATTAATGTACTGTTGCAATAATAATTCTATGGCTACACAGTCAAAATTAGTAGGAATCCACATTTAACTTGCTTCATTGGGCAGTGCAGGAAAATAATAAAGTGTAAGAGAAAATGGATTATATTTCCAATGGCTAACCATAAAAAAAAAAAATACAATCATCCTTTTCACTGAGTCAAAGGTCAAGTCCTAACCAAGAAATAACTTGTATCATTCATACCAAAAGCTTGACTTGCATTTGAGCTACCACCGCAGCTAAAAAAAAAAGTGGCTCCTACCTCTTCTGCTGGCACGGTTATTTCTGCAGGCATCTTTCAAACAAAAAGTACTGAAGAACTAATGGGGAAAACATTTTTTTTTCAGCAGCATGGTTTTTTTTCCCCCATAGATTGAATCATTGCAGAAAGATTATTTCCATTAATGAACAGCTGATGGAACAAAGGTAAGAACAAAAGCTACGGAGCAGCAGATATAGAGGTAAAACATCTTAAGCAGCACTGCTGTTAAAGCTCAAATCTCAATCCCTAAATCAATGTTCCGAGCAGTCAACCTGGGATAGCTGCTGTCTGAATCTTCTCATAGTTACACAGTATGCTTCCACTCAGTTCCAAGGATTGACTTCCAGGAGACTTTTCTCTGGGTAAAAAGCACATCTTTGAGATATGAGGGGCAGGGAAAAGTAACCTTTTAAATCTAAAATTGGTATTTGCTGTAAGTCAGTCAGTTGAGCCCATTTTTTCTTCCTGTACAGTGAAATTGTAAAAGCTGTCCCTTCTGCATATTTCTTGTACCTTCTCTAAATATGGTTTCGTGCTTCAGGGGTTACTTTGTTCATGTTCAGTTTGGTAGGCTTTTGCACGCTAATCAATGACAAAGATTACAAAGAAGAAAGGAATGCTGACCAGTCATTTCATTGAATGAGTAGCTACCACTGCTGAGTGTCATTCTCTGACTCACTGGCTAAGCGTTTATTCTTGATAACTTGCTTGCTTTTGGAAACCAAAAGCTGGACTATTTTTTAAAGCCAATTTGTTTTCTGGTAGAAAGTATTGTTGGTTTTCCAGCCCCAATGGTATCCTTGGATATATAAAGCTCAGTTTACCAGGTACAGCTGTTAACTCCCAGTTCAGCACCTAGCCTCTGTAGGGCTTATACATCTGCAAGAACATAATATGAGGAAAAGACACCAGGTTTAGAGCACAGACAGGACTACGCTAGGACCAAGAACTACAGACCAGGAGCTGGCAGTGCAAAAATGGGTAAAACAGACTGGGAAATGGGACTGAAATGGAGATCACTGCTGAATGACACCACGTAAGTACAGTGTCTCAGAAAAAAATACATCCTTAAAACTTCAGGAGGAGTTGGCAGGGACAGGTATAGTAGTTGAGCACTGTCAAGACACATATGGCAAAAGCTCTTTCAGCTCTTGCTCAATGTAAGATAAAATTTCTCTTGACAAAAGCACTGAGGTTTTGCACTGTCTTGAGTTAGTGTGGTAATCCACCTCTGTCACCATGAACCACATAAAACAGATGCATGACTGCTCCCTTCTGGCATCAAACAAGGCTGAAACTGCAGACCCTGATCAGCACTGCACTGATACAATAGTGGAAGACAGATTAAAAACTATTAATATCACTTACAAAAATATACACAGCATCTTCACATGCCACTTGACTTCTCAAAATCTATCCAACTTACTTTACCTCAAAAAGCAGTTTGGAAGCTGGTGACACTCCTGACTTCCTTTGAAGAAACACATTCGAGCACCAAACTGGGCCTGGGCCCTTGTCTTAGGCTTTTGTTTCTTTATAAAATTGCAGTAACTACTATACTTGGCCTGATCTATGTCATAGAACATTCTGCTTACAGTTTTCTTCTCTGCTTCACAACTTAGTTTCTGAATTAGAGTCCTTAGGGAACTAAAATTTTTTGTTTTACTTCCTGTACTTGATAGAAGCAATTACACTGCAGATGAATGCATACTCAAGGAGTTGATATTGGTACATTACTATTCTGAATGAATACAGATACTTATAGCAAAGACAACCGCTCAGCAATTTGTCTGAAAAAAAGATCCTAAGAAAGAAAAACAGCCAAGAAATTCCTTTAAATCATAGAATCATCAGGGTTGGAAGGGACCTTGAAGATCGAGTTCCAAATCCCCTGCCATGGGTAGGAACATCTTCGATTAGATCAGGTTGCCCAGAGCTCCATCCAATCTGGCCTTAAAAACTTCCAAGGATGGGGCTCCCACCACCTCTCTGGGCAACCTGTTCCAGTGTCTCACCGCCCTCACGGTGAAGAACTTCTTCTTAACATCCAACCTAAATCCACCCTCCTCTAGTTTGAATCCATTCCCCCTTGTCCTATCACTACCCAACATACTAAAAAGTAAATGCCACCGTCCATGTTGCCAATGAAGGTGTTAAACAAGGCCGGTCCCAGTACTGATCCTTGAGGGACTCCACTTGCCACTGGCCTCCACTTGGACACGGACCCACTGACAGCCACTATTTGATGTGGCCGTCAAGCCAATTCTTTATCCACCGAGTGGTCCATCCATCAAACCCACGTTTTACCAGCTTGGAGACCAGGATGTCGTGCAAGACAGTGTCGAAAGCTTTGCTCAGGTCCAAGTAAATGACATCAGTTGCTCTTCCCTTGTCCAGTGATGTTGTAACCTTTTCACAGAAGGCCACCAGGCTTGTCAGGCATGATTTGCCCTTGGTGAAGCCATGTTGATTGTACCCAACTACTTCTTCATTATTCTTCTGCCTCAACAGTGCCTCCAGAAGGATCTGCTCCATGATCTTACTGGGCACAGAGGTGAGACTGACTGGCCTATAGTTCCCTAGACCATCCGTCTTTCCCTTTTTGAAAATGGGGGTTATGTTTCCCCTTTTCCAGTCAGTGAGGACTTCACTAGACTGCCATGACTTTTGGAATATAATTGAGAGCAGTTTAGCAACCTCATCCGCCAGTTCCCTCAGTACCTGTGGGTGTATCCTGTCAGGTCCCACGGACTTGCACGCTTTCAGGTTCTTCAGAAGGTCACAAACCTGTTCTTCACTTACAATGGGCAGTTCTTTCTTCCAGCTCCTGCCATTATCTTCTGTGACTTCGGGAGTGTGGCTGGAGCCCTTGCCAGTGAAGACTGAGGTAAAGAAGTCATTGAGAACCTCAGCCTTCTCCATATCACTTGTCACCAGTTCTCCCATTTCCTCTCTGAGGGGCCCCACACCTTCCCTAGTCTTCCTTTTGCTATTAATATACCTATAGAAATGGTTGCTATTCCCCTTGATCTCCCTGGCTAGATTTAATTCTAACTCAGCTTTAGCTTTTCTAACCAGGTCTCTTGCTGCTGTGGGAGCTTCCTTATATGCCCCCCATTCTAGCTGTCCTTTCTTCCACTCCTTGTAAAGTTTCTTTTTGTGTGACAGCATGTCCAGGAGCTCCTTGCTCATCCAAGCAGGTCTCCTAGCACTCTTTCCTGCCTTCCTCTTTGTCGGTATACTTTGCTCCTGGACACGGAGAAGGTGATCCTTGAATACTGACCAGCTGTCCTGGGCCCCCTTCCCTCTAGGGCTTTGTCCCATGGTACTTTGGCCAGCAGATCCCTGAAGCGATCAAAGTCTGCACACCTAAAGTCCAGGATCATAAGCTTGGAATACATCCTCCTAGGCGCCCTGAGGATCTTAAATTCTACTGCTTCGTGGTCACTGCAGCCAAGGTTGTCCCTGAGACTCACATTGGTCACCAGCCCTTCCCTGTTGGTGAGAACAAGTCCAGCATAGCACCTTTTCTTGTCAGTTCCTCTGCCATTTGGAGAAGGAAGTTGTCATCTATGCATTCTAGGAACATCCCGGATTGCTGGTGCCTTGCTGTGTTGTCCCTCCAGCAGATGTCAGGGTGGTTGAAATCCCCCAGGAGGACCAGGGCCAGTGTCTCCTGCATAACGCACAGGAGAAAATGTTATAAAGCATCTTTGTGAGAAGAAAGTATTTCCATAACTTTAAGGCCAGTATTTCCATAACTTTAAGGCAAATTTTCTGGGAAAATACATTTTCATAGATTAAAGAGTAGCAAGTTCATTCTTGCTCTTGTTCCAGAACTCCCAGGCAAGTAACAGCCTAAAAGATGAAACAAATACATTAACTTGAATTTCTCCAGGATATGCTGTCTTCCAAGCACAGCAATAAAAAGGCTGCATTTGCAATGCTTTATCATTTAAATGATGAAATCAGAACCTCCATTCAGATTCGTCATAGCACAGAACAAGTGGTAGAGGATTCTCATGAAATCTGGCATTTTTGCCTGCCTTCCTCTTTTTTGGGATACATCGCTCCTGCGCTTGGAGGAAGGGGTCCTTGAACACCAACCAGCTTTCTTGGTCCCCTCTGCCCTTCAGGGTTTCATCCCATGGCACTCTGCCACGCAGAACCCTTTAGAGGTCAAAGTCTGCTCTCCTGAAGTCCAGGTTGTGAGCTTGCTGTGCACCCTCCTTGATGCCCTGAGGATCTTGAATTCCACCATTTTGTGGTCACCGCAGCCAAGGCTGCCCTTGAGCTTCGTGTTAGCTGCCAGTCCCTCTTTGTTGGTGAGGACAAGGTCCAACATAGCATCCCTCCTTGTCGGTTACTTCATTGCTTGGAGAAGGAAGTAGTCATTGATGCATTCCAGGAACCTCCCGGATTGCCGATACCCTGCTGTGTTGTCCCTCCAACGGGTATCAGTGTGGTTGAAGTTTCCCATGAGGACCAGGGCTTATGAACATGAGGCTGCTCCCGCCTATAGAGTGCCTCTATTAAGTCTGTCTCGAACTGGAAGAGATCAAATATACCAACGCATTCAAAATCTAACGTAAGGTTTGATTTATTTCTGTGAGCCAGAAGACAACAATCATATGCTTCTAAATAGTTATTCCCCTACCTGAAACTATTCCACTGGCACAAAAAACTATTAGTAAAGGCAATCTGCAAAACTAAAAATGCATTTATCCTACTGTTAAACAGTGGGTGATGTTCAGTTCTAAATTCTAAGCCTTTCATTATATACCTTCTTCTGGCACTTCTCTTCTTCCACAGATACCACCTTGGAGAGTAAAATAGACCTGGAAGAAGAGTGGTACCCCCCATCTTCTCCCTTGCAAACTCATCTGTGTCCCTTGCTCCAAGAACGCATTTATTACAACAAAATGCAAAATAGAACCATAAGGACAATACAATTTTATTTACCAGTGACTGAGTTCTTCATTCTAGCTTTTGGAATGTCACAAAATTCATTTCTGCCTATCTGAAAACAGCAGATATTGAACTAGTCATGCATGTAATGCATGCAGGAAGTTTCCTGTTAATACGCTTGCTGCTCTTGCAGTACCATCATAAGGAGGAGAGCATTCTCCATGCTGATCAATTTTAGTGGGAACTGAAGATGGAATAGAAGTATTAAAAAACAAGTGGGTTTTGGTAATTTCATAGCTGTCACAGCTACAGACTCGTATGAGCTTTGAAATTGCCTCAGTGTTCATTGATCTGCAGCAAAAGACTGAACTGGTGACAGACAAATCTCAGACTCACCGTAGCACTTAAAGGATACTGAAGATCAAGAGAATCACAAGCCTAGGAAAGCAGATAAGGCAGGTTTAGGACAGACACATCCTACATCTGGGAAATGTGTAGCATCACAGTGGTATTCTTACCCAAGTGTTAACAAACCATAGGAAATTAAGATTGGCATTCACCTTCTGCTCTTGTCCCCTCAAAACATTTTAATAACTACGTGATAAAACTGTGTTGTCTGCGCAAACATGTGACCTCCATTAGGTACTCACTCCATTTACACTTCTAAACTGTGAAAATACTTCAGAGATGTCACTCCCATTCGCCAGTGTATAATACCCGAAAGGCAACGTACTGTCTAAAAATACTCTGTTGTAAGAACTACTTGTTTTCTTCAAAAGCAGTCCTTGGCAGATGGTTCATCTTTGTCTCTCTTCAGTTGGAAATACATCCACTTTCACAGCCAGGTGATCTCCAAAACCTTCCAAATAAGTACCCGCTGTTACAAAACTATACTTCAACCTCATTAAAAGAGGTCATCTGCAATTAACACAATCACATCTTGTTACTATAAAAACATTCTTGCATCAGTCTCAGAAATAACAAAGAAGTAGCTCTGCAGACACACCTCTTTTAGGATACTGCAATCTGGTCACAAAGAAAATGCATATGTCTAAAGTTTGCAAGATGTTTGCTATAATAACATAAACGTAGTGCGACCTCATACATGTGGTACACTTAAATCTCCAGCAAAATTCCACTTATGTATAACCAAACCAATATAATGACAATCCTCCCCCACACAATACCAATTTTTAACCAAACTCCCCTGTTGTTACACTTCATTATCAGCAATTATCTTATGGCCACGAAACAGGACTTCTTATATGTCCTATTAAGTTCTTATATGTCCTAATAAGTGCCTCTGTCCACATTAAAACTGCATCTCTTCAACAGCTTCCCCCACGTACCTGAACACTATGGCTACGCTTAACAACACCCAGTTGTATTTGTGCACTGATGCACTGATTGTGCATCTGTATGGATGGAACAACATCCATCAACGTTTGCGAGAACGCTGTCAGCCTATCTATCAGCAGTAAACCACTGCTACTGAGAACCAAGCATATGGTAGCTAGCTTCCCAGAAATAATTATTTTAAATTGTTTACCCTTCATGCAACTTAGCCTTTTGGAAACACGGCAAGACAGTTTCATAACAAGGCAACCTTCAGATTAGAATAATATTTTCTGAAGATTACATTTAGCATTTTCTTTTCTTTGTTTTATCTGTGATAATCTCAGTAATTATACATATACTTTAAATATCTCACTAAGACTGTATATTATTTGAAATTCTGAAGTACTCAGTTTTCAGATTTCATGGAGAAAATGATGCAAGATTGACACTAGTCTTTCTCATCAGCATCTTTACATAAATTCTCTCAGTGACTTTTAGTTTTGTCCATCTCAAGGTAACGGAAGACTGAGAACACATGTACATAGCTAAAGAAGAGTGGCAGGGGCTGTCTTTAAGAATAAAAAATAATCAAATAGCTTCAAATATTTAATTGTACATGTAGATGACTCTCACATCTTAATGCTGATACTGGGTTCAGAAAGAAAATTCTTAACAAACTTGCAGTTTAATTAAGTAATCAAATATTTAATCCTGGAAGAATGGAAATTCGTCTAATCTACTGATATCTTAGTATGCACCACATTTAAGTTAATGAAACATAGAGTACTTGCAAAAGTCACAAACAAGCTACTCTCTAATCAGTTAGACTCTAACAATGTGAGTTTGTAGCTTTGCTTGCATTAGTGTATCACCCTATATATTATTCCCATAATTCACATCCATTCATATTACTAGATTATGCAGGATGTTAGAACCTATCATTGAAAATGCAGTATCTGTTTCAAATTAAATAAATTTCCCTCAAGAAGATGGATGCTGGGAGTGTGTTACAGTTTAACCCTGGTAGGCAGGTAAGCAACACAGGGCTCCTTGCTCACTCCCTCCTGGTGTGATGGGGGTGAGAATTGGAAAGGTAAAAGTGCAAAAAATTGTGGATTGAATTAAAGACAATTTAGTAGGAAATGCAAAAGCTCTGCACGCAACTAAAGCGGAACAATAAATTCACTCACTCCTTCCCATGAGCAGGCAGGTTTCCGCCACCCCGTTGATCAGTTTAAGGGCACCAATCCGTCCACTCCTCCCCACAGGTGCGGCTTTTACTTTCTGCACTCCCCAAAGTGGTGCACGGGATCTAGCAGTGGCCTTGGTCTGCACACCAGTCCCTGGTACTAACTCTAAACATTGAGCGTTATCACTGCTAGAAGCAGCCACTACCTGAGAAAATAGGCTGCTAATTTCAGAAAGTGCAGTTAAAGGAATTTAGCTGAAAGGTAAAAATCACTGAACAGAACTGTTCTGTTCTAACTCAAACCAGGACAGCATGACATCATATGGCATGGAACATCATGTTGAGATTTTGAGGTTGGCGTCAGCTGTCCCAGCTGTGTCCCCTCCCAACTTATTGTGCACCCCCAGCCCACTCATTGGCAGAGCAGCTGAGAAGCAGAAAAAGCCTTGACTCTGCAAGGCCTGCTCAGTGATAACAAAAACATCCCTGTGTTATCAACAGCACAAATCCAAAACACAGCCCTGTATCAGCCACAGTGAGGAAAATTACCTCAGCCAAAATCAGTACACAGTGCCAGTTTCTAACTGGCAGAGAACTAACAAGTTTGGGGTTTCAAAGACAAGAGTTGTTTTTTCTTTTTTATCCATTACAAGTTTGAGGCAGTTACTAAGTGACATTGGCTCCACAGTAACATACTACCTTCTGCAGGTCAGTCTCTACTCAGAGAACTACTGTGGGAATTCTGTCCTGTCTTAACATTATCTTACACTTGAGGTGCAAGGACTCCTCCTGTTTTCTGGTGTATCCCAATTTGACATACAAGACTTGTCCTTGCACCAGGCATCAGTTGGACCATGAAGAGATTAAAGTGAAATCAGACTACTGTTATTTCTATTCCATTGATTCTAATTAAAGAGATGAAAAGGATTTATTTTTTTTTTACACTATTCCCCACAAAAATATATAATGCAGTCTACAGTCAATAGATGCCTCCAAAAGACACACTATCATCTCACTCTTATTCCCTGGAAGCCAGTTCTGTGTAGACAGTTTTATGTGCGCACAAAAAAGGGCAAGGAAAACTTGACTTAAACATGTCATTGCTAAATAATGATAGAAAACTACTCTGTCTTCTGAGTATGAGCTCCTGTCCTCAGAGGAGTTTTTTAGATTCACTTTAAATTACTTAGTAACTTTAATTAAGATACTAGCACTCTGTATTCTGATTAATTCTGAATAGATTTGAATCTTTGTTTGAACATCCATAATTTTCTCTCTATGAATCACCTTTGAAAAACATTCAGCACAGTTGTCTATGAACAATTTAGTTGTAATCTCCAGTCTATCATTTTAAATTTTACCATTTAAAAATCTTAGCTTTAATCCTTATGATTCATCTACTGTCAAGTTGAGTTTTATTATTCAAAAATCTAATTTCTAGCTTTGATGAATTAGTGTCTAAAGGCTAAATTGATACATCTATGTTCAACGGCAATTCAGAAAAAAATCCTTATCCACCTATGAAAATGTTGCTACTACACTATACAGAATCTATAGCCTGGCTCTTGGCTATATGAAGTTCTTCTGTATTCCCACTTTCTTACTTGCTCAATGTTTTTCATAAACACCATTTCTGAAAAGTCACACCTGTTAAATTCCCAGGTTGGGAGTTCTTCTATTCACATTGAGTTCAAGTCTGCAAAATAAAACCACCTTGGCAACAGAGGACGGTAGACCTAAGAAATGCAATAACTCAGGAGGGATCCTGGAGAGAATGCATCATACTATTATGCACTAAAACCACAGCACTCTCTTCCTAAACTACCCTACAAGTTTCATAAGTTATCAGCTCTAGAACATTGCATCCTCCACTGTTATGAAAATGGTCTCATCTCTGTTTCCCTACTGAAAGAATATACCAGAGGTCCAAATTTAGAGTTTATAAAATATTCTGAGAACAAATCACATGAACGTAAGGACAAGGTATGAGCTGGACATTTATTTTGTTCATACGCTTAAAGGTCCTTACTCTTATTTCTACAGAGATTCAAACACTGATTAACTGACTTTTCTGAAGAAAAATCTCCACGTATACGTGGTAAAGTGCTTTTCACAATGTTTGATTTTTCCGTGTCACTCTAAAAATACTAAGAGAGTAGAGCCATGAGAGCAGTATTCAAAGCAAGAATATAGAATATTTCTATTGCATTTTTACATTAAAAATTTCTTATTAAATTGTATTTCTATCTGCAGCAGACATGTTACATTGTTGTTGCTGCTATAATTCAAAAAGTAAAATTTGCTGTATAATAAAAGCATATATTGTTTTAATCTCTTTTCTACTTTCAAAACACATCACACAAAAGGGCATAGCTTTACAAAGCATGTTTCAATTACGGAAATTCAATCCGATACTCCAGTTCTTGCTCCCTGGAGAAACTCCAATGAAAGCAGCAGTTTAATTTTCCCTCTCACCTGTTACACCATCTTAATATCACTTCTGCAGAGCTGCTTCTGGCTGTACAGTGAAATTACTGAGGTGGACTCTACTGAGAGGGCTTCTATGGGTTTTAAACTATTTGCAAGATTCTGGGAATATTTGTTCCCTGTTTATTCCCTTTTCCTCATTGTCTATTTCCAGAACTTCTAAGGAGACAGAAATCCCATGGATTTCTAAATCTGTTTATTGAATAATAAATCTCACGGAATTTCAGGCAACATTTCGTGCAGGGAAGAATACTTCAGTCACAATAATGTAAGAAATCTTTCAAATTTATACTCTATGGTATTTTAAGAATGGTGTTTTAGTATTAAAAATCTATGCATATTAAAAGTCAGGTTGTAGATAAGGAATGTATTCAGTTAGCAGGCTATTTCTTTTCTTTACCTTGAACACTCTCATATGCAGCAATCTCTGAAACTCAATTGAAGGAGGAGGCCCGATCACTACTGCAGCATCGGTCATTTTTCAATAAATTTGAGTCTGAGGAAGAGAATCATTAGATTGTTTCCAGAAACAGTATCAGGGACCTAACTAAAGAGAGACTTAAGATACCTATTACATGAAATTAAATACTTGGCAGTACATTTTTCTTTTCCTAGCTTATGCACTGATTTGAAATCACTCCTGACATACTGATGTAAATTCTCAGAAGAATTTCTTCAGCAGTTTCAACTAAAGCTATTTCAGTTATTAGTTTATGTGACCAAACATATTTCCAATATGATCATTATCCTATATGGCCATCCTTAAGGTTTATATATTATACAGATAAAAGATGTGAAAAGATTTTAGAGAGATAGTCTTTCTGTTGTGTGCTCTGAACAATCTCCAAATAAAGTTAACTCATTCCACCTGCTAAAGATGCTTTTTTTCATTCTGGTAGTAAAAGTTTTAACTAATTCTGAGAATTATTTCTGTTCATATCATGAATACCAAATGATGAACAGAAAATTATGTTGTACGTTGACTCATTTTTCGTGACAAATTCACAAGAAGTTGTAATGAGTACTAGCAATTACCTAAATACCAGTTTATAGAGAACAGCAAATCAAATTCAAGTTTTCAAGTCAACAACAGTTCATTAGTTTGGGGATTATTTTGTTGTTGTTGTTGATTTGGCGGGTGGGGAGTGGTGGTGGTGTTTGGGGGAGAAGTCAATATGATATCCGTATTAATTTTAAGGCTTGAATCTTGTGGATGATTTTGCGCATATACTTGTTTCTGCAGTAGCCAGGTTCCCTGTCTTAAGCTACTTTACCCATGTTTTAGATACATCCCCTTTCATTCCCAGGTCAATTTTACATCCTAAAAGACAGAATAAACTTCTAGACCTCCCAAATTAATATGGACTAAAACTGACTTCTACTTTAAGATCAAAAGGAAAAAAAAAAAAAAAAAGCAGAAAATATTTATAACTCATTTAATAAGGTCAGCAACTATATTTGATTTGAATCAGCCATCTATCAACCAACAGCCCCAGGTCAATCACCATGCCCATCCAGGCCATGTGCAGCCATGCCTACTCTCTCTTGAACATGTCAAGATCTAGGTAAGACTGGTGGAGCAAGCCTTACGCAAAAATTAAAAGGTAGTGTAGGGATTAAAGCCAATACCACATACATATTAGTGAAAGGAAATGAAGAAAAAAAACCACAAACCAAAAAGGCAAGTACTTGGTAAAGGACATATAACTGCTTAAACACAGGCCTTCTAGGATCCATTCAAAATCCTTTTAATGGCCAAAGCATCAGAGTTAGATCAACATGATACTTTGTAGTGCTGCAGATTTTTTTCTCTCCCTTTATTTGCCAGGCACGTGAGATCGCAGAGTGCACTAGTCTACATTAAGCCTGGTGTTACTATAGGAGGTATGAATCTAACCACTCTCTCCTTGGTCATTCAGGACTCTAAATAAGAGTCATCTTGTGTTCCACACCTCCACCTGCATTCTCTTACCCAAATAAACACCTGAAAAAGGACTTTGTTCCAGAGTCCCTGGAGAAGCAGCAAGAAACAGCTCAGAAGCAGCTCTATTTGGTGTGGAAACTATCATCAATAGAATTCAATAGATTTTTTTTATGATTGTAAGAGAGATGTGGAGGGAACATTTATCAGACATGGATCTGTTTTAAGCCTGAAAGGTCATATTTGGAAGAAACTGAGGTGAATGACTTTGAGCTTGCCTGTCTTCCTCTCTGCCTGCCTGAAGTAAAGGCTTCAGTTGTATCAGTAGCCTTTGAAAAAGTCAATATGCTTTTACCTTTTTAAGTTAGCAACTTTAGACTCATTTTTAGATTACTAACAGTCAAGAGCTTTTAAGGCTTTGTGTTGTCTTTCAGCATAGCAAATGAACTTAAATTTTGAAGGAGTTTTTCTATTCAGCTACTCTTGAATAAAATTCTACTCAATGCCTTTCAGATGTGAGCAGGTCTGTATTAATTTTAAAAGTGTGTAGACCACATGCCTTCTGTTGGGATACACATACAGGCACCAATGCAAACCTCTAGTTATAAAGACAGTTTATTTTCTGACCTTTCCTTTTATTTACGGAGGCAGTTAGATTAATTATTTTCACAGATTACATTTATGGTCAGTGGGATGCATTCCTGTGTATATTATTCCTGTTGCCCAGTTAGGCAGCAGCAGAAAAACACATAACAGAACTCTGTTTGTAATTACTAAGCTTTGTAGGGAAAGCTGATGTGCAAGGTAAAAAATTGGTGCTGCTGTGAATTTCAGCTAAGACACTACAGTTTCTATTAACTCAAGATGTAGCCTGACCTGGTGAAAACACAAGAAGAAAAAACAATATCTCATAGGGAATTTAGAGGAGTGGGATATGACATGCACCAAGAAGAGCCCTTAAGACACAAAGCTTTGTTTTAAACAGATCTTTAAATTCCAGTGCTAATGACAAGCCTCTTGGTATCTAAGAATTTGACTAACAGGGCTGGGCTGCAAACAATGAAATAATCTTTGTAGACCAGGTAATAAGCAAAAGGTCTACCCCTTCATGAGGATTTCAGGTAGGAGTCAATAAAAAGAGGATGACCCCAGATATCATCACCTAAGATGATAAACTAAGAATTACTTACAATTGTGAACGTGATATAAGCTCTCAAGAATAGTGGAGTACTTGTGAGTCTCTCTCACTTAATCACTTCAGCTCGTGCTCTTTCTTCATCATGAAAGGTGGAAATAAGAAATGGTATTCCCCTTGGCTTCTTCTGGAATGCTGCAGGACAATGCTCCTTAGGTATTTTGTAAATCTGCAATATGATCAAATTTTCTACTTTTCTGTAAGTCAGCAGCAATTAAACTGATACTAAAGTCACTGAAGCTATAAGTCAGCATCTGCTATCACGCACCTATTAAGTCAATAGTTTACAGATTCAGACAGAGCACGTTACATCAGTGACTCACATTTTGAAGATTTCTGCATAATCACAAGGATCTTGCAGTTGTTTAAATAAAGACTATATTCATCACAATATATCCACTTATTTTCCCTAAGATGTAATACTTAATAATCGCCTTTTTTTTCCTCTCCCCAGAAGAATTTGTATTCAAGCACTCTGTTACACCTTGAGTTGGAATAGACAGTTGTTTTTAATGCACAACAGAACTATGCTATTTTGAATATATGGCCAAGCCTTCAATCCTCTCTTCAGCATTAAAAAAAACAAGTACCTTGATAGACATGCCTGAAATTTCTCCTAGACATGATGTCACTACTCAAGTTGTCTCAAAGGAAATAATTTATTCCCACAGTGTCAACAGCCATGAGAAGAAAAGGTAATTTAACCTTTCTTGAGACAGTAGAAACAAACAAAAAAAAGTTATTTAAGTAAAAGAGCAGTGGATCACAGTCCAGAGTCTTCTAACCCAAACAACAAAAAAAACCCAAACTTAGGTAAAAACCTGCACATATCCCTTGCTTTCTTCAAAATAGTTCAGAGGTAATAATCAGAAGTGCATTCTTTCAAGTTTTAATGCTGGGAGAATATATGTGCTAAAACATTTTCTTCGTGAATAAAGAAGAAAGAATGGACAAATTGATACACAAAAAAAACAGCAGAAAAAAAATAGCTTATAAGAATCGATGTGCTTGTACTTGGTGCCATGCTGGTGCATTTATTTAAGGATCTGGGTTTTTTCCACTTTAAAGTGTCACTAACAGTAGTTTGGAATTAGATCAAGGCTAAGTAAAACTCCTATCACAATGCTCAAATCCGAGTAATTTCAGCTCTCCTTTCATTTTAGTTTTATATTCTTCTAAATAACCAATCTTTTATAAATTTCCTACCTCAAACTGTCAACAATAATAAGATGACTTATTGCTGACCTGTTATCTTTGAAGTTCCAGAATGACACAGAAGGGTTTAAAAATGGATGCTATTACATCCAATTTTCTTCTGTGAGAACAGATCAGACTTCTGTGAACTATTAATTTTTTTCAACAAACCAATCATCATCCAACTTACCTGTTCATAAATCAGTTCATGATTGTTTCACATTACTACGCATATATGAGGAAAAAGTCTATTAAGAGGTAATAAGAAAAATAATTCAAAACGTGTATCAAAGCACAAAACTGTTTAGCTGAAGACGACAAGCAGGAACTGAGTAAGAATAGAATAATAAAAACAAGAAAAATTGAATTAATCTATATATGCAAGAGGCAGAAATCCAGATTTTGACTCCAAATCAAAATGACAAATCTGTGTTATCTCTGCATTGATATAAACTTTGACTACTGCATCTTAGGTAGCTAAATGTCAGCTTAGTACAGTGTAACTTCAACCATACCTTGCTGAGATTGAGAGTTCCCTCTACGCAGCAGTGTGAGGAAGATCACACAACTTCACAATGGTGTCACTTGGTGGCTAGTTACAGTTGGTCTATCTTTTGGACGCGTAATTCTTTACAGGTACATGCGGTGCATTTGAGAAAAAAAATGAAGTGACATACGTTCACATGGCTTAAAAACAAAGTTATAGTAGAAACAGGTCTAGACTAAAATATTTTTTGTTTCAGTTTTCATACATGGATTCTTCTGATAGGTTTTCCAAATGCTCATTATACAGCTTGAAGAAATTCCTCTTGCGCCCACTCTCGTAAAGGACTTCAGGGCTTCAGTTGTGAAAACTGCTTCCTTGCCAACTTTGCATGAGAGCAAGGTTTCCTGTATGATCCTATTTGCCACAATTTTAGTTGCCTCATTACCCAGCTGTACCTTCTGGATGGCAGAGCTTTATAGTTTGCCCAAAGTTTTAATTACTGTGGTACTGCTAATTAAATTACTGAATCCCCAGGCATTCCAGAAAACCAGGCTCATTTTTCACCACTTCTAATAATCCCTTCTATCTGGATTATTATTTACATCTTGACATTCCCTCTGTTATCTTACTTTACCCTCCCATTCCAGTAATTTTTCACCCGACTATCAGTACCAGCCTTACTGCTATCATTTATAAACCTGTACAAAAATAAAAATTACTCCTCAATCTCCCACTGAGACTGCTGCTTATTTTTCTGTGTTAATTACCAGTATAGTATTTCAAAGACATCTTTAGGGGATGATAGTAATGATTAGGCCTTACTATAAAACCAAGATGTCTAGAAATTTATCGCAGCTGAATTTTGCACTGTATGCAAGTGTAACTGGTTAAAATGGATAATTAGCTCAACATGCACAGAAACAATTAGTAGAGTTCAAGAGAAGAAAAAGCCAAAAAAAACAAACCTCAACTGTAATCACAAGCCATGAAGCCTAACATTATACGTCACATTTTTGACTTTTCTAGGCAGCTAAATGAAGACTCCTTTTATATGCTATTATCCTACTCCTGTATTAATGAATTTTTGCTCTTTCTTTTGAATGGGCATTGGTATCCTATTACACCAGTGCTCCAAGGCTACCTATTACACTACTGCTTTCAAGCAGCTTCCCCATTCCCCAAAAACGAAGGATTCCAGCCCTTAAACACCAGCTCACATTGCACACATTGTATGAGTCTTCAAACTAAAATCCACACAGAACGTAAGTTACACTGGAGCCTTTTGTCTGCTCTCTTCTCCAGAGCAATGTTCTTGGTGCTTTTACATGCAAGACTTGCATTATGATTTCTTGTTTTAGAACAAAAGTCACAAAAGATAACACCCTCCCTGCCAAATAATCTGCAATTAGACCAAACACAATCAATGTCTCTGCTAAAAGAATATACCAGATATTGCTTCATTGCATCAATAGAACATTACTTCCATTGTGATACTTAACACTCAACATGTGAAAAAAACCCACAGGCCAAGCTGCTAGAATGCATCCTTGACAGAATGACTGCTTCAATCATCAGTTTAGTTCACAGACCTCACAGCTTCTGGCTAAAAGTTCCTTTTCACTACATTTCCATTCCCATAATTTAATTCAGTCTATATTTATTGCTACACTTCCACAGCGGAAATTAGTTTACACTACATAAACAAACCTTGTAGCATGTAAGTTTATTAACATAGATTTGGACTGGTGATGGTAGATTGTCTTGCAACATTTCCCAGAAAATAATATTCTGCAATGCAGAAAAGTGTTCTTTACCTTTAGTTACTAGTTCACGGCGTTACATTGCTGCCTGCTTTTGCTGTTGGCCTGTCTATGAAGCATAAACTATAGACAGGAAAAAAAAATACTATCTTCACTCAAATGAAGTCACACCAGATACCTGTCAGCGGGTATGCTATACAGCTAGTGTGCAGCTGCAGTGTGCTATATTGCTACATAGCCAGTGCGCAGCAGCAGCCTATCATGCTTCAGATTAATTTCTCAAACATTTGGGAAGTCTCCAAGGAACAGGAGTGTGTTGGCACTCCAGAAACGGACATCTTTGAGCTTCCTCCTTACGCACAGCTTTACACATATTGACACTGAGCGTCCGTTGCCTGAAATGTAGGTCGAGACCACTGCAATGGAGCTATCACCTGTCAGGTATTTTTATACTCTGGCAACCAACTGACAACACTTTGTATAAATTCTGATTTATCATTTCCAGTGTGTTAGCCAGTGAAGAAAAACCTAATTACCTGAACTGAGATTTAGAAGTTTCTCCTATACTTCTCAGTTGGACTCTAACTATCCACCTTCAATTGTTGCTTTGTATCACGGCTGGTGATAAAGAGCTGACAACAACTTTAAGTGCTGAAGAAGTAGCAGCAAGTCTTCCGCTCTAAAGCCAAATACCAGTCTTTGGCTCTAAGATGATACGCATCATCTTTACCAACAAAATTTGAAAAGGAACACGAGGCCTACTGCACAAAGGCAAGGGATAGAAATGGTTTCATTCAAAGGAAGCAAGGCTTGTGGAACCAGTCTATCCCTTTATCTTCCCAACAAATAGTCCAGGGATGAAAGGAGGTGTGTGGGGGGGAGATTAGTTCTTCACAACTGGAGCGGGATTGCAGAGGGTCTGCCAAGTGCAAGTCAGGGCTGCTTGAAGAATGTTCCTGTAGGAAACACAAAGCCTGTGGTCGAGGTCTCCTGGTGTGCTGATCAGCCCCACAGAGTTAGAGTCACAAATAAAGAAGAAGAGAAAGCTCTGAGCTACATTAAAAGCACTTTTCCAGCAACCTGCTAAAACTGGAGCTGCAAAGTTTTCCTCTGTGGATTACTGGCTCTGTAAATGGTTTCTAGTCCATGGTTCCAGCTAGGGTTTAGTTTAAGTTTGAAAGAAAAAGTAAGGAATTATCAGCTGAACGTAACTCTGAAAGATTTAAAAATAAATCTTTGTTCTTAGTGAACTATTTCATTAGATATTTTTACTGCTTTTATTGTCATCTCCATCACTTGCTGGAGAACCAGGATGGTACAGGGAGCACAATATCAGTTTGCTAAAATGGTTGATACAATATGTTATGGAAGGATCAGAGGGAGCAAGGGAGAAGTACTGGAAGATGGCTATTAGCTTTCACTTCTAAATAAAATGGCTGTCACAAGAAAATATGTAATATTAAAATATTAAAAGGAGTTAAAAGTATTACTCTTTTGGACCTGTACAGTAACTGCTGCCCAGACTCACTAGCTAGCATGTTTGCTCATCAGCATTCTCAGCCAGTGTCCCAATGACAATGTTGTACCTGCCATTTGCAAACAGTGAAGCAGAGGATTTGCCTACTGCGTGACTCAAATGTCAGGTCTTCTTCTAGTACCACATGGTTTGCTGCAATCTGTTCAGAGCATTCTTACTGTTGATTTTGGGTTAGATATGAGCAATTAGTGACTGAGAATAAAAGACTCTGAAGCTTATTCTGTGTTCCCAAAGAGTAGTAAGAAAGATCCTCATCCATCATTATTATAGGGAATATATACTTACATTTTCTTTACATTTTTTGTAGAAGAAATAATTTTTTCAGGAAAAAGACCACTAACCAAACATTTTATGGAGGAAGAGAAGTAACAGGTGCTATATATAAAACCATGAAGCAGTTTTTCTTTAAGACTTCTAAAATTCCATGTGCATATACATGCAAGTTTGGAAATGATATCATTCAAAAGAACACATTAATTTAGAAAATGACCTCTTCAAATAAGTGTCACAGAAATAAGATTGTTGCAGCTCTTTGGAGGAATAGCTGTCCAAATACTGAAGCATGTCTTTCGGACTCAGGAGATCTTGGTACAACTTCCTTTTCAGTTGGAGGTTTTCTGTATCCAGACATATAAAATTATTTAGGTAATTAAAGAAAGATATTTAAAAGACAATGGGAATCTGAGCTTCAGTGTCTCACTTCCTTAGTTCTTTGTCTGTCATATAAGCATTCTCCTACATTACCAGTGCTGGGAGAGAATAAATATATATATATAAATAACAATACGTTTCTGTATTGAAGAATTCACAATGCTAAATGCTGATCCTGCAATTATTTATGCATAGCCATAACGAATACCGTAAGTAGTCCACTAACTGAATAACGATTCCAACAAGGGTTTCTACAATCAAACCTAAATTATTTGATGACAGACAACAAGTGGATGTACCACCCAGACAGGGAAAAATGATTTCTTAATATTTTCTAAACTGAAGTACATTAATAAAATCCCCTTTAAAACACTGTCATGATTATTTCCCTAGAGGCTACAAAGTATTTATGCACCCGGAGTCTGATTTAAAAGGATTCTACTAGTTAGCACTCTTCCAAATGCAATCATGGAATTCTCTAGCATAGAAGCTAATTATCCAAACAATTGCTAATTGTGACTCTTGGTTACACTACTGCTAGTCAAAAGCAGGCCTACTTAATTCATCTGTCATTGGAACCTGCCTGCACACAACCAATGAAGGAACAAAGGAGATTTTTTACATTTAACGAGTACAAAAGAAGAACTAGAGCAGCCCCAGTTATTCATCTAAAAACAAGCTCTGGTTTTCAGGATGTCATGATTCAGGGGGATTTTTTGCCTGACACTTCGTTGACACCAGACAAGTCTTTCCACTACTATAACCTTTCTACTCCACCACTGGTGTTCTGATGTCAAAGTCTACCAAATTTCATAACGAAGAAAGAGGCTTTCCAGAGGTGATCTTTTTGGATTGCATGTTTTGGTACATATTCTTTGTAGCTGCCCACTTCTTTGGCCAGATGTCTATCATAGCACGATAATTAATTCACTACTGTAAGCTTTTGCCAGGAAGCATAGAAGTATTCATTACCTGATCTCTCTTGTTTCAACGAACAACCTAAACAGAAAGATCGTCATTTTCTGTAGTGATATCCATTAAGAAATTCCAGCCTCAGCAATGACATATGAGATCTGTGTCACAATGTAAGGAGTCTTTGCAGCCATTGGACTTTAAGTGACTTCGACAAGGAGCTTCATTAATAAGACTACTTATTGCTCTATTTATTGTCAATCAAAAATGATGTAATCACTAATTTGCAACGCTGGCCCTTTCAGTAAGGCCTTTTTAACACTAACACGTTCTTATATAAATTATGGTCAGCCAATTTTCATAACTTTTTAAATGCATACATATTTTAGCATCTGTCATGGGGAATGTATCAGCGGGTTAGTTCTGTGCCTGATGATGCTTCAGAGATAAAAAGAAATTCTATAGTACACAGTTATCCACTAGCCTTCATGCACAAAAACTATATGCTTACTTCAATCCTACATACAAAATAAACTAATTCATCTTTTCTTCCTCCATCAACCCATATCTCTCAACTTCTCTACCCTTTCAACATACAGTTGACACAAGATTCTACTCAACCTTTTTCAGGCCTCCCCTTGCTTTCCCTCCTCTCTCTCCCAAGTTAGGATCCTCAATTGTGCAAATCATTTTGCTGTGATTTTATCCTAATTTATTCAAAATGCCTTTTTTTCTGACCCAGTGAACACACAATAGAACTATCCAAAGAGTAAAGCTTCCAGAGTTCCATCTTCAGGTGTGATACTTTTGAAATACAAGCTAATTCAACTTCTGTTTCAAGATGAAGCTGGCTTGTGCACACGAGGACACAATGAAGATTTTTTCTTTATCTTTTTTATATTGTTGCTGCTTTTCATACATGTAATAGATAATTAGTCTGCTACTCTTACAGTATTTACTTACCAAATTACCTCTTTTCAATCAAAAAAAAACCTGAAAGAAAGAGCAGAGATGGAGCATTATCATACATCTGAAGATACTATTTTAAGGGCACACTTTGGTACAAAATAAGAGAACCATTAAATGTGAATAGTTTACTTCAGAGTTGCTGATTGCCTTGACAACACAAACACACCAGGTCTTTCTCTTGCTACTTTTTCCAGCTCCCCACTTAGCAACTTTTATCTACAGAGAGCTACAGAACCACATCGATTGCACAGAGTGGCCACTGTAGTGGCAGCTTAGGTCAGTAGACAGAATCTCAGAGTCATGACTTCATGACTCTGAGATGCTTCTGAACTCCAGGGAACTTAGTCCATTCTCGTGGCTTCTCCTGTGCCATGATCTACAGCCAAGTGAATTCGGTCTGTGTATTACTGGGAAGCCAATTAAGCACAATTCTATGCTTATCCAAACCTCACTGGGATTGACAGGTTTGGTTTTTTTATATACTTCAGACACAAAACTGAGATTTTTGAGTGGCTGTGGCTAACAGCCCTCAGATCTACTAGCAGCACACCAGCCATAATTATGTTGAGGAAAACATTGCCATGTATGGAAGTTTAGGATACTCAGTCTAGCAGAGGGAGTGTAGTTAGGAACTGAGCTCTACAGATCTGAAAGAAATTTAGAGTCTGGAACATTCAGCAGCTGACGAAGGATTTGTTGATAAAAGACTAGAAAGTCATGGAGAGACCATTCTCATACACTTTCCAACCTCAAGTTTAAAAAAAATAAATAAATCTTTGTGTATTTAAGTAGCAACAATGCCTTCATCTCAAAGTATAAAACCACGCCAAAATACACTGAGGAGAAAGGAAAGAAAAAAACAGAATATGAACTATGTTAAAATAATTGCACCCAAAAGCATCAAAAATATAGTCTCTTGATAATACAGCAAAAGTTTACCACATCAAAAATATTTGCATACCTTTCCCAAAGAATATTCTTGAAAGCTTTATGAATTAAATATGTTTACCGATAAAGAGTCAGAAAGCAAAACAGAGCAGAAGAGTTATAAAAGACTAGCAAAGTAAAGCTATATATGTATGCTATGGCATAAAATTTTACCAAGTACAGCTAACGGAACCTCATTAATTTATTTCACTTTTTTTATCAGATTTCTGAGCTTTCTAGTAGGGAAAGAGAAAGAACAAACAGGCCTGGTCATTTCAGAGAGCTCCTTGTTCAGTTCAGAACAGACTTCTACTCCTAGTAATTACTCCATCCAAAAAATCTCAGTAAGATGTACATTTTCTGGAACTGTTAAATTCTCAAGATACTACCCCCTCTTCCAGGCAGACAGAAAAGCAAGAGTTGCGGTAATTAGTTATATTTTATGATCTTGCTGCACTTAAAATTAACTCCCTGCAATTCTCCTTAAAATACCCTACCTGCCAGTGAAATCAAACCATAATCATCTCCAACCGTTGTCTGCTATCCGACCTCTCCTAGCGAGAGCACACAGGCACATTTAGAATTTTATCCTTTCTCACTAACTTTGTGAAAAAGAGATTTTTACAAAGCCACAAAAACTGAAACTGCAAAGTACTTCAGTATTAACATTGCTAATCAATCCGCAGCAAAGACCTACATAAAATTTTCATGCTGTTTTGTCCATGGACAAATACAAATAAGTACACCAAATATAGAGCCATAGAGCTGCCTGCTGGGACAGCACAGTTACCAATATATACCACTATACACAACATTCAACGCACACTCTGCAACTATCAACATAAAATTCCAGATTATCTGGAATAATCTGATTGCTGTGTTGATCAAGCTGAATTGAGGCTCAAAACTGCGAGGGAAAATCCTAAGTATCGAGTTTTAAACGCTGCAGCTTCTTTGCATATTTATTGAAGTCAAGACGTGTTAGGTAGTCATTCAAACATGGAAATGAAATATGCAAAACCAAAACTGAGCAGGAGAGCTGTTGCCTCGTGCTTTGACATGCCAAGAGTCAAGCAACTGGCTCTGGCTCAGGAGGCATCTTGCGAAGGAGTATATCTTGCTTTTATTTAGTCCAAAGCCTGTTAAGTCTGATAAACAGATGATGCAATTTCCATGTCTAACACAAAGTAAAACTAAATTGGAATCAGAAGCCAAATTTGCGTATTATGTTCATGCTTCAAAGCATAATACAATCTGAAGCTGATAGTGCTTATCTGACATTTTTAATGTGTCAAGGGCAGCACAGAAAGATAAATCAGTATATTGATTTTTCACAATGTGTCAGATATCTATCTACTCCTAATAGCCAAGTTTTATGTGCTATTTCAGCAGCTGAAAAACAGTGTTCTGTTCTCCTATCCTTCTGTACCCCAGGGAACTCCACAAAGATAACATGCAGTAAAAAAATTACTAACTTTTCATGAGCGTGGATCAAAGCTTACAAAAATTCCACAGTGTCTTGGTACAGACTCCACAGAGACATCTCTAGAAAGCCAAGAAACGGCAATAAAAAGGTTCTCCTAAATCCCTAACAGTCAACTACAGCAGTGCTGGAGGAAGAGAGAAAGCAGCAAAACAGGCTCAGTAGGTGAGGAGAAACACCTGACCCAGTGTAACACAGCTACTGACATCCCCTATTCTTTGCTTTCAGTGCCGGGCAACATCTTCAATAACCAGGGCTAGGGATGATGACAAAATGCCGTCACACCACTTGGATTTTGGCAAGAGGTGTTCATAGCTCTTTTCTTACACAATCAACCCAAGGTCCTTGAGACCCTTTCTCACAAGTTCTTTTATACTATGCTTTTTAGCTTCCCTACTGTTATTTCAAAGACTCACCATAGCTACAAGTTCCAGTTGAAGCTCTCATTGAGATCCACATGCTTAACATCATCACAGGACATGACTTCATTAATAGGAATGAGAAAGCAGCTAATTACCAGCACTACGAGCACCTTGCAACACTACCATGTTTCTAGGCGACCTGACACCACTAATACAAGGTAGTAACACTTTTTATCTTGTGTGGAGTCCAAAACCATGCAGCTATATGAAAGCAGAAAGCAATGGAATATGTTTTTAAATATAAATAGGAGTAATACATAGTACTAACTAATTAAAAAGACTTTAGTCTGCAGGCAAAAAAAGACCTGTTGGGTTTGTATGTGATTTTTGATAAATGCATACCTGAATTTGCAGATTTGATCAAATATCATGCCAGCTTTATAACAGGTGATTTGGCAAGTACAGAACCTGAAAGCTGACAGCAGATAAAAGCTCATTAGCATTATTTGGTATTTTACTGCTCTATTGAGAACACTCATTTTGTATCTTCCTTGCATCTTGGTAACATCCCATTTTATTCTGTGCCTGCAAACTACCAAACCCCATCAGGTCTCTTCTGAAGAGTCACTTTGGAAAACAAAATATTCTTTTTCAGAGTATTTTTAAGGGGAAGCAAAAAAAAAAAAAAGAGAGAGCAAGCGAGCAAGAGAAAACAGGTGATAGGTATGTCAGTTAGCAAGTTTTTTTACACTCCTACCTAAGGTCCAAACAAAACCAGATCCCAATTTGCTAGTGATTAGGAAATCAAGGATATCTCTTTTCTTTTTCTTCCTTTCCCCCTCCCCAGGACACTGTGTAGCCAGTTTTCTTCATGCTACCAATTCTCCAACTAGGTGGCTATTCTTCGCCAAGCAAGCTGCACGCAGACATTGTATGCAACTCAAGAGCAGTAAGGTGACCATTTTTTCCTGCAGAGAAGGAAAGACAGAGGTAAAATGTATAGTATATAAGAGATAAGACGTACAATTTCCCTACGGCACTTCTATCTCACCAAAAAACAATAATCAAGGATTGTGCAAGATTTCTGGTAATGCAGGAAATAGGGGGCTTTATTTGGATAGGCAGACTAGCAATGAAGAACTGATAAAACTGTTAAGTCACCCATTCTTTTGATGAAAAACACTTTCTGCACAAAGGCTGATTTATTTACAGAAGGAAGGAGAGAGTAAAACTCAAACAAACAAAATAAGGTAGTCACTGGAGAATGACCCTGTTGGGTCCAGTGTTGTTTATGACCACTCTAGTGAAACACTCAGAAATCTATATTCATGGCGGTACATTATGCATTAATAGCAGTATTAATGCAATTCAGTGGAATTACTGTTTTCCTTAAATTTAAGGGAGTGTGGGGGATTGTCTCACTGATCTCTCAGACTGACATTCTACCTGCTTTCTGGGCAGTTCTGTTTACATGCAGCCAATTGTAATGTATGTAGCTGTGTGGGTGCAGCTTTTAATCATAGGCACTATAGTCCTGAACAAGGGTTATTAGCTCTGCGTCACACTTACTGAAATATATTGTTTTGGACAACCTGAAGTCTATATGGGGTGAGATTCTATCTCAGGGCAAATAACGCCGCAGTGTATTGTACTAGATTAAGACCAGAGCATTAGCATCTTGCAGATCTGAACTCTATCTAGCTTTCATTACACATTGCTCCACAGCCAAAATCGTATATACATCTAGACATTTGAGACACAAAGCCTTCCTTAAAAGTCTTGAAGAGTTATCTGCCATGCCTGAGACAGAATTCAGAATTCATGATATTCTTAGCTTCCTTGCTAGAAGTACTAAACATTCATTTGGCTGTAAATCAGATTTTTAAAATTGCTACCTATCAAAAAGTGTTCAATACTCTTCTGTGTTCTTAGAAGTTACATGGGGTGCATTAAAACAGTGTATCTCTCATATTCAAGGAAAGCAGTCAGAAGGGTGAGAAGCTCATGAGCTGTTCAGCTTAAGAGTGACCATGATCTACCATCACTAAAAACATGCTTTTATAGTTTAGGATAAATTTGTAACTGGGGGGGGGGGAATCCCCTACTACAACAATCTCCCTAAACTAAGAAGGGGACAACATAATGGATACAAGGTAAGATTTTAACATTAAAAAAGGTCAAGAGGTTTAAAATACCAAAAACTTTGAAATCCTACAGCAAGTATTCAAAAGAATGAGGAACCTGAAAGATTACATTAGTGAATCTCAGGAAAATTTAAGAACTGGCTTCTTTCAGTCAGCGTGCTAACAAATCTAGCGTGTTCAAGATCCATAATACCAAACAACTGAAAAAAAGGACTCAGAACTAAAGTGTGCATAGAAAGAATTTAAACTATCAGTAGAAAAAAAAATAAATTCACAGCAGATACCTAATGCTGCCAGTGCCATTTCTGAGTGTGACTTTGGGGTTACTGGCCTGTACATGCAGAGATCTGAGCAAAGCAATTCAAAATGTAACTTATACCAAGCCCTACCAACAATTGCACTTTTCCACTCCACTGAAGCCCTCCATGAGGTCTCACTGGGAAATGAAAAAAGAACATATACAAAATAGAATATTTTTTTTTTTTTAAATGTAGGAGAAAGGTGTTTTCTTCTATACTGATCTTCTGTCAGTGTTCTTGGATTCTGCACCAATTTAGAATCAGAATCTGTTCTTAGTTATGTCAGAGTTGACTATAATGGAGTTCCATGAAACTCATCACTGAAATTCACAGACACAGACAGGACCTGACATTTTAAAAGCAAAACAGAAGGTTAATCTCTTCAAGTACAAAGGCTTGAGGACAAGTTTAGACTTCAGCCTAAAACCCAAATACCCACAAAAGATACAGAAGAACTCTGGGGAAGTATTTTTAATCCTAACTTCATGTGCCCTGCTGATTAAAATATGGATTTAACTTTGTCATGAATTAACTTGATATGTAGCCAGAATCCTTGTTCCTGAACAAAATGAGTTCATTGCTCAGATACCCCCATGAATGGACTTCAAATCCCCATCATGGGAAAATAAAACAGTAAAATATGGACAAATCGCCAATATTTGAGAGAAGGGGGTGAAAAAAACCTCATTTGAAGTACCTGAAAAAATAATTACAGGTTATGTCCCCAGAGGAAGAATTACAAGATACATCTCCAGCCATATACACAGGCTAACATGGCAATGGAAATGTATCTTGCATTCCTAGACCACTCTCAGGGTAAAGAACTTCCCTACACTGCAAGTACATTGACGTAGAGGAAAGATAGTAGGATCTCTAAATATATTGCCAGTTCTCTTCTTTCCTGCACCCCTTTCATACTCATGCTAGTCCAGTGACTAGCCTTTATTCAGTAGAATTTCTCCAGATTAATGCCTGGGCAAATGAGTGCAGAATCGAACTTTTATTCACAACGTACTTCTATTTTAGGATGATCATTTGGCTGAGAAACGCTACTTTCAATTCATTCACACGTATATGAACATTCAGTCATGACATTAGGTGGAGGTCTCAGTAATGTCAGAATTAATTGATCAGTTTACTGAATCCATTTAGGGGCTTTGTTCTCATTTTACAATTTTACCTAACAAACCTTCAAGTTTTCTCATGATTTCTTCTAACATAAGCAGAGAAGCTATAGTTTGCATTAGGATAAAAATGTGAACCACCTGTCTACAAGTTCATCTCTCAACCTCAACAAAATTTATCTTCTTGCCCCTCTTCTCTCTCAGTCTCAGTTCCTGTGTAGAATTAGGGCTCTAAGTTATTCTAAGAGGCTATAACCAGCATGGGTAAGAACAGGAAATAACCAGATCATTCAAACTCAAAACTCAAACTAATGTAAATGTTAGAAGGTAGATGTTAACTAACTAGAGGACAACTGCAGGCCAAAGAAAGAAACACTAGGATGGAATCATGAAATGTTTTCATACTATAATGGCACAAATAAATACCATCCGGCCACACACACCTCTAATATTTCTAGAAGAAAAATATTTTCTTTCCCAATACTCTCCCTAGAAAGAACAACACTCATATTTCTTCTAATGCTGAACTGCTGCTTTTATGTTCTTGGACAGTATTCAGTATTTATTTGCACAGGCAAACCCAGGATCCTTAATATTGGATTAAGGGATTATGTGCAGTGGGTTTTGCAGCTTTTTTCATTTTCTCACTCCTATCACATCAGTGTTTACTGTGTCAAAGTGTGCTGGAGGCAAGTTCAATTTCCATCTCTGCTCAGGGCAGTGATTAAATTTAGCTGATGCCGAGAAAAAGGAAATTCAGTGCGATGAACATAGCAAGACTTGACTGACAAATCTATGAGAGAGGATTAGTACCACAAGCAAAACAGAGCTACCAAAAAAAAAAAACAACAACCAAACCCTTACCTATAGAAAAAGAAAAGTAGGAAGGAAATGGCAATTTAACCTTTTTCTAAAAAAGCAAGACTAACGCACTATAAACCCAGGACTTAAGCGTATGAAACTCAATTGTGTATTTCAATACCAAAGAGCATTCTAATGGTAGAATTCCAGCTTCATTAGAATAACCCTTAATTTTGAAAGAGTTTGAAACAAAATTTGAGATTTCAGTTCAGTGGCTAATACGCATCTTTTAACAGAACTGAAATGAAACCCTGAATGCGAGTTTCAACTGAAGTTTCTAGTTGATTTGAATTTTGCAGCATGTACGCATTCCTGACTAAGACATCAAATGACTGCCTCTGTTAGGGAGAATTATTTGAATATTTGCTTCTGGAAACAAGAGTAAGCTTTCCTATAACCTACAAACTTCCCCACAAACTGAAACAACAATCATCTCTTCACTCAAAGAGATCAACTTCAAGTTTAACCACTGCATGTAAAGGACAACTTCTGCTCATACAGCAGACTGAACACCTTACTTTAGAGTTACACATCAGTTCAATTCGTTCTTTTTTTTGTAACGTTCTTAGGTTTAACTGACAGCATCGCTTTTTTCAAGACCAGGGAAGAAATATATTGACTCAGCACAACCACATTCCAGAATTTTCTACATTTTTACCATTTAGGCAGAGCATGATGTCATCTCAGAATCCTCTCAGAATGAAGATTTAGAACACGTTTTTCAAGACTGAGGCAAACATCTAAGAAAGGATTTTTTTAATAATCTGCCTTTTCTCAAGGAGAAAAACACAAGCATGTTTTGGGGGTTTGTGGTTTTGGACTTTTTTGGCTTTATGGTTTTTTTAAGCAAACAGATCCTTTAGAAGTGTGGTCTATTAACTTGAGTATAAACTAAGGAAAGAAACAGGCCCAAAATTATCTAATTCCATTTTCATTAAATGGTGAATTTGAAAGCACTTCCATTTGGATTTAGAGGGGAAAAAAAACAACAAAAAAAACCCCAGAATTATCTTCTAATTAAGCTGAACTACTCATAACAACTATGCCAGATCAAAGCGTATCAATATCAACAAAACCAAATCCTGTTCATCACAAACTGCACAGAATCATTTTTATCTAAAAGCAGCTCAATTTGATAAATTACCACCCACAACATGTATGTGGCTTGATGTCTGCATACAGAATGGATTTATCATTAGCCTTGAGCACCTACAAACCTTGAAGCTGATACATAGGCACTATGGCTTTAGCAAGGCCTTTTAGATACACCTTACTCCCAAGTGTGCTATTCATACCAGCTCCTTTCAGAAGTCGCAAATGGTGAAAGTTACTACCTAACATGGCCATCCCATATGCCTCGAACACTTAACAACTGGGAATCTACCCATTTCCTGTGCCAAGTGGCGTATATCACCTTTGGGGTTGTTTTGTCTAAAGACCATACCCAAAACTGTAACAGTGATGAGCAGCCATTTACATACCTATCAGCCAGTGATTCATGGCTGTAGCAGAAAACAAAATATCTCACTCTACTAAGGAAACCTGTCAAGCTTCAGGCACCAGCTGTTCATGAGCAAGAGCACGTTGCTACAGGAAATCACTGCAGCTCTTGCCTGCTAATTACACAAGCCTTTTGATACTTATGAAATAATTCCCCAAAATAGTTTTTACTAGTAAAGCTGTACTATTGCTTGGCCTATCTAAATTGTCTATCATGGTTTGTCTTTTTATTTGTTCATTTAAGCAAATTCATACGGTAAGGGGGAAAAAAAAAACAAAACAGGAGAATCCAGTCACCCCTTCCAGATGGTCAATGCTAATATTAGCATATGAATACAAAGAGCTAAGAGGCCTCCAAATATTGTGGCACTTTGTTTTCCCCCATTAATGTCCCTCTTGAGTTAAACTGCCTATAACATACCATCATGACCCTAAAGAGCTTCGTCACACCACTGTCTTAATATGTGTAAGCAACTTTCTATTAGTATAACTGCAAATAACTGCTTACCGAAATAGTGCGGCTGATCCAAAATAGTTCCCAGCGCTGGAAGTTAATGAGTCCATTTTATAATCTCCAAGCTGATTGCCATGAGTAAGATTTCATGCTTACTTAGTGAATTTTAAAAAGCACAAAAAGTTTTAAAGCTGGAAAGCAAAGCCTTTACCCTTTCCCTTAAAGAGCCAGGGAAGATGCTTGGATACTGTTAGGGAATTTTGTTACAACCTCAGCAGGAGGACTAAAACTCCAGGGTTTGACAACTAAAACACACTCCCTTCACCTGCGAAAGCCCAACATGAGATCTATGCTCTTTTTTTTACCATGTGAGAAGAGGAGTGGGAGTGGTGGTACTCCTCCTTCCTGGCCTGAGCCCCTCCTCAAAGAATCATTGGAGCCAGTGGAACTGCATTCAGTGCAATAGCTTTTGCAATCTCTGAACCAGTTCAACAGGAGTTATTTTACTTTGAGGGTGACAGAGCACTAAGACAGGCTGCCCAGAGAGGTCTTGGAGTCTCGTTCTCTGGAAACTTTTAAAACCTGCCTGGACACACTCCTGTGCAACCTGCTTTAGGCAGGGAGGTTGGACTAGATGATCTCTAGAGGTCCCTTCCAACCTAGAATCCTGTGATAATGCAGCTTGTTTCCATAAAATAAAAATTAAAAACAACTTTTAAATGCTTCTAATTTCAAAAGTTCAGCATGTCAATGAGTGGAAATGTGTGTCTAACACATGGGTAACAATCTATTCTTTACAGTAGGCTACGGCACCTTTTAAAACTTAGACTTGAAGACACTTGACACATTGAACATCTAAGCTCTGAGTCAATTCTTCCTACCATTGCGATAAGATTCCGTTCCCAATATTAATTTCTGAACTACTCCGACGAGTGACAGAAATTATATATTTCAAATATAAAACCTCTACAACAGAAGTTGTGCTTATTATTTATCCTCTAAGCCATACTGAGACTCTTCTTGCCATAATTACACAAGTGTGATGCAAGAAAATCACACACACTAACACAGATACCAGTCACCACATCAGCTGTTGCCAGGATGAATTCCTGCCCTCTGCAAGTAAGACATAGGCTGGTGTTCCCATTTGCTTGCACACTAACGTCAGAAAATGAAGCAATTATACCTGTAATGGCAAGATACAGTTATCTAATGACAGAAGGAAAAGAGCTCCTTGAATTCACAGAGAGCCATCTTGAAAACTGCTCTCTATATGAAGTTTAGAAATTTATCTTTATAAAAATGATACTAACTTGCAATTCAGCTTGTTGGAAAACAAAAAAACCCAACATATTTATACAGTGAATTCTTTCATTATAAACACACACCCCAGGTCTTTCTCTCCTCTTTTTGTTTCTCATCAAGTCTTATCAGATGGCATACAGATTATATGCCATAAATATGTAACTGTCAAGTCATTATCTACTCTTTCTAGGAAGGTGATAGAAGTGTCCACTGGTGAGGCTTTCACAGCATCAATCAATATTTGTGACATCCAGTCAGCATTTGAGTAAATACTGCCACTGGTATACATTCTTCACAAGTTGCTGAACGACAGAATTCACAACATTCATTTAGTTTTACATTTGTTTTCAAGTTACAAAACTCATTCAGCCATAGTGGAATGAGTCCACACTTTTAAACCTTGAACTAGAGTTAATCTTCTACAGTACTCCATCACATTTAAGAATTCAAGTCTTCTATATAAATAAAGCACAAGATTTGCTACCCTAGACAAACCTTTCACATGAAGCAAATGGGCAACGCTCAGTGTTAAACACAAAACAGGGAACACAGTTATGTCATGGGTAGACAGTATGGGCAAACATTCTAATTCGCTAAAAATCCAGACTTAATTAAAATAGTATGTAAAAAATAAAGGCTGCTATACAATCCATTACAAGCCAAACATTTTCTCATGTTAACTAATCTCTATTTATTGAGTATGTTAACTGAAATTTGAATAATTTGGACAAGTCCATTTGCGGTCTTTGAACTTTGGGAGTCATACGATTTATTTAGTACGCATTTGTTAAAGTATTTTTCATTCTATCCCCCAAAGGTGTTAGCAGAAAAATATTTCAAGAAAGAATTTTAAAGGCCCTCCTTATAGATTAAATAGAAAAGCTCCCTCTGCACAAGTATTTGATAGATAAATAATAGTTCATTAGTTTCTAAATTCATCACAAGTATCTGAGGTCTAAAACAATGCTTAATTAAGATCATGTGTGCCTCGAGTCTTCTCCCAGGAACCTGATGAATCACAACAGATTTCCTTCATTGCCAAAGACATTCACAGAATTATATGCACACATCTGTTAAAAATATATGAATGGCATGAAGCCTCTTGTTGTTAATTCAAATTGATTACTTGTTAAACATAATTAAGTGAGCCAGGAGGGAGGTTGTTAACTGTTACTTACAATAAGATTTATATAACAGTGGAGAAAAAGGAGTCGTGACATTTAAAGCTAAGTCAAGGTATTGTTTGAACAGCAAAGTTTATATATTTTAGGTGAAAACATGAAATAACTGTAAGAAAACTAGTGTTTCCCCTTCATTTTTTCCTCTTGTATGACTACTGATTTAATAGATTTCAGTCTCTGAATAATATAAAATGAGGCATGGTGGACCCTTTATTATTTCTGACAACAAATTATATTCTCCCATCATTGAGCAATAACTGCTTCTAAATCCTATTACTTTACAGCCTGTTCACAGAAACAAATACATTACTAGATGGAACTCACACTCCTTAAAGTACATTGCATCTACCTAGAGAAACGTTTTCTACAAATTTTACCTCCTGCACACCTTGCCCTTCCTTTGAATCTCAGAGCCAGAAGGAATCTAGTCAACTGAAACTGAGGATAACCTGAAATAATAGAGTCAGATCGTGTCTTTTCTTTCATTTTATTTTTTTCTTAAACTTACCATAACATTGCCTTTACTTCTTTTTGGGCTAGGTCTCAGAAGCCTTCAAGGAAAATCTCTGCTTCCTCTCATGTAATTGTTGTTTATCCAGAAAGCTTCAATTCAGAAAACCCATTTTAAGAACAGAGCTATTGTTACTGCAACTCCCATCGCTTTCAAGAGTGGTGCCTCCACAGGCATGTTAATATTACCTTTAAATGTTGAATTTTATACATGGTATTTTCCTGTCTTCTTGCATATAATTAGTCAAATCTCTTTGCCTTTCCTGAGAGTTAATCAATTTCTTGATTAGCAAAAGGTCCACCAGCTTCACACTTTACCCTTACCTACTCTTCTTAAAACACTCTTCTTCCTTCACTTTGGAATTAAAACAGGTAGAGGAAATTGGAAGGGAAGAAAAGATAGCTTCAAAAACTCTCAAGAGATAGACGCGACCAGAGACATTTTCAGCTAGCTAAAACACGGTTTCACAGCATGCAATAGAACTGTTCTAATTAAAGCCAGCTGAGAATGGCCTTATAATTACAAACGTATCCATCTAGAAAGTCAGTATTATGACTACTTTTCTTCCTCCCACCATCTTTGTCTAAAATAAAAATTCTTGACAGTCACAAATGGGATTCACTTAAACACAACATCTTCCAACGGTGACATATTTAGAAGTGTTCTTTTGCTAAAAGGCACTCTTTGTCCCATAATTCAGGTAGTCATTTCTGCATAATTAAACTAGAAAAACTGTCAAGCTCTCAGAATGATTTTTCTATTAACACTGGACCAAAACATTAAATATCTCAAACCAGGGCAAAAGGTCTTTTGTGACTTTATTGTACTTGCTGTGTGGGGGAAGAAAGGGAGAAAAGACTCAACAATTGGGTAACAGAGTTCTCCCTAGCATGAAATTCATTAATAATTTCTCATTCCTTTCCCCATCCACTCCAGGTGAATGTGTTAAGTTATTCAGAGCTCATAGACCCTAAATTATGAACTCTCAAAGTCACTGAAGGTCAAGTTCCTCATTCAGGAGGAAGAGCTGGAATGGAAGACAGATGGTAGGTAGATTAATTTATAGCATATTTAGAGGAAATGAACAGTATATCAGCTGCATATGCAAGGTACACCTATGTCTACAGTGATAGCTTTCAAAAAATACCTAGCACCACAACTACAAAAGGGAACAGATAAGGCTCAGGGAAGAAATGCAACTTCTAGAAGAGATCCAGAAATTCTGAAACTACACTATTGTCCAGAAGTAATTCAAACATCTACATTTTTTAGGTACTTGGCAAGTTTTACTATTACTGTTTCTTTATTCCTATTATATTTGGATTTCTGTGTTTTCGTAACAGAGTGAAACCTTGTAGGAATTTTAAGAGATTTAAAACTCAATACTTGAATTTAGAAAACTCCCCACCATCACCACCCATCCTGTTGTGCTTTACTATTAAGCAAATGAAGAGAAAAGCAACATAAACCATACGATTTAAAACTGGACCTGATTTGTTTAAAACAATCTCATAATAATACAGTAGTTTTATTACCAGCTTTAACTGTTCAAAGTTATCTTTCTGACCACAAAATTACTGAAAAAAATACACAGAGTGAAAGGTCGCAAAAACTATTGAGACCAATACAACCTCTGCACATCATTTAAAAGTTCAAACTCTGGATTATGTATTAAGAGAAGTTTTGAGTCAGAGCTACTCTAAGATCTCAGGCCGAGGAGGAAGTGTCTCTTTTGTAACAGGTACACCACTCACAGGCCTGGCAATGAAACCAATTGGATGCTACTTCAATCTCCATGGAAAGAAAAATGCTAACAAGATGTGGCTTCAGGCACAGGGGAAGCTAATCCAAAGTGGAAATGCAACACAGGTAGGCATATGAAGCCTGATGAAATTTTTCCTAGTATGATTTATTTTTAATCTGTAAATACACCGCTTTGTAAGTAAGAGGCTTTGGTAATTTTTTTTTTTTCCCTCCCTGTTCTTTAAAATTCGAAGCATTATTTTTATTGCTTTACACTTATCTCTGACTGGGCAAAAAGTAATTTTTTTTTTTTTTAAGCACATAAACTTGGCATGTTCTTCTGTGGAATATCATCAATGAAAAAAAACCCTTAATGCAGTTTCCCGACAGACAGGAGTTCGAGTCATAAGTGTCTCACTGAGGTACAGGGAATTTCACTAATTAACTCCACAATGGAATTTGGCCCTTTGAACAAAATCATGGTCTCTTCAGGAAGCAAACCACTATCTGCTTAACAGATGGCATTAGGACCTAGATTCTTTAAAGACAAGTCTCAAGCTCTACCGTGAATTATTTCAATACCTTGACTCCCCATGTTTTCCTCTTGCAGTTATTATTGTATCCTGGAAAACTACTGTTGGCTATGAAGTATTAGCTATAATTGTTTTCATCTTTCTATTGACTGTACAGAAATCTCTTAAATAACTTATGCCTGTGCTTCAAAATCACAAGATTTCTTTATAAAAGCTGAAAGAAATCTTTGAATATAAAGCTAGGAAAAGCACAGTAGAATTTTGTAGTGTACCCAAGTCCCTTCAGACAGACCCAGCTCCCTTATTTACGATGTGGGGAGTATGACTTGAGTCTTAGCCTGAAGGGAGTTGAATTCAGGTCTCTCCCCAGGCTGGTATAAAGGGTCTATGCTCCCAGCAGCTGTTCTTTAGAAAACAAATCCTGCTTATTTAAATGCAGTGAAGGAATAGGAGGGAAGCTGCCCTCTCCTTCAGCAGAAGATCTATAAATTGGGAATGTGAAAGAAGAGATAATCGTGACCCCTTTCAGTTCTGAGAAGGGTGACTAAAGCCTGAAGAGATGCATAATTTATAACATATCATGACACAATTTCCACATCATTTCAATTAAGCAATCCTTGCCCAATGCCTGGATTGTCATATCTTTTTAACTTCCAAATATTTTACCCTAGGTATATGAACTCTGAGCATGAAAGAGTTCTCAATTTCACTCCAGACAGCTAAAAGTAAAATATTATAGCCCCTAAGTTTTACATTAAGGGCAGCTTTAAAGATGCTCTTACATCTTTGTATATGCATTTTGACAAAGGAATACAAACAAATTTATAGTTTATTATGGATGCTTTGTACACTTATTAACATTGACAGCTAAAGCAGCTGTTTTCATTCATAAAATATAGAAGAGGGAAGCAAGTTTCAAATGCAAGTGAGCACAACATTGTTTACTAGGCTTATACAAATATTTTGCAAGAAAAACACAGACTAATAGAACCTATTCTACTATCTAAATTCATAGAAGTTTTTTTTCTATGGAGAACTTATTTTTATGTAAAATAGGACGGACATTTCTGTACCAAAAAAATCTAGTGAGAATGTGAAGTTACTAATGTAAAACACAGGGAAACATAACTTAAAGACACTTCATAGGTACTCCCATTTACTTCACCCAAGTGTAGTCTTTTGATTGTTAATACAAATTTTTGTCTTGTTTTGTCATACTTTTCATAGATATAAAAAGGACATGGAGACAAAGCGACTAAATGAAAATAGAAGCCCTATCCAAAATAATGAAGAGGAAAACAAAGAGAAAAAAGTAGCTCAAGTGAACATGTTTTTCCTAGAATAAGTTGCGTACAAGAAGTTCTACATCTCTGGAAGAAGAAAATGAGACAGTTATCTGCAACAACAGAGACTGAACCTAGATGCCCAATTTACAATGAAAGACTATTTGAATTTACAGAAATTATTTTCAGAGAAAATGGTTGATCTAACAGTATTTCATGAAATAACAATGATACAGATGGATTTTTCTTTACTGGAAATCATCATAAAGTGAACTTCATTCATAGGCTTGCTTCCCCATTGCACTTTGAGTATTATTTCAAATGAAGAAAGCCATTTCATTATGAACTCTGTAAATACAAATTAAACATTCTGATTCTGAGCAAACTGATATCCTCAAGTCAATTATTACACATCTCACACATTCAAAACAGCATAATATAGGAAATCTGCTTGCATATTGTTCAAAAAACATGGCCCAAAATGTTGCATTTTTAAAAAGTGATATTCAGTACCATGGATTTTCTGACAGGACTGCCATATAAAGATGGATTTTTGAGCAGAATTTCACATTGAGTCTAACACGGCAAGCTTCTCCTATAGAGAGCTTAAGTGTGAACTTACACATGTGACTAATCTTAGTGAAATACTGAAACTTCTTCTGTATATCCCTAAGTTCCACAAAACCGTAACCATTTCCAGAGTTCCTAATGAAAACATTGCCTTCTACACTTCTGAAGAATTTTGATTTTAGAATATTTTCTAAGTATTTGATAAACAGCTAAGAACATGCTGATAGTCCTCCTAATTGTTTGAAAGAGCAAAGCGTCAGGCCTATTTCTCTATTTCCTCATGTTTTGTAAAATACTGCTGAATCAATATACTCTATTTTACGCTGCTGCTGAAAAATAGAGGGTTTACCGCAGCAGGGGAAAAAATTATTGAACCCATTTGCTCTACAATGAGAAGTGCTATAACACATACAACTAGGGAAAAGCAAAATAGGAATTGACTGAAATTTATAATCCTCTTGAGGTGATTGCACTTGCTCAGTTTCACATAAGAATAAACCCATTGGATATAAACATTGTAAATGGAAGATAGTACCTAAAATATAAAAGGGTTTTTTTAGCATTTCATAAATACAGTAAAAGTTACAGATCTGCAAAATGAAGTGAATCTCCACTTCATTAGTAACAACAAACCGTTGCTCCATTTTAACTGTCACTGTATCAACCCTTAACAGAAACAAAACCTCCCCTTCCTCTCACCCCTCTATCCCCCAAGAACGGAGAATTTTAGATGCACAGCAAGGAGAAGCCAGCCTGTTAAGATTTCCCTAGCCTGCAACAAGCCAGAGCAGAGGAGGACACCTGAAGCTCATTCCACCACACTACTGCCACCTGGTAACACTGCTGCAGCAAAGACCCTAAACTCCAACAGCCAGTTTTTCCGGCTGTGACACCACAGTCATCAGGACCTACATAGCTCCGAGGAGCAAACCATGAACCACTGAAACACCTTCAGTTAATGAGAGTAGTACAGAAATGCACAATTACGTGTTGTTAGACCTTTTAAAGAGAAGTCGCCATCCCACACGGACATTCAGATCTCTGTGTAACAGTCGACAAAGACACTTAACAGAGCAGAGCTGGCCCTACACAGATCCCAAACAGGCCCACTTGAACTCTGTATCACAGCTGTAGCACACTAGCAGGGATTACAGCTGCTTATCCTCTCACCCTAGCAAGTATCATATCACAAAGCCTCCAAAAATGCAGTTGTGATCTAATAGACTTGTAGGAAATGGACAGTTCTGAGCACTAGCACAAAGCACCTACGCTGGCATTGGTTAAATCCAGCACATATTTAAAAGATGCACAACTGCCACACTCTCTTTGCCAGAAAACTAAGCTTTGTTCTCATACATAGCAACAAAAAAAGCACCACACTCTGGTGGTACTGACAGGCAAGAAATGCTGTATCAACAACAGTGGAAATTATAACAAATTAGAAACAGCAGCCAGAAAGCACTAAACATGGTGTCCACTGTATTTTTCAGTCAGTCACACACCGCCCCAAACCAGAGAAATCATGATCACAAAGACATTACACTCCAGTATCTGAGCAACTATCAACTTCAATTTCCTGCGCTTCTCCTCACAAAAATCCTCACTAGGTTGTTGTAATAACAGTTTGAACAAAAGCTTTCCTTACACCATAGGTTTAGCACTCGAATTACCAGGTGATAGAAATTTTTTTACCCCCTTCAAACTTTGCTGGTTGATGCCAACATTGCTGTCACTGCACAGTTATAGTTAAGTGTCTACTGAACATGATCTTGTAACTCACAGCAATCTTCTGAACTCTAAGGATGCAAATACAGAATTCACACCTTAGGATGCAAGTTTATGCTCGACCTTAACCACAGCAACTCTCCACTATACGTCAGGACTAAAATCAGTTTGTATCCCAGCATATAACCTGCTCTATGTCTCAAAATGAGAATGAAATGACAAAGGACCTATCGTTACTTTCACTGAATTCAGTAGCAAAACTCCCACTGACTTCAATAACAGCAAAAGCCAGCACTAGATCTCCAAAGATGATTTTCTTCAGAGCACCATATGCATTTCCTATCAGCCCCCTGCAGAAGGATGACAGTCTCTCAGCTTTCCAATAACACTACCTCACCAAAAAGCATCTCAGACTGCCAGCACTAATCTAACGTCTATGACCACCTGAGGAATACAGTTTGACTCCAGAATAAAACCCGAAGAAGAGAAAAGAATCAAGCCCTATAGAAGAAGAAAGAGACGTATTGGCAGTAGTGACTCAATGATACCCTTGTAACTAAAAAAAGTCACTGCATACATTTTAAGTTCTTATAGGCACATCTATTCCTCTCTGCACAATAAACGCCTAACATCTAGAGAACAATATTTGCTTTTACATATGTCTTGGAGTGATTTTTTGTCTTGG